>JAOXNZ010000044.1:12531556-12549888 GCA_028566095.1 Kryptolebias brasiliensis
CATGTGAATCCAGCTTACACAACATCTCGGCTTTAAAAGCTCAAACTCCACACTCTCTATTTTTGAATTGAGAAAGCTCCTCGAATGAGAAGCGGAACGTCTTCAACTACAAAATTGAAGTCCAGTTGTTTTTGTTTTTAACCTTTTTTTGGGCATGTAAAATAACATTTGCACAAACCACTATGAATTCTTTCAGAATTGTCATGTAGAATCAAATTCTGATGCCAGGTCAAACTGTCCCTTTCCACTGCTACAACCCTCTAGCTCTAACAAAGACTGGCACCCTCGTGTGACTTGTGTTTCTGATAAACACTGTGGCTGCATAAAAGCGTTCTCTGATTATCCTAAGGCAGATTTATTCTGCCCCTCACAAATGTCTTAATCCCTGGGATTTGTGCTGGACTATGCTTTATTATTAAATGTATAAAACTATATTAATAGTTCATGATCTTTCCTCTGAACCTCACTTGAAAAGACCTGGACTATAGGTTTAATGTACAAGTCAAAGGCAGATATTCAAATGTATTAAGAACCAGACTGACTAAATGTGCTGTCGCTGTCCATGGTCCTGGAGCATAAAAGTATGAAGATACAAACATTTGGCACCTTCTGAATGCACAGTAAAAGTGATGCTTTAACAGTTTAAACTTACTATAGTTCAAGTCAACTTCCAGTTAGTTATTTGAGTTACTTTGTCACCCAAAATTTATGTATAATTTTATGAAAAAGTTTGATTCAGCTAGAAAACTGAACAGTGAGAAAATACCACAGATACTTTCTTGAGTGAAGCAGGAATACCAAAATGTTTAGCGAAGTAACAGAAAACAAAGGTTGGTTGAACTTGAACAGGTTAACTGGATTTAAACTACTAAAAAATCAAAAACATATTTTAAACTTGTTTTAAAGTCAATTACCAAATCTGCTTTAAAGAACGAGTAAAACAGTTACAAGTAAACAGAAGACATTTGATGCAAAGGTGATTTAAAACTGTTTGAATGAAAACACAAAACAATTTGGATTTCTATCTTAGACTAAAGATTTTTTTCTACACTTTTCAATTTCAGCAAAAATAAACATTACCACAAACTTATGAGTTTATTACCTGTATAGGAGTAAATACTGGCATCACCTCTGAACACCACCTCCTCGTATGATGGACACAGACTTCCCCTGAACTCTTCGTTCTCAGGATGTGTATTACTATTTGTGTCTACTGTTTTGTAGGCGTTATTACTTCTGTTTGTATGTGACGGCAGGCCAGTAGTGAGAGTTTCCTGTGAGGTTCTGATGAATGGCATGTGTGTCGTGGATTGTGTGTCAGGGTGTTTGTGTGCAGTCAGGATCCATGTGCAGGCAGTCAGAGATGGATGAAGGTCACAGGAGCCACAGTAAGCTGTAGCTGCAGCAGCCAGGGGACACACAGCACCCTGTAAACACTGATGCTGCTCACAGAGAGACGGAGACAAAGAAGAAAAGGAAAGAAGAGTTAATTGGGATCAGAACAGTAGAAAGTTAGGCAAATGAAGGAGTAAAAAACAGAAGAAAAGGATAAAAATAGTTGGGTTTTTTTTGCACAAGTTGTTAGCTGGATTACTGAAAGTTTAGTGGTGTTCTCTCCTTTGTGTAATCGTCTTAAGCATCTGTTTCTTCTTAACTAACACATACACAAGTATTATACGTGCATGTTTGTGTGCGTCTGCCTTACAAGGGCCTTAATGACATCATTAGAGCTAATGAGCGTTCCCTCTCTTTGTCTCTGTTGGTGTATGTGTGTATGTGTGATTGCATGTGCCATCTCATGCTGACTTGGGAACACACAAACGCCACATGACCCCAGGTGATAAATGGTGGATAGAATGTTCTCCAACTCCTGATGGGACAATGAGAGTGAGTTTGACAAAAAAAAAAAAACTGTAGGGAGACTGAAAAATCTAGTCTGGACCTTAATGTCCACTGAGCTGCTGGAATTAATCTGCTCTGCCCTTTCAGCCAACTTGTGTACTGGGAAAATGCAATCATCACAATATTGCAATGATGTGATTTATTTTTGATTAATGATTCAATATGTTTAATTTATTAATGAGGAAAAAAAACTTTAATCAATGGCCATTTTTGCCAGATCAAATAAACAAGTTTTATCTTATGTTTTCAGGTATAAAGAGTCTGAACACTAATGCTGTTCAAGTAAAAAGAGTGTGAAAACTCTGTAGCTATACTAATAACACAAGCAAAAAAATAATAAAATAACTCAATACATTTAGGATTTCTTGTTATAAACACACAGAGACGTGTTTTATTTAACATAGAAACACACCTGTATTGAGAGTCCCGGTGTGGGTTGGTCAGCACAAACATATTGTTGGGGGTCAAAGCCAATCCCATTGCAGCATTCTTCTTCCTGATGTATGACCTTTGATCCGCAGCACTTCAGCATCACTGTTACGTTGCCAGCAGGGTGTATTGTGGAAAATCCTTCATTGTCAACGCAGCAAAGAGAGGTTGAAGAGTTTATATGCTCTTGACCACAGCAGACAAAGCCTAAAAACGAGAGATTTATGACATTATTGTTTTCAGTGCACCACTTTTTAAACTCACGAAACAGGTTTTAGCTCATGAATTGCATTTTTTTCCCTAAAAACTTAGATTCTGCCAATATTATTTAAAATGTATGCTTAGAATGTCATATACGTTTAACTAAACCGCCACTGTGCTGTATGTTGTGTTGTTCCTTCACTCTACTCGCCAAACTCCATTTGTCCCCCCTCTTCTTTCCATCTGATCTGCACAGAAACAGTGTTTAGGTTGAGCAAAATATTACTGGGTTTATTTTCTTATCATTCCTATATACATCCACCTACCCTATTCTCTCCATCCACCCCTGCATATCTCTGTTCTTCTCTTATATTCACGGCTCAGCAGTAATATTCAAGCTGAACTGTCGAAAGAGTGTAAAGTAAGAGGAAGTGTGTTTTTCTGAGAGCTGCCATTTCTGACAGTGATAGGTGATGTCTGTCTGCCACTGCATCACCTTCAGCACCAAGGTGACATTTAAAATACATGCTATCACTCTGTAAATGTTTAGCCGCAGAATATCAAATTTAAAATATGTTTTTTCCACATTCTCCAGAAACTCACTTTTTAGATTTAGGAAACTTGAGTTGCTGAACATGACAAAACTGCTGAGGTGGCTGCAGATTCAAGGTAAAAATCCATGCATCAAGTGAAATGGTTCAAAGTAATAAATTATTAAGGGAGGTAATGTGTATCATTATAAAAAAAATTAATTCTTTTAGTGAAGATTTTATTGTTGCATCTAATTTTCTCCCACAAAACACCAATCCCAATGTCCCTAAAGAAGGATGGTGAATGTTTTGTTAGAATGCAATAAAAGAAAGACGACAAGCAGTGAAAAGCAAAAGCTAGATTCAAACCCTAGATGTAGAGATCTGTTGTCTTAGCCCTGCTCAGCCTCCTAACATTAAGGTGAATTGATCTATAGTTGTAGTTACTTTGATGACTTTGGTTGGTTAAGGGTGGGGACAGGCAAGCAGAGCTTGGTTTAAGCTTGTATGACTGTCTGAAAACCCCCTTCAATGCACCCCCAATCACGTTCATGTTTCTAACAAATTCTTTTCCACATATAGTACAAAAGTTTAAATAATCCCTAACTTTGATGTGTTTAGCTTCCAATGAACCAGACTTTATAGTCAATTTTGATCAATAGTTCTTCAGGGTTTCTGAAAGTTATACAAAATGTGTTTTTATGGACTTTGGCTGTTTTTGTTTTTTTTCCTATTTTACCAATTTCCTGTTCAGTCCTTGTCCCTGACCACAACAGGATAACATGGTCATAACAAGGCATAAGATGGATGTACTTCAAATTAACATATGAAGTACAACAAAAGAAGTGTCAGGCCTAAAAACTATCTCCAGTGGATGAACAGCATCTGAAAGTCATGTTTTTAAGAAACAGGGGGAAAAAAATCCATCAAAGACCTGAGATGAATCGTTCATCAGTTGATCATCGACAGTCTGTATGTCAAGGTTTCAGCTAATAGCTCTTTGGGTATCATCTGGTTGGTGCCGAAATAATAAATTCTTATTCAATTGGAAACAAAAGTACAGCACCAAAAGGTGTGACACCCACACCCTCAGTCATGTCATTTCCTGTTTTTATTCCTTGATGTCAAGTTTAACAATGCTGAAACACTGAAAGTTATATTTGTATGGAACTTGCCACAGTTGTTGCCATATCAATATGTGTTGTACACTGGAGAATGTATTGGCTTGTTCATCCAATATTTTGTGCTGTTGGGACAAAAGCCTGCCTGTTTCACTTTGAAATCACAACTGACCTACAGAGTGATATGATATCACTACTGCTGTCATATGCAAATGAGCAGTGGTAAACCAAATGTCACCATCATGAATTTTTTTGTGTAGGTGCTTCATGCTGTGCCCTGCAAGACGCCACCCTGGGCGGCTCATACTAAACCCACATTCATACTTAAAGGCACCACTGATGCCAGGTTTTGGCCTTCCTTGGATTAAGTTCATATTATACTTTGATACTGAGTCAGCAGCTCCTTGCTGTGAGGGTACATTATAAATACAAATGAGCACAAAATGGCTTGACTTAAAATGTTCTGTAATAATTGCAGAATGACAAACCCTATTTTAGTAAAAGTTTGGCATAAAAGCTTTTAATACTGAAAAACAGACTTCTACACTGAAAAACCCTAATCTTTTGTAATATTTTAGTTCAATGTAAAAGAAATCTGCATCTTATGAGCTGTTAAGCAAAATTATGTTAAAATTGATGACATGATTTTCTGTGGCACTATCTACCCCCAGCTGTGGTACCCATTTTATTTAACTGCAGACATTAAACACTAAGTCACTGCTTTGTATCACGGCCTCAGCCTTTTAATGGGGCTGCAGCTAGTTATGAAGTGATAAATAACTTATTGTTTCACGCTCTAATCAGCATTCACACTTGGAGCACATTAAATGCTGTTAATTTAAGCAATCATTCCACTTAAAGGCCAAAAGTTGAGAATGGCACATATTTTCTACTGTGCTGCTGCAGCGCATTATGTCCTCAACACATCCATCACAGGCACTGTGTGACAGCAAAATGCAAGTGTATGTGATTGTGTGACATAAAGGCAGTCTGACGGCTAGTAACTCACTTAGCAGCGGCAGCTGTTGTGAAGCGTAGTGGGGTCTTGGTGGCCAATTCCCACTGAGCCTTACTTCAGCTTCAATGACGCGCAAATAAACAGCTCAACACATTTCCAAAATAGCTTCGCTCTACTCATCCCTGGTCCTCCCAGCATCCTCATCTTTACTCCTCTCTTCTATTTAAACACACAGCTTACACACAGGTTTCACTCCCCTCCCTTTAATCTCATACTAGCCAACAGTATTTATCTACGTCCTCTGTTGGGCCAGACCCCAAACCCAGTAAGTTCTCTGTAGAGATAAAACCTAAATACATAGGACCTGAAGTGAAGGAATTACTTACTTTAAGCTCAGAGAGATAAATTTGACATCAATATTTCCTTTTTTCTTGTAATCTCCATCTACTATATACGTTTATTTATCTATTCAGTTTTTATTGATGCTACTTTTTATTATGTACTACTTTTTTACCTTCTAAATCTGCAATTTTTTACTTTTTCTTATGAAACAATTAGTATAGAAATGGGTGCACTTTAGCCAACAAACCTGATTTTTGCAAACAAATTTTAAGTTTCCACATTTGTCATTTCTGCTTGTTACCTTCTCAATGTCCATTTTTATGGCTCTCACCTGTCTCCACCTTCCTCTGATCCAGTTTTTATTTTCTACATTAACTTTTTTCTGTCTTCCTGGGAGTATGCAGTTCACAAATCACCATTGTTTGTTTACTGTAGTGCAGCTTTCGTCATTATTGTATTATCATGCGTTCAGCAGAAACCCAATCCCTGTCTTTGTGAGCCTTATCTGACATGCCTGTACATTTGTGTTAACATTTTGTAACGCACTCTGATATTTTCTCTTCCTCTCCATAAGCTGTGTGTTTTTGCACTGGTGTCTATGTGTCGACAACATTTTATTCCGCACCTCTTGTTTTCTCTCTTGCATCACTGAAAGCTTCAGCCCTAATCTTCAGATTTACGCAGGATTTGCATACATTCGTTAATAGCGTCGGGAGCGCAGCGTCAACACAAGGTGCTTAGACAATGTGAATTATTATTAGGGTTTCAGTCATTCCACTTAATGATAAGTCAATATTTAGCCCTGCCAATGAACTACAGATAAAAATGTGTGTTGTGGATTAGTAAATCCGAGCTCTCTAGGAGACCAAAACCCACTACACAACTTTGAACAAACCAAACACTTTTAAATACCTGAATATATTACAAGGGGTGTGGAACAAAGTGCACACATAGTTTTACATAAAGGTGTAACAGTACACTGCTGCTCTCATAGACACCTACTGCTGTTGGTATTAACAAATAATAGACTTTAGTTTATCGCAGACATCTGTGTCCTGGTTACAAGAAATACATCACAGAGTATTAGTTCTTGTCAAACTTTACAACAGGGGTGCTTGGGATTTTCTACACACACTTTCTGCTGGGAAAAAGTGTCTGTTTGTGCACAGGCATGCATTTTGTGCTCCATGGAGGCCAGACTATGTGTCATGTCGAGAGATGAAATCACAGTAGATTGACTTTCTCACACAGTGCATAGAGTTCCCCTGTGGACACACACATATGGATGTCGAGGCAGCGAGCACACACATAATCAAGGAAGACACACATCTGATTTTTTCCCCCAACAGACCAGTTGTCCTGATGTCTTCTTTGACTTTTTTCTCCTATGTATTTATTTTATCACAGCAAAATTACCAGCTGGGCTTGTGCGCCCATTATTGTGCATCTTTGCATGCATAATTCTTAAGTATGTTTGTGTGTGTGAGAGAGTGTGTGTATGTGTGTTGAGCTTAAGTAAATAGTTTGGTAGTAGTTACATTTTCATCGCCCAACAGGGATTCACTAAAGAGAGAGACACAGCAAGCAGCTGTCTGTGTGTTTATAGAGTTTGTAAGAAACAGATGAGGGGACACACGAAAGAGGGACTGAAATGTAGAAAGAAAAAGTAACAACAAAACCACCAAATGGGTTAAGAGCTTAAAAGGGAAAAGGTGATAAATAGAGCTATCTAAAAAACAAGATCTCTTATAGTGCAGCATGGGGAAAAAAATTTGTAAACACAAAATGATGTTTACAGCACAATTAAAAAAAAACAACAAAACTTGAGGTTTCCAGGAATGCAACAAAAATTGTATCCTAATTTTCATTTGATTGTTTTAAACAGGAAAAAATACATGATTTTTAATATCTTCACCAGCATCTCTAATTCTTTTTAAAAACAAACAAATCTAAAATAAAATGGGAGCAACACACTCAAAAATAAGTTGGGAGAGAGTCTTTGTAGTTAATTATTGTGCCGAACCACCTTTCCCTTTAATTACATTTTATCATTTGAGAATTTAAGATACTAATTGTAGCAGTACAGCAAGAAAAAACTACACCCATTTCCTCTGAATGCATCTCTGCAGTGATCACCTGCATGACCTCTGTCATCTTTGACATGCAGAACCTAATGCCAGTTTTCCCTAAAGTAATCTGAAACACTGAATCAGTCATTTACAAACAAAACATTTTCATTTACTGAACAGATTAATATAATATTAAACGGTTTCTAAATATTTTATGGCAGACTGACAAAAAGATTTTTGAGTTTATGACATCTTCACACAAGTCTTTAAGTAATAAATCATTCATTATCATCATCGTCAACAATACTGGAAAGTTTGTTTGACCATTGTCCCTCCTTCAAATTACCCATTGATCTACTTAATATTATCTAGGAAATATTGACTTAGCCACAGGGCAGATGCTGTAGGAGGCCAAACACAAGCTGTCCAGAAAGCAGGCTTGGGTGCACTACAAGAGGAAACAAATTCTTGTTGTTTCTAAGAATAACAAGGTGCTATCTTTAAGAATAATTAAATTTTGACATTTAACTAAACTGCATGTTGTCAAGTTTGGTGAGTGAGGCGAACCCAATATGCAGACTCATAAATGAGTTTCAGGGAAAAAAACAAATTTATTTAAAATAAAACAAAAGGGCTGACTTGGCAGCAACAAAAACTAAATAACAAAAACCTACAAAATCTAGAGTTGCCAAAGACCACAAGGGCGAGACACGAGGAAAACCAGACAGCACGTGAAAGTGACAACGAACCAGTGTGTACGCGAGGAAGATGAGCAGGTTTTAAAGACTGATGGTAATTTGGGGAAGTGGACACAGGTGAGTGATTACTAACTTGGGGTAGGTGTAGATGGGCGTGGCAGGCAAACACGTGATTGGCTGGGGACAAGTGAATGATGACAGGAACACAAAGAGTACAGGGAGCAGACTACACAACAGAGGAAGGACAAAACACAGACCAAAATAAAACTATAGAAACACGAGAGAAAATAAAACCCAACACACAAGAACTTGTTCAACTGAACACATGATTAACCAGAAAGAAAACAGAACTACAGAAACACAAAAAAACAATAAACCTAAATACAAAAGGAAACTCAAATCCTGACACATGTGAGGTAATGTGACACAACCCATGAGGAAACTGTTTAAAAAAAAAAAACTGCATAATTTTTTGGGGGGTGGGGGATTTGTTTTTAAATCCAAACTTTTAACTGATCCATACTGTGCAATTGCAACACAAATAACACAAAATTAAGTAAAACATGTACACACAAACACTCACAGAACAGACTGTGCTCGTCTCTGTGCACCCGACAGCCTCTGTTTTTTTCCGTGCCAATCATTAAAGTAAACCTAATAGAAAAGCCATCATCATAAATACATTAACAGAGAGAAAAATGCCTTCCTGTGTTCAGAGAGTGATCGATCTTCTGAAGTAACCAGACGTTTCTGTTTGGAATGCACTACCGTTGGCCATTTGCTACCCATCATTGAGGAGCAGCTTTTGGCAACGATGAACATACACACAGATAAAAATATACACTCAGAAACTGATGGGAATTTTATGATAAAAACAATCAAAGGACATGCAAATGTCTGTTCTAAGATCCATATTATACCAAAAACATATTAAACACGTATGAAAACAGGCAACCACAAAAGAAAAAGAGAAGAAAGCACATAGTAAGTTTTAGGTGAACACCACTTGCACATTTTCACTCACTCACTCACACACACACACACACAAATGCATACACTCTCACTTCTCCGCCAGACTCGGAGTGAGCTAGCTTAACTACTGGGATAATTTCCCTCCAGCAAATGGTCACTGTGCCCTTGAAAAACATATTTGATTATTACTTTTTCTCCCCCTCCTCTTTTTTCTTTTAGCATCATCACAGCCATTTTCATCACGCGCTCTGATGATGGCACGGCGAGGCGCGTTAAGATAACACCCCGGCACCGCCAGGCTTTTAACACTTAAACGGTGAAAAGGGATATTCAGATTTGTCCTTGAACGTCTGGATGGGGCCTGCTGGGCTGGGACAGAGGGAGGGAGTAAGAGAAGGAGTTAAAGAAATGCACACATTTTTTAAGATTTACTCACTTTCATGAAAAAGTGAGGTGGGCAGAACGTTTACTGTAGCACCCTCAGTGAGAAATGGTGTCAGTGGGGTTGAAGGGCAGATGGAAGAGTTAAAAACTGGATATTGATGAAGAAGTGTAAAGGGGAAATGATTAGTAGAGCGCACAGTGAAGTGTGGGAGAGTCAGGAAGCATCAGGGGGCCAAAGACAACCCACACTTCTTTAATCACCATCTAATCTCACCTAAGTCTTATCTAAATATCATACATACAAACTAAGACACAAAAGAAAAGATAAGCAAATGAAGAGATTAAAAGTTGGTGGTAAACGTTTAGCTCAAGAGGAAATACTGCAAAGTACTGAGACACTCGTCTTAAAAGAGCAAACAGTATTCAATACACTTAAAAATGAAATAAAAGCTGTTTAAACAAATGAGCAGATTTGGAAGGAAAGGATTTAGCATAGAGACTTTGTGTTGTTGTGTAATAACTGAGGATTTCAAAGAAAGGATTATGTCTGTCCCAATAATACACCAAAAACCAAATATGGGCAGTGCAGTCTTTTTCAGTGGCATATACCTGTACACTGATAAGAAATGATTTTACAACCACTAAAGAACACTGCTCACTTTGTTGCAATGCGGTGTTGTAATGAGAATACCTTCACTCTGATTCACAAGGATGCCACACACCTAAAACCTTTTGCAAACCAATAACACACCCCACATCACAACAGCTCTTCACTTCAGTAGCAACCCCTCCTCAGTAAGGCATCGATGGGCCCTAAAAGAACATGAGAAAACTCTGAGGTGTTCACTTGGCCTCCAAACCCCATACTGCCTTAGTTGTTACATAAATCACACAGGCACAGGAAGAAGGAAGCTCAGGCCTGTTTTGTGAAAGCACCTGGAACTCCAGACAACTCCAGATGTTTCTCTCCACACCTTTTCTCACATCTAGAATCCAGGTCAAAACTATTTTGGCTGTGCTGCAAGCTGTAGTGTTAACCAATGCTCAAAGACTGTCTCTCACAGGTGCACAGACAGATGTTTTTATTTTTCTATTGTGCAACACCTTTACCTCTAGGTCTGGTCTGCTGGGAGACATCCTCTAGGTTTTCTCAGCTATTTGAAGCACTTGAACTCCACAAGAGCTATCTTAAGATTTGCCATTGGATCTTAACCCTACTGAAGCCCTCAAGAGACAAAGACATAGAAAGAGGTAGAAAAGCTCTTGTAACTTTGGGTCAATTTGACCTGAAGGCCACGGTAGGGTTAAAGGAGTTGTACACTAAATGACAGGCTTCAGCATTCACTTGTCCTTTGGTAATTATTTAGTTTGGAAATGGTTCGTGATTTAAACCCATTCAATATGTTGGTACATGAAATTACCTTTAGTTTGCCAGTATGCAGATCTCTATTCATAGACTCTTGGATGAAAAAGAAAAGATCATGCAAAAGAAAAAAAAATATTCCTATTACACCAGCAAAGTTACCACAGAAGAACTAAGAAAAGAAAATATTCACAGTATTACAACAGCCCAGTCAAAGTTCTTTAAAGATCTTCAGAAAGCCTGCAAAACTACTAATTGAGACCAGTTTAAAGAGTACAACACAGTCTCGTAAAAAGAAATTAGGGGGGGTTAAAATTTTTGCACAATACTGTCCATAAGAAGAGCTAAATGTTAGACTCGTAGAAACAAAATAAAAAAAAGACACTGAAGAACACTGACCACAGGCTTAGATTTGGGTTTATTTTATAATTTTTCTTGGGACTAATTCAATGAAATGCCAGTCCTGACTGATTCTATTTTACCTCATTTTCACTAATAAAACATAATCAATACATAAACACACAGACATAATGTCCCTATGCAGGTGTGTGTGTGTGTTTACATATAATTGTTGTTGTATTTTGGTATGAATGCTGCATGTTTATGTGAGTGTGCACGTGTGCACAGAAGTCGGGATGTGTATCTGTTGCCAGACAGCTGTCTCCTGGCATTGCCGTTCCCCTGCAGTGTGTGTGTATGGTTGTTGACAGTGTGGACGGTAATGTGTGATAGATCGCACTTCAGGGACCCCATAATCACATCATCCTAACCTAGTCTATCAGCTAGGCACAATGGGATACCCTTCACTCCTCCTTTAATCTGCTTCATCTAGCTCTTCATTCTTCTGAGCTTTCCTGCTTTCTCTCCTACTCACTTTAACCCTCTCCTTTTACTGCTTTTTCAAAGCTTTGTTTATCTCAAAGATTTCATACAGGGTTTTTTTTAACATGTAAATTGTTCTTTTATTCATCTCATCATTTACCTATTATTGAGTATTGTTTTTATAGTCTTCTTGTTTTATTGCTAAGATTGCATTTTTGACATGTATTTATTCCAAGTCATATAATTTAGTCAAGGACATTAAATGTGTGGTTTCCTCTCAAATGCATTTTTAGGACCAGGTCTTTCTTTCTCTGAGTTTTAATTTTTCTTTACTTTCTACAAATTTGTTTTTTAATACATCAATACATTAATAAAAGAAACCCAGGAAGTGTTAAGAGAGAGTTACAGGAGCAAGTGATGCCAAGGTTATGGAGCATATTAGATAATGGCCATTGCTCTGTGTATGCAGTATCTGGGACTATTTTGAAACAGACGAGTTGGCCCCTAGGCTCCCCAACAGTGCAACGCACCCGCCAAATGGCCCTTAGCCTTGCTAGCGCTGCTAGCTCTACAATCCATCATACCATATGCTCTCTATGGGGAAGCTAACGCTAATGACTGATGAGTGAAGGGAAAGAGGAGGTGGGAGGGGGACAAGAAGGAAGAAAATGAAAAACACATGGAAAAAGAAAGGAAGAGCAAAAAACTAGGCAAAGAATCAGAGGAGGTTGACAAAAAAGCTCAGAAGCAGAATAAGGGTAACAAAAGGGAAATAGGAAAAAAACCAGATGAAAAGAAAGAAAGAGGAAGATAAAGAGGTTTTGAGTAGGTAGGGAGCATATGCACTCCTTGGGAGGCCTCCTCAAATGAAGGATGGCCATATATCCTGCTTGGTTGGAAAAACAAAAAAAAGGAGGGCCTAGATGATGAGAAGAAAAGGCCGATCAGACAAAATGAGCTAAGGTAGGAAAGGATCAAATACAAGACAACTTGGTCTAAAAATGTAAACATTTACTAAAGAAAAAAATTAAAATATCCCTAAAACAATTTCATGTTTGACGCATGCATGTTTCCAAGGAACAATCAGAAAATATTGGTGACAAGAGACAAAAAATGAAAAAAAGTCTTTTGTAACTTTTTTCTAGTTATGTATGTTACTTTTTGTGCGTGTGTATATATATGTCTTGTTTGTGTGTCTGTGTTTGTGTGTGTGCGCATCAGTGTTTTTGTTCATAGGCTAATGGAGTACTACAGGCCTGCCCATATGGGGCCATTGTTTATATGTGATGAATAGAGGCCACGTGTCTGACTTTGGCATTCCACACTAAGCAAACCCTGCTGAGGGCACCCTGTTGACTCTGTGTGTGAGTGTGTGGGTGGTGGGGGGAGTTAGAGGGGGGCTGTAATATGTCTATATGTGTGTGAGAGAAAGAATGAGTGTGTATTTCTCCTGCTGTGTGCTTGGCAGTGCCCTCAACGGTGCCATCCTGAGTGTGTTTCATCATCATCTGCCATGACAAAGATGTCTAATGACACACCCGTACACCGACACCCACACAAAGACACACACACACACACACGGTCCCATCTGTGCCATGGTATCTGAGTGCTTTGGGACACTGCGGGAGAGGAGGACAGGAAAACGACCCTACGTTCCTGCACCATGTGTCTACCTTTCAACCCTTTCCTATCCTCTATTTTGTCATTCTTCATCTTTTTCCTTTCTCTCTCATCTACCCAACCCCATAAATACAAGATGTCATCAGTCATGTGACTTTGACAAAACTCCCCTTCTGCTCCAGAGTAACCAGCTTCTAAAGAAAGAGACTTTTCTTGATTGACTTAAAAATGAAGAACGTTTCGCTCAGAAGTCAATCAAACTTCAGCAAGTATTCTTTCAGTGACAGTGAAACTTAATCAAACATTTTTTTAGTAGTGTTGGAAAATGAAAATATTTTGAGAATATTTGTTGCATATGTAAGTTTCTACTTGTGTGTTTTCTTCACTCACCTGGTTTATACTGATGCACCTCCCCCTTCTCAGCATCACCACAGCACACCAGGATGTCATCTACTATCCGGCCTCCACAGCATTGGACCCCATAGCCATCATGCAGGCTCCCACTGCAGCAAAGCTGGCCGCCTGTCACGGAATAAGGAACCCCCCCACAGCAGCTGTCACCGGGCCCCACCGAGACCCGGCCCTGCAAGTGGTCAGGACAGCAGTATTCATCTACAAAGACAAGGACAGATGAAGGAAAGACTTGAACAATGTGGAGAAGAGTAGACTTAAGTCAAGTGGAACACAATTAATCTGATATTAGTGTAAACAAAGAAAGTAAAAACATACTGTTTTTTATGGGAACATAGTATCCTCCACAGCACTGATGGTCAGGGAGAGACGGGACAAGTTTGCCACTACAGCATGCAGGGTTGGCAGTATTATTTAAAGTCAAATAACTGCCATCACAGCAATGATGATGTGGTTTTCTTGTGTACAGCCATCCACTACAGCAAATCTGGTTGGTATAAATATAGCAAACAAATAAAAGGTAAATTAACTGTTCACCAAAGAAATGAGGGGTGTTTTAAATTAGCTTCAAAGTGGAAAACAATAACAAAACAAATAACTATGAAAACAATTCTAATTAAATTTCTAAAACCACAAAACAATAAATAACAGTTCACAAAATGGGATACTAAAAATGTTCTTGAAAGGGCTGTTGTGCTCTCTGAAATGTGTTTGTGTTTTGTCTTTTTCGTCATGCAACATCAACCTTAACTTCCACCTTGCAATACTGAAAATCTTAAGTGCCAAAAAAGGACTTTTTATGCCTTTGTTTACAAAGTGCTTAAATAAAGCTAATTTCTGTCATGGACACAGAAGTTAATTTATGCTTGTAAACACCACCCCACTAAGACCCCTGACCCTTTAGTGTAAATTCACCGCTTTTGAGTGTGTGTGCATGTGTGGATTAGTCCACGTGAAATGTTTGTGCCACTGGATGTCATATGAGCAGAAATTCACTGTGCTACAGTTACTTGGCTGCCATTCAATGGCACAAGGTTGGAAGTGAATGCAGATGACAAGTTAATCTGTTTGAAGAAATTAATCACTGAGATGCTAATCATGCTCTCCATATAGAGCAGGGTCTGCTTTTCTTTTTGTGTGTTAGTGTTTGCAGAAGACTAATACCCTGAGGGAATACATAGAAAGAATGCATTCCCAACTTTAGATGAGTAGCCAAAGAAAAAGACCTTTGACATATATGTTGTTTTGCACATGGCTGTTTAGTAAAGACTTTAATGTTTAATCAGGAGGAGGTCTAGCAAAAAAAAGTGTTGCGTTCAGGAGAAATGAACAGTAATGAGAATACCACAACCGAAAACTAATGAATAAATAAATATGAAGGCATACATGTATATCCTAAACATTTGCTTCATGTAGTAGTATAGTTTTGTAGTACTTCTACAATAAAAAATATATTGAAAATAATTAACAGTAGGGCAGAAAATAAAAAAATAGAAGTTGAGATGAAAACGATCACCTGTTTGTCAGGATGAAAGCAGGATGTCCCACACACACTGTGACTCACAGGACACTGCAGGTAGGAACATTTAAACCTTAAAGCACCGGCACTTTCTGAATTCTTCCCTGAGGAGGGTTTTACCCCTCTTGACCCATCGGGGCAAGCTCTGAGGGTCCGTCTTAAAATCTCGTAGCCCAGCATGATCCCACTGGGTTTGCCCGGATGGGACCAATTTAATAACACCACCCTGAAAGGGGAAGGGTGGAGTGGCAGAAGGAAAAACTGAGTAAAAGTGATAGGTGGGGGGGTGGGTTAAGTGTCTATTTCACACAGCTTTCACACAATTGTACACACACACACATTTTCCATTTTCATACCCTTGAATACTTTACAGTATTGATCAACTTCTTTTTTTTTTTTTACCACCAACAACTCTGGCAGAGAAAAGATCTGTGTTTTAACACACAGAGTTAGGATTTTTTTAAATCCAAAAATAAGCCACAAATTGGCACTATTAACTATAAATCACTTTATCATCTAAATACATAAAAGATGTAGATTTTTCTTTGAAGGCTTCACAACAAAACCCTCTCAAATTTGACCCTCATAAATTAAAACATTAGGAAAAAAAGTCCTTTCTGTGTTTTCACTATAAAATAACAAACCAGATTTATTTGAGCAACTAGTATTGTTAGATGAACTCTACAACAAAATAAAAAGACAACTGCCTTTCTCTAGAGGGACAAGTTAAGAGTCAGTTTTCAACCTAAAATAATTGTTTAGGTCAAATTTGTGGATCAACCAGAAGTTGGGTGTGTGGCAGCTTAAAAATCCCCTATAATTAGAAACGTTTTCTTTAAAGAATGAGAGAAGAAATGCGAGAAATTAAAGATTAAAAACCCAGAGAAGGGCTTTCCAGCTGTGTCCAGAGTGTCAACAAATTAGTTACAGATGTTTTTATTTTTTATTTTTTTTTGAAACTGTAAAAGATACCAGTAAAATAACCTTACTGCAAATAAAACAGACAGTTGTCAACTTGAACTCCAAGAACACTTACTACTACACTACATAGATCCCCCAACATTTTTATATTTATAAACCAATCTAACAATGACTAGAATGAAAACATAAAAAGTTGCACTAGTTACGTTTTTTTTTTGTATTACAACCTTACAGCTAAACTCTTTCGATTAATGACATCGTAAGTTAGAATACGGCATATTATAAAATGTGGCGTTAAGTTTAAAAGTAAAAAAGTAAAATAATACAAAGCATTTTTATTACCTGGGACTGACTACTTGTGCATGTGGAATTGCAAATTCAGCTGGTATGTCCTCTACAGTGGTTGTTTTGGTAACATCACTCTGAGTACATGCGTAGACTGTACACACCTCCACCTAAAACACACATTTCAGCATAAATGACCTAAAACATAATACTTTATGAGTGAGCTGTGTTTGACTGTATGTGTACTTGTATGGTGTAGACTGTAAAAGGGAGTAGATCCCTCAGCAGGTATGATCCAGAGGTGTTGTCTACGCTGCCGTGAAAACGATTGTTAACATAGATGTTGTAACGAGTGACTGCTCCGTTGGGCCGAAGAGGAGGGAACCAGAGGACGCGGGCCGTGCTGCTGTTTACAGGAACCACTTCTGGAGCTAACATCCCTTCTGGCTCTGAGAATGGACAAAAAAAAAAAAAAAAAAAAAAAGTGACAGATCACAAAATCCAAGATTCTTTCAAGGAAAAAAAAATAAGAGAATGAAACTTCTTAAAAGTAACATCTGCTGAAACCATTTAAAAAAATCCCTTTTTAGCAGATATGCAAGAACAATTCTGCTAAAAACCATGGTTTCATTAAAATGTTTAAGCATATTTTGGGTACAGAAGCCCTTGTAACTTTGAGTCAATTTGACCCGAAGGCCATGAAAGGGTTAATACAGGTATGCATCGGTTACATGTTGAGAATAACTTTTTAACACCATACAAAAGTTCTCCAGTTAGTTCAGTAGCTGCACAACTTTTACACAACCTCCACACACAATGAAACAAATTAAGCTGAGAGATCAAACAACACTTTCCACCATGTCTAAGCTAAAAGGTAGATGTGTGTGTCAGACAGAAAACAAATGTGTTCTTGTTTATTCAAGACACATAATGATGTTCCGAATTTTTGGCACAAAATCTTTAAAAATCCTCAGAGCTAAAGAAACAAACTACTTCAGTAAAATCAAAGTATTTAAATTTTCTGAACAGCCCAAACCTTTATATCCTGATTCAAATATTATAGAACCAACTATTTGCAACTTTTAGTCAGATTTGTCATTTTCATACTAAACTTGGTTCATAGAACACTATCCCCAAACTTTTTTTGTTTGTTTTGTAAAGATTAGTCTTGCTTAGACTTGCTTTGTTGTCCATTTTGTTCAATAGTGGTGTGGTTTTTGGCCGTCAATCACGGACCTGTGCTTCATACAGAATGACACCATGGGCACGGTGTGTTACTCATCTTTAAACATTTTGTCAAAATATTCTGATTGCACACAACAGATGCATTTACATCCATATCTGAAGTTATATAAAGTGTTGTGCTTGAAATTCAGAGTTTCACTAATTCTGTTCAGGACTGTATGTTAGTGAATAAGGGAGATCGCCTCAGTATCCGTGTGTGTGCAGTATTGCACTGATAATTCAATTTTGCAGCAAATGAAATGTAGAGCACAAAGCTGGGTTTAGGTGAGTGCACAGCTGCAAATGAATTAGGTTAACTTCCCTTAGCTGAGTAAATTTTCAGTAAGAAAAATAGATCCTGGCAGAAAAACTAACCCCCTCCCTTTTAACTATCTCAGGAATTACAATGAATCTTTCTTTGAGAACATCACTTTTTGCCTTGTGTTAATTAATTTGGTGCCATATTTCAACATCCCGACATTCAAGTTGAGTGAAAAACACAAAACACATAAAACTACACGATTATAAAAAGAAACAGACTGTGAGCAAAATAAAATATTT
>JAOXNZ010000044.1:12566078-12576556 GCA_028566095.1 Kryptolebias brasiliensis
AGGATCCCTGTTACTAAAATTATTCATTGTCAACATATATTTTATCCTTATGTAGAATGATGTACAATCTAGGTGTAAAAGCTGAAACCTAGATTGGGTTGGGCAGATTTCTTCAAGCAGGAGAAAAATCCCAAAGAAACAACCATGTGTGTTTAGATCTGATGTGAACATGTGTATAAATGTGTGCATAAAACATTCTGTATATACAGGGTGTGTACCTATTTTATATTTGTACAAAATTTTAGGTGAACTGACACACCAATCAAACATCAACCTCTTAGCATTAATATATTTTAAATCAAAGCACATCCAGGGGTTTCTCTTGCCAAATACCACTTTATTGTTGTTTAACTATACATTTTCACAATGATTTGGGTTGTCGGACTCAGATTTGTAAAATTCTTTGTCCTTTTGTTTTTGTCTGCTTTAGGTAGGCAAAAAGGAGTTAGGATATTTGAAAAAGAAAGAGTGCTATGGCCATCTAGATTTATTAATGAAGTTCACACACACACAAAAAAAAATACATGATTTAATTTTCACCTTAATACAATTATATAGACAGAACAACAGAAGTAGTGTAACTTTACAATTGCTGAGTTGGAAAATATGTGATAAAAGCTCATCGTATTTGAGAGTTTGTGTGAATATAAATGTGTTTGTGTGTGTAGGTGTGTGTGTGTTCGTGTGTGTTTGCTGGAGGGAAATCAATTCTGCATAACAATGAGCAAAGCACGGGGCTGTAATTTAATGCATCCTAAATGTCTGCAGTTGTGTGTGTCTGAATGGGTGTGTGCATGCATCACAATGCTCGTACTCATGGAATGCATGTAGATATGTGTGCATGTTTTGCATGCATTTCTGTGTGTGTACATACACATGTATCAATGTATGCAAAACTCAACAGCTTAATGATAATGTATGTGATAATAGTGTGGTACTAATTAATTTATAACTTTGCACTGAGGAGGCTGTTCCAGTGGCTAATATGATTCTATTACAGCAATTAGCCCACAATGACACTGGCTAGGTCACTCACACACAGACACACACCTTACAGTATGCAGCTCTAACCCCGCCAGTGAGCTTCAACCAGTCCTGTCTGTCCACATGCTTCCATCTCTTATTTTTCTAAGAATTATGTTTGTCACACTAACCATTTTTCACACAAGGGAAGTAAAACACAACTTTGGGCCTTATATGTGAATAAATTGGGTAAATGCTCTGCTTTTAACACCACAGGTTTCTAAAGTATCAACTCATCACATCATTGATATGAAAACATACACATGTACATTTCCTAGTGTGTCACAATACCATGTCAACAAAGAAGTTTATGGCAGTGAGTTTGAAATAAATGGAAGCTATTTTTGTCATTTGAAAGTGGTTTGGCAAAAGGGGACGCACTTCCAAAAAAGCATAATATTTAAAAAAAAACATGCAAAAAAAAAAAAAAATCTTACTGCTAAATGTGAAAACAACATATGTACGAGTTTCATCATTTGAACCAAAAACCCAAAACTTTGTATAACTAGGCAACGAAGGCACACAAAAAGAGATACAAATGGCTGATTATGTGGGGTCCAAATGTACATAAATTACTTAAAAAAGCATTGTTGCAACATTCACTTTGAATAATAAAAAGACCAACTGGTTAATAGTATTTCTTGATACTGTTTTGATATATAGTGTTATATTTTGACTGAGGCTTTGGCTGTATTGCTGCTCTTTGTTCACATTGCTCTTTTTTTAAGTTTATCTGTTGCTATGAATCACTGCTAACAGGTGACCAACAGAATGGTAGTATGTGTATTTATTTGCATTCACTTCTGAGTAATAACAGTGGGAAATTCTTCACATGCTAAAGTATATTTGAGTACTTACGGTCCTCTGCAGTGCGCAGGGTTGCCCAAGGGCTGGTTGTGTGCCCATGAGCATGTGACGCCACCACTCTGAAGAGGTAGTATGTGTACGGCGACAAACCCAAGACGTAGTAGGAAAAGGTGTCGGTTGCATTTTCCAAAAGTCTAGGTGTGGATGAACAAAAACACAATTTGAATCTGGTCAAAATGAAATGTGTTACTCAGCAGTAAAAAGGGAGCGTTTTAAAAAAGCTCTAGATTGATCAAGTTTTACAGTTAATTATTGCAAACTGAAGTAGAGATACATAAATGCTGACCTGCCATTTTGTTTTTTTAAGTTAAAGTTAGCATGAAATGGCTTCACAGAGAAAATGTTCTTTAGTTGTTTTATACATTTTTCAGGTTGATACATTTTAAAGAAGTTACTTGTGCAAAACAACTTAAAAAAACATTTCTGGTTCATCCAGGTAATTGCGCAATACTATAAAAATGGCACAACAAGTTTCAAATGGTCACTTAGCAGAATCAGTGTTTCTCAAATGTGCAAAATTTCTGCAGCTTATCAGTTTATTCTCACATCACATAGCTGACCCCATGTCATATAATCTTACAAAAGAATCTAGGACAAAGTAAAAGAATATTGTCATAAATGAGACACAGTTGACCATTTAGGATCAGATGGATAGAGGGGATGAATGAATGAATAAATCAGGTAACAATGAGATTTCCATAGCAGAGGAGGAGGAGGGCATGACTGTCTGATATATAATACATGTAGCTAGTCATTTATTTATTACCACAGAATGAGAGCCTCCTCTTCTTGGATTAAATTGCAATTTGTTGTCAGGAAGCATGTAATGAATACATATCAGATGCACACCTTTTCTCTCTCTTCATTTCACCACAATTCCTCAACATGGCCCACCAACCTTCCCTGTGTTTTTTGTCTTTTTGACTCTCCCCCTGTCTTTTGTTTTCCTCATGGCCTGTAATACTAGTGTGGCACCTTCAGCTGTGGTGCATAATGTCCATTTTTAGATTCACATGTAAGTGTATATTCAGATTTTTAAGTAGAGAAGTTGTTGTGTTCGTGCCTGCCATTTTCTTACACTAATTTATTTTCACAAATTATTGTAACAACTTTTATGCCTTTTGTTTATTTATTTATTTTTTGTTTAGGGCTACCTGTGACTCAACCTGTTAAAAAAAAAAGGAAACACTTGCACATCAGAAAATACTCAGGAGAACTCTTGGCATACTTGTCCACTTGTTTAACTACCGTGCATCTCAAGTTCTTTCTTACCTTATGACAGGCCTCTGTGGAGATGTTCTCATTTGCAAGCTGTACTGAAGTGGGCCTGGTGCATTAGAGTTGATAGGAGTGGACCAGGACACATTTAGACTTGTGTTGGTTGCATGGGCTAAAGTTGGAGGTGACAAACCATCTGGGGCTATAAAATAAGGTAATGACAGCAAAAAGACAGTGGAGCGGAATATGAAAAAATATGAAGAAAAAAACAAACAACAAACTATTCTAAGTGGTATCCTTACTTTATTGTTATGATTGGGATTTTAAAATATAAAGAAATAACATCAGAATGTACAGTTATCTTGGCTTAGAGTCAAATAATAAGACAAAGGGGGTATCAGAAAACAGGGTGTAGGCGTGAGGAGCTAGATGTAGATAAGACCAGCATAAGAAAATCCAACATAGACAAAGTTAAAATGTTATGATTTGTGGTTTTGGTTTAGTTTCCTGTTTCTTTAACAACCAAGACGAGCAAAAACCCTTCAGAAGGGATCAAAATAGAATTAAATCATCTCTTACTTTCCTACAACACACATAACCAAATACAGTTTTAAATAAAATACTGTGACTGCTTTCCTAACTGAAAAACCTAGTCATTGTTAGTGGTAAAAAAAATCTGTAAAACCATCATGTTTAACTATGAAAAAACACTTCTTAACAACAGACAAGATGCAATAAGAGAAAGATGATAACAGAGATAAGGACAACAAACAAGGAGAAAATCAGTGACCGAATTGTTGATGGTAGAAAAAAAGAGCATGTCCTCTGATGTATAAAGTGACCCTTCAATCAAAGACTGCTCTCTTTCTGTTACAATGAGACTGATTGCTGAAGACGTCTTATTCCTGCAGACAACATGCAAAAACAAACCCCACTAAAAATGTGGCAAAAGCTGAAGCTCAGAAATGTGAATGATTACTTTAAGGTTTGTGTCTTCACAAACATAAATACATTAATAATTATTTTCTGAGAGGTTCATTAAAATGGGCAATAAGGACACATTTTTTTAAAGGAAGATATCAGCTACATTTTGTGCTGGATTAATCTTCTATATAGGATTATTAAACTCAGTGGATGTTTTTAGCAGTTTAAAAAAAAACTGCACTACAGGCAGATTTGGTATCAACAATATTTAGATGTAAAGTATTAATGCTGTTTTGCGAGCTGAAAAAGATATATTTCTAACATTTCCCTTGGTTCAAATATCTAGATTTCACTTTTTAGGAAAGATCAAGATGAAGCTGTTGATGAGCTAAATGTTCATTCCCAGGCTCGGCTTTAATTCATGAAAAGATTGATCCTCCCTCTCTCCCTCTCTCTAACACACACACACACACACACACACACACGCACACACACCCATGCAGGCGTAAAACACAAAAATCACAGATACATACACACCATTGCTGCACCTGTGTCTTTCTCATGCTGTGTTAGCAGGTACAATATCAGAGGTGTCACTAATCGTTTTAAACTATGCACTTTTATGTTCACTTCTTTCTCTCTGCTCTCCTCCTACTCTGCTCTTCTGTCTCTTGCTCCGCTAGCTTCTCTCTGTTCTTTCACAGAACAAGGACGCATCAAGACAGTTTGCCTTAAAGAAGTCTAAAGAGATGCCAGAGGCACAGAGGTAAAAAGGGAGATGGAAAGAGAGGAAACGTCTGGTATTTAAAATTTATACTTTCTTATGCCTTTGTTTTGAACTTGAACAGCAGAACTTTTCTAAGTCTGTCTTTTGTTGTTTTTTGACTAAGACATAGGTGTGTGGAAGTATATAGATTCAATACTTCCAGTAACAATTGCTAAAGTTTGCTTTTACATATTTATAAATTACTGCTTGGTTAGAATCACCTCATGACTTTTGCCAAATAAATGATGAGCTCATATGAACGTTAGCTGATAACAGAGCATGATGTAAAAAAGTTGGATCCCTTGTGCTTTTAGTTAGAAATGAATCTTCAAGTACAGCCATTTAATTAAACAAAAAGAGGTTTAATCTTGTCTCAACTTAAACTCATATTCTCAGGAGATACCACTATCATAGTTTGCCTGTTTATTCTTTAAATACATGTGTAACAATGAATGAGCATTTCCACATTGCTTTTTGACCAACTTAAACTTCAAAAACTAATAATCACTAAGATTAGATAAACTTGTTTAATTTATTTATTGATGGAAAAGTGTGTGTGTACCTGCTGGAGGGGTAGTAACATTAAATGGCAGGCTCTCAACACAACCCTGTGTGTTGCACCCTCTGATCCAGAAGCTGTAGTTTGTGTGAGGCTGTAGTTTGGTCACAGACAACCAGGTGCCTGTCGCTCTTCCTCCATCCAACACACCATCACCATCTAATGAACAACAAAACAAACAAACAAAAAAACCCTGAAAATCAGAGGCATCTATATCTGGTGAGGTGAAAACTGGCAATTGTGCACTGTTTTTTTTTATGGGCCATGTACACACAAAAAAGACAGACAAGACACAGCACATACTACATGAAAAGGAGAAGACAAACATGAGAGTTCATGAGACACAAATTAAGACTGAGATTAACAGAGAGATGAAAAAAGAGGTATGCATATTTAGAGTGTGCAAAGATGAGAAACAAAAAGTGATTGGGAAATAAAACACTGTAAACTGATCCAATATTTCTACGCTCTCTCACACACACATACATAGAGACACACGCTCACACACAAATCAGTTCTGTATAAACTGATAAAAGTAGTTTGCATCAAATACACAGGTGGTTTTGTGCAACACTATCTCCCTCTTATCTTTCTCTCTCATTTTCATGGTTCCTCTACTGAGAGAAACAAATCAAAGTCACTGTCCATGTGTGTATAGGAGACTGAAAGAAACCGATTTCGTGCATATGCACAAGTTAAAGTATCTGTGTGTGTGTGCAGGTATGTGCAGGTACACGCTGTTCAAAATCCTTCATACTCTTCTTTTTCCATATCCAATTCTTTTGTTTTCTTGGCCATTCCCACACTGTTTGTTTTTATGTTACATACCGGTTTTACATGCAGGTTCTTTAATACGTCTATGGAAATATAAGCTCCTCATCACCCCTTTTTATTTACTACAGTTCTTTTATTATATAGTAGTTATTGGTGCCTGTCTTTGTTCTTTTTTCCATGGTTTTGCTCTACCTTCCAAGATCATCTCCAATCTAAAGTCTCAGGCAACATCAAAATATCTCATCTTTTCCATACCAGTCTTGTTTGATTACCTCTTCTCTCACTTTCCCATTTCATGCCTGACTTTCAGTATAAGTTTGCTTTGTTAGTTGTGAGGGTGTGTGTGTGTGTGTGCATGTGTGCATAAGTGTATTTACTTATGAGTCAATCTCTATCCATATCCTTGCACTCTACTCATTTCTGTAAAAGTTTTTTTTTTAATTTCAAAAAACCCACTTGGTGCTCTTGAATTTGGCAATAAAAATGACTGTGCTTTCAGGAAAACAGTGGCAGGTATTTCAACATATCCACATAGTTGGTTGCTGAACTTACAAGGACCAGATGGTACAGGTGGTGTTATTTGCAGCATACAAATACAAAACCTCATCAAAAGAACAATTTATCTGTGGTAAGCAGATTTCAGACCTATTAAAACATAACTTTTTCACATCAATTCGAAGAATAAATGAAGAAATTCTAACAAACAGATAAAAAAGTCAAATTAAAATAATGATACTACAGTATCAGTAAGTAGACCTTGAAGATTAGAAGTTTATTTAAAAGTAAAATTTGTCACCAATTTAATTTAAAACTCTATGCTCAGTCAGGGGTGAGTGGGCACCCTGTTTAGTATGATGGTGGGTCAGTACGGGATAGTGTGTTTCAATCTTTTTGTGAGGAATGTTGCAAAGTACTTTATAAATACGGTCAAAAGACTGTACATATTGTGAGCATTGATCATTAACTTTGAGCTAATATATATATTTCTTGTGGAAATAAAGTCACTTTGAAAAAAAAAACATCTTCAAATGAAAATGTTAAATAATGCATGCAGGGTTTCCAAACTGTCAAACTTCACTGTGCTTCATTGTGTGAGAAAGAGAAAAGAGAGACAGAGACAGGAAAGCTGCATGTGTCACCTTTGCTTCTGTAGTACAGTGTGTAGCTGAGGTTCCCATTTGCCCTCGGAGGGGCTGTCCAGCGGGCTCGCACAGATCTAGAGCTCTGATTGGTCAGCTCCAGCAGCATTGGGCCTTCAGGGGCCATCTCTAATGTACGCACCTCCACCTATTTAGATTAAAAAGAAAAGGACACACGTGAACAAATGAAAAGAACAAATGTGGATTATAAGAAATGACATATACTTCATGTTAAATCTAATCAAAAATATTTTATTCAACTTAAATAAAAACAATTATAAGAAAATCCTCCTTTCACTGATTAAGGTCATAATCATGATGACATACTGCAATTCATCAATATAAGATTCCCGATGGACCAATAAAAACTATAAAATGAAAGACTTGCATACCTGAAATGCAATAAATATGTCTTTTATCCTTATTTTCCTGCTGAATTCCTTGACAGCTATTTTCTTTTCTTGTCATCATAATTGTGTTCTTTCTGCAATTTTGCTCTGTGCAACCCTTCTACCTCATCGCTTACTAACCTTTGACCATTTATTCAGTCCACATTATTTACATTTTTATCCTTAAATTATTCCTCTACACCAACCTATTCCCTCCAATCACTTGTTGACCCTTTTTCTTCAGCTCACCCTTTCCCATCATCATCCTCTCATTGTTTTCTGCACTGTCAGCTACTTTTCTGGGCGTTTAACAAAACACAGTGTCTGTATTGGAAATATGCCCCCAAATCTGGCCTGTCGTCAGAAACGTCGTTGAGAATGGAGTGGCATTTCCTACCAAATGTCACTGTCCCCATGTAGCCCTCGTTATTGAGTCGAGAGAATCGATCACCTTTATGACTCCAAGTGACACACTTCACACACAGACATGCACCCGCAGCACACATACAGTACTTAGTCTATATATCTGAGTAGACCCACCCACATGGATATCTACGTTTCTTTTCCCAATTTGGTCCCTGAAATCTGTTTTTCTGTATTAACTCATTCATTTCACCAAGTGAAGACAGATTATTCACCCAATAGAGGATTTTATGGAGTGTTCACTTCCTCAAATATCAAACACTGGATGGTAGCACTTTATAAACACAAACAAACAAAAAATACAGTTTATGCTCTTAAGTTAATAATACATTGCATATACATTGTGACATACAAAGCAAAAAAAGAAAGTATTTTGCAATTTTAGGAACAAAGTGGGTTGACCAAGAACAGATTTACTGACCATGGGTCCTTTGCCACAGCCCCGTGCTGTGCAGGCCTGCAGCCTGAATACATGTTCGCTCCACGGAGACAGTCGCTCCACCACAAAGAACCTCTGGGAGGAACTGAAGTTTAAAAAAAGGACTCCATCCAGCCAGAGGGCATAACTAGTTATTACACCTGTAAAAAGAGAACATGAAATGCATGAGAAATAAAAATAAAAACATGTAATGAACATCTTTAATTCAAACTCTTGACGATGCTGTAAGCTATTTTTTTTTTTTTTTAGTCAGGCTGCTCATGTTTGAACGAGTTTGAGTGTTTATTATTTCAAAAGAGGTTTGTTGTACACATGAAACAGTGTACAATGTATAATCATAAAAAATAGATAAGATTGGCTTCTTGTTAAGAAACATTTCTGTCAAAATTGTATTGATCATATTTTAATGTTTATTATTAATATACAAAGGGCTATACATAGATGTCAGGACACCTAATTAGAATTAAAATGTGTTTTTTTTTTAGATACATTGCTAGTTTTTGGCATCGTTTTTAGTTGTTGTCCATCTACTTTTTCCTGGTTGCTTTGATTACTCATATACTGTCTGACTGTGTCCAGATTGTGATAAGTGACAACCACAAAGGAAGCTTTGCAGTGTTGCAGTGCACTCTGGTTCACTGTATTACAATGCAAATGAAAACTGACTTAGAGGCTCAGGGCCTGCCAGTCAGTGTGTCCTACAGATGAAAACAGCACTGAAATGACAATTGTAACCATAGGCGTTACAAGGATGAAGGCTCTGAGAAGGACAGTGGTACATGAATGAAGATATGCACACACAAATGAGGGCGCAAATAGGTGTGGGCACACAAACACATCCACAGACGCACACATATGAAAATGACACATATACAGCCAAAAAATATACAAATCCATCTAGATAGAAACTCACTCCTGTCCATACACTTGTACTTCCTCACACATACACCAACACCAGCACAATAATTACATGACATTACACCCACCTAATAAAAAAAAAAAAAAAGGGAAACAGTACGGTGCCAAATGTGCTTTTCCTTAATAAAAATGCATACAAGGGGCTCAAAAGATCAGCGCTAAGAACTAAGAGTCTATTCTGCTTTAATCATGTGTGGGTTTTATTATTGCTCAATGCAGATATACACACCTATCAGGAAAATGAAGACACAAAAACC
The DNA here is from genome assembly GCA_028566095.1 of Kryptolebias brasiliensis. NCBI lineage: Eukaryota > Metazoa > Chordata > Actinopteri > Cyprinodontiformes > Rivulidae > Kryptolebias > Kryptolebias brasiliensis. The sequence goes on from JAOXNZ010000044.1 coordinate 12,575,775, forward strand.
CCATGGACGCAAGTTATCTGGGAAGCTCTTAATGTGTCCAATCACATGCATGTGCTTGTGTGTGTGTGTGTGTGAATAAGCCCATATCAGTATAGGCTGTAATAAAGACAGGTTGGGAAATGAAGCAGCGAATGCATAACAGGCTTATTTCCCCTCTTTGTCTGCGTGTTGCCCTGACTTAATCCCCGAGAGGATTATCCCCCACAAATCCCTTCGGAATTGGGGAGAAGGGAGGGGGGGGAGACAGAGGGAAAATAACACAGGATCTCCTTCTGTAACCCATCATCATCATCATCGTTATTGTTGTCATTCATTTATTTAAAAAATGAGTAATTGAAAAAATAGGGACTGAGTAGTTCTTTTATTTTAAGCAAAAATAAAGAATTTATGCATGAGATATTAAGGTGATTATTATTAAGTGTTTCCTTTGTTATATATTTCTGTCATCAGGGGAGAAAACCTTTAAGTAATTTATCCAGGCTAATATGAGAACACATCACAGGGTTTATGGAGCAAAATGCACTTATGTGGCATTAAGCGTAAAACACACATGACTCACATCACACAGATACGTTACAGAACTACACATACACAACACGCATGACAGTAACATTTGATAATTTGTGGCACAGTGTTTTATGTTGAGAGTCTGTTTAATGGGCTGGGAAATCCTCTTATAGTTTTTAGGGCTTATTTAATTTGACTTAGTGGGATATGCTATATGCCTGCTAATATAGTCTTTTATAATTTATGGTGGTGTTTTCAGTCCAGTGTGTGGGAGA
>JAOXNZ010000044.1:12576656-12594193 GCA_028566095.1 Kryptolebias brasiliensis
TGCTAACTGGTTTATCAAAATCACCACAGCTATTTGTTGTGGTTGTCTGGGCTTATAAAAATATAATTTCAACTTCAGGGGGAAAATATTTTGATGGCTTCTCGGTCACTTCTTTTTTTTCACACAGTCCAACAGATGCAGGCAGCTTTCTTTTGACATTTTTTTTTCCTCCACTTTATACTCCTGAAATGTAATCACATTTTTTTTATTTTCTCCCCCTGTTTGACTGAATTAATTTTATTCAGACAAAAAAAAAGCATTGTTCCAAAACGGCACAAAATTTCTCTATTTACCTGTAACAAAAAGTTTTGACAATTTCTGTTGTTTCTCATAACATTTTGACCTGCATCACTGAATGTATGAAGACATCTTATGATGAAGAAAGGCAAAGGATGTCAGGAACTAGGTGTCATATAGATGTAACAAACGCCACCACCAAGCTCAAAACAGTGAGTTAAATATTAGAAAATGTCAGGTTAGCATTTTGACTTGGGAATATAAAAACATAATGCAGACTTTGAAAGAAAGTGGTGGTACAGAAAGTATTTTTATTACTAATAATACAGACAGCCAAATATGAAATGTTTAAAGAACACATTCTGCTCTTTCCTACAGAAACATTATAAAACATTATAAAATGAGTCCTTACACGACATTCTCTTCTTTTGACAATGTACAGATTCCAAATAAACAAGATAAATGAAACAAATAAAAGCGTATGTTTTGTACCCAGTGAAAGGTCTAATAAACTTGTTGACCACATGTGAGACTTGCAAGTAAACTATGCATAAAAGAAGAGTAAAAAGTGAAAGACAAAGCCAGACACTGTGAAGGTATGTGCTTCCCGGCTGCAGTTCTCTCTTCAGTCAAAAGGGAGCACTTTTCATCCACTTAAAGGAGCTTGGTAAAGCTCAGTCGTCTCGCTCCCAGTCTCTGTTAATACTAATCTCGAACAGTTTGTTTTCCTAACCCCTCTCTGTTTCATTCTCTCTTATTTTTAGTTTAATATTCCCTTTATTTGAAGTTCCTTTTTGTTCCCTTATTTTCTTTTACCTCATTTGTTTCAGTTTTATCTCACCTGGTTTCTCCCACACAAACAGAACATCATGTTTTAGGCCTTCCACTACTTTTCGGTCTCTTATTTCATATCTTTTCACTGCATCTAAACAATAAAACACATTTAAAAAGATGATGCTATGTGAATGATTGACAGCCTGAGTGTCATTTGGCTCAAGTTTGATGTTACTCTGAATCATGCAGTTCATAAATGTTCATGTGCACTAGACTCTGCCGGTGTGTGTGTGTGTGTGTGTGTGGGTGTGTGATCTCACCATTCGGAGTGTCAGGAGAAGTCCAGCTGACGTTAAGTGCATGTGGGGACAAAGGGATGACCAGCGGTGCAGGGATGTTCTCCGGTGTGCTCTCCTCAGTCTGAACCTGGCTTGGAGGGCTTAAGGTGCACCCACCACCAGTGCATGCCTTTTCCACAGACACACACATTCATACGCACACACAAATAAAGGAAATGAAAAAATGTAATGATCCAAATCAAAATGAATAATTAAAAACATGAAAATGAAAGAGTAAGGGTCTCACAGCCACTCTGACAGTGTAAGATGTTCCAGGTGTTAGGTTGCGAAGTGTGTGCTCTTCAAAAAGTTCTGAGCTGTTATAGGCTAGAACAGGTTCTGCACCATCATGTGACAGGAAGATGGAGTAGAACTCCAAAACGCCATTTATCTGAGAAGGACGTGACCACCTGGAAAGAGACAGAAGCAACAGCAGAGACTGAAGACAAATTCAACCCGTGCACCACTTCAATATTCTTTTTTTTGTGAGACCTTTAATGTGCATTTTATAGAAAACAGTTCCACTCTATTTAATTTGTAACTCAAATGTCCAGGTAATTTTTAGATTAAATTAAAAAAAAAGTTTTATTTGTAAGGTAATCTGTATCTTAAGGTATCAAAATTACAGTAATTCAGCAAGCTAGTGTATTTCATACCATTTTTACTTTGTTCGATTTATTTTTTTTTTGTCAAACCACAACATGTAGCACAAGCATGACAGTGGAGCAAAAATCTTAAATAGTAGTATATTACATTACATCAAACTATAAATACAAAACTCAAACATTTTACCCACAATGCAATTAGTAAATAAAATATTATGTACATGATGGCAACACCATCAATGAGACCATTCAGACAAGAATGATCAAAACAATGAGAATGACAATGAAAATATTAATAACTTTTTATTGTGTGTGGGCTTCAATAGAAAGAAAAAAATGTTGAATCACAGCAGCAAATTGGTTCATGGATTGATATGCACACATTTATGGGCTTTTATCATATGTGTCAGAATAAATAAAAACAATGTTTATGTGTGTTTCTGAGTAAAAAAAGTACACATGAACATAATGTAAAAAATGCACAATGTAAAGGTAGGAAGACTTCATACAGTTTTCTTAACCATTATAATACATGGTAGGTTTTTCTTAACAGAATCTTTATCAAAAGTAAGGAGTATAATTTTATGAGAATGCTTCTGTTTGTTTAATTAAGATATAACTTTCACTGTAAAGCTTAATATCTGTCTTATGAATAGAAATCAAGGATCTACTGAACTTGATCACCTAAATTTATTGGCTGTCCCTATGAACATGACCTGACTACGTTCATTCAATCAGACATTCATTCATTTTGCTGTATTTTCTAACTAATAAATGGTCCTGATATTTCTACCATTCCCACTGTGTGGGGCCCAACCTTCCAGACACGGTGGAGAAAGGAGGGCATTTTAAAAAGTGATAAATTCCTTTCTTGGTTCCTCCTATTAAAATTCAGCATTTGAATGACTGATGAGAGTCTGTTACCACACAATTAGACCCTGTGGCAAACATGTCACATTTATTATAAAATTTACATGCTACTGATTGGCAGTGTGATGCATGTCCATTTTTGAGAAACTGAATCAAAGGGGGGTTGTAATAATCTATATCATAACTCACAGTGTGGTAATGATTTCCCCAAACCCTCAGCTTTAAAAGTGCATTCAAAAACCTGAGTGAAACAGCCAGCCTCTTTCTCAGGAAAGTAAATGTAAACCACACATACTCTATAACACAGGTATGAATCTGCAGAACTGCACCTTCACTTTATGTTGCTCCTTTGTTCTCCAAGTTGTATATTTAACAACAAAATCAGTCCCATCAAATAATTACTGAAAATGCACCACATTGTATGTACAAACCTCTTTGATTCCTGTAAAAGGTGGAAAATTTTGGTCTAAAGAATGGGGGTTTTTCTTTAACAATAATAAGTGGTTTTTAAACTTCACAATGACTTTCATAGGGAACCTGAAAAGCCAGGTAATGGTCTTTACAGTATGTGGCCTGTTTAGTTTTTCAGCATACAACTGACTGAAACCATAAGAACATATGTGATGACTGCTAACAATCGCTCACATCAAAAACAGAAAGGACAGCCAGTGTGAGTCTATCACATCAGCAAACTCTTCTGCAATCACACATCAACAGCAAGTTATGAGTTTGTTATTGTATGTGCATAATCAGACGCTTAATTTGAGAAAAGTTGAGTTTTCAAAGTATCCGCGTTGAAGCAGCATACGGAGGCTTTTCTGCATTTGTTGTAAAAGATCAACAGATATAAGAAATTGCAGCATCCAGAACGTCATCAGTAAGTGAGTCGAGTGGGACACAAAACTAATGTAAGCTATGAAATATTTCTGACATGTTGTAAATGTGTGAAGAACTTATTTTACAAAACAAAGACTTTTATTTGTTCTTGTAAAATACACATGCAGGGATTTTATTTTACTAAAATAATATTTTTTATATCTACATGGTTGTTAAAGACATTTAGAAAGCATGGTATTGTTTTCTTGACAACTTGAAATTGATCAATATTTTATAAATTTGGGATAGACTATTTATTACAGCTCTATTCATCCATCACCTGATGACATGTGTTAGGTGAAAAACATATGATAACATTAAAAACAAAACTGAATTCAAAACCTACTAAAAAAGAGAAAATTTAGGGAAAAGAATCCAAAAACAATGTAATTGGACCCTTCACACAAGATTCAGATATGGAATAAAAACCTCAGCAACATAAATGTTCAGAATTTTCTCACAGTCACAGTAGAGTGGTATTGATCAAATATGATCTCTCAACCTCAGCCTATTACTAATGTGCTAACAAGGCAATACAAAGCCTTCCCACACCTGCTGAGTATATTGTTCAAAAATCATTTTAAAGGCTCAAAAAAGGCAGCTTCACAGCCAGGAACACTAATAAATGCTACACTGAATGACATATTTGTCTTTATGTCACCTGTCTACATATGCACACTGAATGTGCATTTACATATGCACAACACAAATAACAGTGCATGTGTGTGAGCATGTTTGCTTGTTTGAGTGCTTACTCCACAAATATAGTCCTAGAGTCCAGCAGGGTAAGCGCTGGTGCATGCAGGGGTCCAGGAGGCAGCTGAGAGGTCAGAGCTGTAACTTGTGAACTGTTGGTGCAACCCACTAAAGTGCATGCACTCAGTGCCAGGATGTGGGTGGAGTACACATCAAGACCTGCACCACACACACACTAAGAGTTAGAGCATAAAGCAGAAAAAAACCCAAAAACAATCCCACGCAGTGCAACAATAACAGAACCTTGAATTAACTGATGGTAATGTTAGATTCACTGAAGTCTCCAAATATCCTCTGTCCACCTTGTTCTTTCTTCTGGTGCTGTCATATGACTGCGGTTTCTCTTTCTGAGCATATCTTGTTTCAAAACTATTTGCCATCTGCCTCACTGTTGCAATCTCACTCTGTTACACAATCTATTCTTGCACATACCATATAATTACTATGTCCATAATCCCTCCGATCACTGTGAACATCAGACACTCTGTATTAATAACCCAGCATGGATGATATGTGCTCTCATCCCTTCATTAACTTACAGAGACACACACACTTTTGAACAGTGTTCATTTAAAATCAAACTAACTTAAAATCTACTCTACCCATATAAAATGATGTATTGGATAACTCTCCAGCAAATGTACTTGCAAATGAGCTTGTGTACATCTCTGCTAACTATGTATTTGTGAATATTGCTTAGAATAAGTCTTTTACATCTGCTTGTGTGTGTGTGTGTGTGTGCATGTGTATTCATTTTCCAGCACTGTAGTCTCATTGGTGCGACATGTTTCACACCTTCTTTAGGTCTCTTCAATGAAAGGTTTCAGACCAGACTGTGTGTATGGATGTGCACTAATGTTTAGTTTTCTTTGTTTCTCTGCTGCTTCATTTTCATGTGTGTTTAGCTTTCTTTTTCAAAGTGCTATTCCCTTGGTAAGGACTGAGACACTCTTTTCTCTTTCAAATGCTAATCCCTCCCAATTCATTTCGCTTTTTTACTCTTTCCCCCCTTTTCCTTTACACTGAAGCCCCATCTCTCAAGCACACACAAACACAGACGCTTCCTCCTCGTTACCAGTGATGTTGTGTTGTTGTTTTTTTCCTCTGTAGGCCAGTTTGTTGTTGTGAAAGAGGAGGTACTGTGTAATGTCTCCATTTGGCCTATCATCGGAACAAAAAAGTGAAATGAGGGCAATATTATTTTATTACGTGCTACATATGCTATTTTATTCCAAAACTATAAGCTTTAAACAAGGCATGTTCATTTAGCATTGTGTTTATGTTCAATTAGGTTTGCAAAATAAAGTATAGTTACTTCACTTCTATTTTTGTGAATTATCTGAAAGGTAAGCAGGTCAGAGAAGAATGTGTTTTATGTAGGACACACAACATTGAAAAAAGATTAAATTCTTTCTTACAAGTTCTATATAAACAATATCAGAAACTAGTTAGTTAGTCTGAACATGAGGTTTGGATGTAAGAGAAAAGTTGAGATTACCTTCCTGGTGGTTCCCAGGTTACAAAGAGAGCTGTGGGGGATGAAACAGCTGATGGAGGAAAAACACCTTCTGGAGCTGAAATTGTAGAAAAACAAAAGTGTACACAGCATATTGAGCAATAAATATAGTGGTCAGCACAAGAAAATAGAAGACAAATTCCCTTTTGATGTACGTGTTAAAAGGAACCAGGTCGCACTCATTTACAGCTATTTATATCATTTTTTTTATTCTGTGAGAGAAGCCTTGCAAGCTTACAACAAATTCCATTTAATTTACAGTGAAATGGCACTTTAGTTAGTTACCCAGATCATCCACTGTCACAAACAAGTCAGACATAATAAAAACTCCTAATAATTTAATGAATATCAAACTATAACTATAAACAAAACAACAAATTCTTCCCTCAAATAAACTTGATCTGTAATAGGGAATAAATCCATTATGCTAGACAGTGACATGACTTTAGATTACTTTTTCAAACTTTCAGACCTGTAAATAAAATAAAATCTTGAAATCCTATTTGTCTTGATCTAGTAAACAGAAGCGAAGAAAATGTGCTGATATGTGAGTAAAAATAAGTCGGATCATTGTGTGTTTGAGGCAAAAAAAAGAGTTTTTAATAGATTCTCTCTAGTCTCACTGACATGTTTCAGTGTCTTAACTGTGCTCAGTGAGAATCAATACAGTAATCTGTTTTTTTCCCTTTAACTTCAGATTGATTTTTGCCGTCTCTGTACTGACCCCTGCCGTCACATTATCTCCCCAACAAGGCCGTTAGTCCAACACAGATTAATGTAGCGACTAACACATGAAGAAAAATATTTCCTTTTCTCATTCGAGGGCTTCTTTGCCTTTACTCCTCCCTTCATGACTTCCCTGATAAGAAATATGCTCCACTGTGCTATCAGCTTGTCATTCATTCTCAACGTGCCTCCTTCTATTGCCATTTTCTGTCTTTCTCCATTCAGCCATCCCAATCATACTCCCCTCCCTGGTGCTGCTGTTTTATTTCTGTCTTGTCCTCCTTTCTTTTCATGCTGCTCTTTTTCTTTCCTCTAAAAAACAGAAGAATCTCACTGGGTGAAAACGTCTTTGTGTTATAAAAACCGTGTCTATTAATCAAGACGAAAAACCAGTCATACATTAGTGAAATGTATAAGGGACATGACAGTGTAAGGATGTGTGTGTTTGTTACCTTCCTCTGGGGTTGCGAGGCTTGACCTTACATCATTATCATCACCACTGTCATTAATAAGACTCTCAGTGCAGCCAGCAGGACTACAGGCACTTATAGTGACAACGTATCGAGTGGATGGCGTGAGACCAGTCATCACATCTGAACAAGACGAAGTCAGAGAGGAGGAGAGCAAACACAAGGATATTCAGTTTTGAATAAATATAATTTTAGAAAATGTTTCTAACTCAGCTGTAAATACCACAAACATATAGGCTTGTTAAAACTTTGAGAAATAAAGATACTGTAAACAAAGTCTAAAATCTTTTGGGCAAATGATGACTTTTATCCTATAGTCTTTTAAACTTTTATGTAATCTCTTGAATGTGGCACATTTCCCGGATGTTTTATAACATATTCAAAAACCTAAATTGTGTGAATTGGGTGTTAATGTTTTCCAAGTGTTGAATTTCAGTACACTAGCTGTTCATATAAATTTTTAACACAGTTCAAAGAAATATTTATTTTAGAAGAGGAATATGCTGCTGTAGATTCTCAGTCTTTCAGGGCATGATAAATCCCAAGAAGGTTAAAAAACAAAAAACAACTGGACAATTTGTATCACAAAATAAAAATGAATCAAAACATAATCAACAAACAAACAAAAAATCAACAACAAAATGTAACTTTTCAACTACAGAAGAGAAGTTCAGTTGTTTTTGTTTTCTAACCTTTTTCTGGATTTAGAAGAGGAAGCTATCATTGGGTTTAAAAAATAAAACAGATTTGTCAAACAGATATATTCTTAAAAATGAGAAAACATTCAAAAAGCATCTTAAGTGGCTGATAGCAGAATTCCTCCATGGTGAAGAAAATACAAATTCACAGCTTCTCTCAAGGCGTGGCTGTAGGCATGTCACTGTCAGTCACCAATCAAGAGATGCCCTCATGAATGTAAATGTCAAGGTTTATGTCAAGGTCCTAACCCTTATAACATTTATATAAAACATTTTGCAGCCATCTATCACTACAACACTCAACAAGCATAAAAATATCTGTATCAGATACTGTATGTCATTTAGAATGAAACTGTAAAGTGTAACTATTTACTACTTTACCAAGGGACGTATCTTGGTAATTTTATTATGCCTGACAACTTCAGACTGTGATCATTTTTGGGAATTTATTCAGAAGCTCATCTGTTAACCTGATAACCTAATCTCCAGCTCCTGTTGAAGTGTGACATTATTAGAAATGTTGCATAGTGTGATTCACGTGCATGACTGAATTACTTAACAAGGTACTATGGATTTTTCTGAAGTAGGGTTGTGTGGAGCAGTTACAAACAATCAGTATCTTACCTACAATAGACAGCAGCCAGAGTGATCTCAGTTTGTAGAATCAGAGAGAACTTCTTACGGAGGAGTCAAGCCAACAGCCAGTCAGATTGGGTTTAATTTCAGAACAAATTTTAACCGTCTAAAACAACTAAAACCTCAAACATTTTGCAGAAGTTCAACTGAGATTGTGCTGACTACTATTTATTCCAGGTTAAATCCCGACTACAGGTAAGAACTCCACGGAAGACATAAAAAAATGACTAATGTTGCTTTAAAACTTTACTTTTCATCTAATGCAAACAAACAGAAAAGACAAAACCAATAATATATTGGGAATAGCTACTGGATATTTGCTGCCCTGTTCACAAAATGAACAGCAACAACCTTATAAGTCCTCTGATCTCATCTAACAGTGACTTACTTTTGCACAATTATCCACTGGAGATGCCAAAGTAAATGTCCAGCAACGCATCTTACGCAAAGATGACCAGCATCTGGTGTTTCTGTGGATTCCACGTTTATTGCAGTCACCAAGTGCTTAAGTTTGTCCAACTACTTTTTGCTTGTGAAGTTTGAGGGATGATATAAAAAGGGCTCTGATTTCTAAACAGTCAATGGAAATTTTTTGTTGAAATCCTAAACAAAAAAACTCCATGCCCACATTTGAATCACTTCTTGATTGTTCCACTACAGCTCAACTCTGGTGGTACACAGAGATAACAGTGTCAAAGTTAGAACATAATTAAGTTTAAAGAGGTTATATTCCTTAAGATTCTTTTACAACAAATCTGTCTATATGGTTTTGTAATATTGTGTGCTTCTTGAGTTACCACAGTTTGTATGAACATGGCCTAATAATGCAGTTTAAATGCTGTACTTGTTTCTCTGCGCTACTGTTGCTAAGCAAACTTACTATGTTTGGCAAACACTGATAGACTCTTCTAATTGTGAAGCTTTAGTCGTCTCTCTGATGTTTTTTGTCCTAGCTGTCTTGGCCTCCTCTACACTTTTATGTATTTCCAAAGTCACTCGTACATCGGCTGATTTCTCTTCTACCCCTTCTTGCCATTTCTCTCCACCTTAGGTGTCCAATCATTCAGTACTTGTCTCTTTTTTCTCACTCTCTCACAATGTTGCCCATGTCTTTTAATTCAATTAGGGGCCAGGGCCCCACTCCACTGCCATTACACCGTCATTTGCTTTCTGTGTTTTTTAGCCATTGGTGTAATTCTACAGTCAAGTGTCGGGGCCATCATAAATTAAGAAGAAGCCTTATCAGAGTGGACTTAATGTCTGGCAAAGAGAGGGGGAGGGAATGAGGAGCAGTGAAAAAGACACTGAGAAAGACGGAGGCAACGAGCTCATCATCATATTTGCCTAGAGACATGGTAGAGTGGATGAAAGCGGGGACGAATAGCAGGAGCGGACGCAGACATCGTCTTCATCATAAAAGACAAAGTGAGGAAAGATGGAAAAGCGAGCAACAGAAAAAGAGAGGAAAAAAAAAAAAAGGATTGATGCCAGGGGTATGACATCATTGGGGTAGTCCTGAGCGTCTTGTTCCAAATGGAGACAGGCTCCTACAGCTGGAGGTTTGCCAAGGAGACATTAACAAGTTTAGCTGGGACAATGTGTGTCTGTGTGTGGGAATATATAGATGTGTTTGTGAGAGACAAGAAAAAAAAAAAGAGCAAAAAAGCTACTATGAATGTCTTTCCTTGTCCGTACAAGCGCACAAGAATGCAGCCAATTTAAAATTTCAACTAGTAAAATAAGTGCAATATGGGATCAGAAGAACAGTAAATATTATATATATAAATAATGGGTATAAGAAGGTGTTCCACAAATTTAAAACAACTTTTTTAAAACTATGTATGCATCTGTTTTTTTTACCTGTGAAATTTCCATTAGCCAGGTATATGGCTTTGATAGGCGGTATGTCAGGGTTGTCTCTGTTGTAGGCCTTTAGCTCATATCTGTCAATCAGTCCTCTGATTTCACCAGTGGGTGGCACCCAGCTCACCTTAATACTAAAGCCATTAATACTCTGCACTGATACTGGAGGTGGTACAGATGCAGGAGCTGCAAAAAGCCAGAGAGAAAGAAGAAAAACATTTCAACATGAGAAAAGACGGTAAGGAAAAGATTGCTGAGAATCAAAAGGTCTAAAATGATTCAAATAAATAGAGGAACAAAAATAAAAACCATACTGAATACTATTAAATTAAACAAGACTTCAAGTAAAACTTAAAAAAAAAAAAAAACACAACAAAAAATATAAAACAATAAACATCAGTTAGGTCAAAGCATCCAAATAGAAACAGAAACATAACAACAAAAAACTAAACAGAAATATTAAAAACAGCTTAACAACAAGTAAGGAGCACATGCGATTGAAGAAAAGCACGCTCCATCTCCCTGTGTTTTAATAGACCCAGTAAATCATACCTAACCATTAGCATAAATGCTATTTATGAGAGTAGTAACTTTTTCAGCACTGATTTAATATTGCCAGCCATTCATTCTGGGCTATATTTCACAGTAATCAGCTTCCCTCCTTCTCAACTGCACTCTGCTTTTTTTTTCTCCTTCTGACACCATGAGCTTCTCAGGATGGTCCATCTAGGAGCCCAGACCCGCTCTACCTGCCCAGCTTAGTCTCTCTAAACCACCTTTTATGCATAGGTACGGACTATACTCTTGTGTAGCACATCATTTAGATTCTTAACAAATGGCTTAAAGGGATGTTCCGGGATTAACCTACTAGTCATGTGGTTTAGACACACATTACGACAGAAATATAATTGGTCTCGGATGATTCCATGGTTTGAGTCCCAGCTTACATTTCCTTTATAACATGTCAATGCTTGCTTTTCAATATTCTTTATTGCCTCTAAAGATGCTATTTAGTAAAGGCACAACACTAATAAATACCCTCAAATAAAATATGTTCCTCCTATTTTCTGCATCTTTAATCCTACTCATTCAAGTTTTGCTGAGTTTTTTGTTGTACGTATATTATAGTACATATAAGTCACCAGTGAGGGGCCTTTTCATGTTTTGTTTCTTGTGACCTTTTGTTTTTTCTTCTGCTAGTTGTTTATGTTTATTTTCTTGCTGCTATCAAACTTTTTTCATCCATTACAGTCATTGCAATACTGCTTTAAAAAATTTTCTTTCTCCAAGCATTACTCACTTAGCTTGCATATTTCCATACCTCCTCTTAAAAGGTTTTCTCTATATCCTTGCATAACTTGGCTCCTACATTTTGTCTCTTACTTCCTCTTTTCTTCTCCTTTTATCAGCACTTCCTATTGCTTCCCAATTTTTTTTCTCACTGGTCATACCACCATGTGCTGAGACCTACTAGTGTATCGTTCACTACTAACGAGCAGCTTTATATTACACAAGGGACCGTGCAGGCCATTCTGGGTTAACAGCCTTTTACTGCGATGCCCTTTATGGAGGCTTTATCAATCTCTTATACCATCTGACACAAGAAACATCAATGTCTTTCAATAGGTCTGCCACACTGTACAAGATATTAGTGGTTTCAAATAAAACGTATTTTAAGATTAAAAAGAGACAGCTAATTCTAACACACAGCACAATGTAGAATGATCCACACAAAAAGGAACATATAAAGCAAACTACACCCACAGCACTGTGGCTAAGTGTAAGATGGTGTACATGTGACAGTATTTTCATTTACCTAACTGTATGAATATATTTGATACATGTAATGTACAAATACAAAACACCTACAGCCTTAGATATGAGAGATGTCAAACCTTTGCCACGGCTGCGTCCTCTCTGCCACGGTGATGCTGCCCAACCTCCAGCAGCCAAGGCAATAATCCTGTACAGGTACTCTTAAAATGTGTGATTTTTAAGACAGAAAAGACATATTTATTACAATAAGAAAATACGTTTGAAAAATTTGCACAAAAACACTCACTTTCAAAACTATTGGGATGAAATTTACAGTTCTAAGTTACTGGGTTTTTAGTTGATTAGTTTGAACTCGATTTTATACAAATCAACATCTTTTCCCACATGGCTACTGAGATTCAGCCAAACTTCTTTTTTAAATTCTTTTTCCAAGTTGAAGATATTTAAAAAACTAGTTTGCGCTGATGCTTCTGGCCTTTCTGGGTAATTTCAGTCACTACTGTACCTAAGCAGCCAGTGCTTTGCCTTGTTTACATCAGCAAATAATTGTCTACTGTATGTGAATGGTCATATAATTTGCTACCACAAAAAACATCTAGAAAGAAAAAAGCTGTCTAGACAAAAAGCAGCTGTGTGCACATTACCATGGCAAAGCTTAAATCAGTTCAGATGATAATCAAGTAGAAAACAATTATTAGTTCAAAAGGCAAGCTGTGAACATGGCTGTCATAAAAATATGTCAACGTGTACTTTACAACTAGACAGAAGCTAAAAAAAAAAAAAAAAATTAACAAAGAAACAAAAAACTAGGCTGCTTTATATGGTGATGGAATTTAAAATGTTAAAAATAAGCCTCTTTCAGAAATTTTCTTTAATGATAATACAGTACATGTTTCAATCATTTTAATTTAAACTTTAACAATATAGTTTAATTTAATAGACATATAGTGAATAATAGTTGTATGTGATTGGTTCTTAAATGTTTTCTTATTGATTCCCATATCAATGCCATATTTATTACTGCTGTTTGAGAAAAGTGTTTCTAAAGTGGAAACTTTTCCTTTGTTCTCAGATTGTTGTATATACTGCATACTGTACACTGGTACCTGTAAAAGGCTGTAAACTATAATCTGTGGCTTTTGTCTCTCTCCCACTGTACACCAGCACTGAATCGTTCCCTCTGCAGTTGAACTGGCTTTCACTGGTTGGACAGCCATCTAAGTAAACTCGAACTGAATGGCGGGAGGCGACAGCGAAATCAACATGTTCACTGACAGAAGAGCTTCTTTCATCACTGCGAATGGAAAGACCCCGTATGCAACCTCCCAGGCCTGTGGAAAGGAAGAGGAGGAGGCAAGGAACGTAGAAGGAGAACAGAAAAAGAGAAACTGAGAAAGATTTTCACCTTATTTATTAGTTTTTAGCTAAAGTATCCTTCAACATCAGCTTCACACTTTGTCTCATCATGCACCACACTCAACTGATGTTTTCCTGAAACATTTTATTCATGCCACTTGTATACATGAAATTAAAGTGAATTTACTATTTACATTCAGTCATTTTTCATTCTGGTTGTGTGTGTTAAAAAAAAGATAAAGTTACAGCTGAAACAAACACAATCATCAAAGGCTGTTGTGCAAAACCCAAAACCTAAGAGCTATAAGATTGTGGAAACCACAAACTGAGTTGTCTGGAATTTAATGTTAAACCAGCTAAATGTGGCAGATATCTTTGCTTGAATGACTGAAGTTCTAGATATCTCACCGTGTTTGTGACTTTGGCCATCTAGAGCAGGATGTAAGAGTTTAGCTGGCACACCACCCAAGTATAGCGGTGAATCAACACTCAGCCTCACTGCCCCTTCCGCTCCCCTTGTTTCCTCAGCCCAATCGTTCACTGCAGCAGAGATGAGAGAGCCGCGTTTTGCCAATGACAGCTGTTTCCAGTCTCCATCGCAATAGCTGAGCCCCACCCACATGCGGAGTTCAGTCACATGACCCTCAGTGGCAAGAATAAAGGACAAGAGACCGGCTTCAAGTTCCACCTAAGAATACACATCAGTGAATAAGTTTTTGCAAATAAGTCTCACAATTATTTTCTAGTCTTTAAACAGTTGTTTTAAACGTGTTGCTGATCTTACAAGCATATAGTCTTCAGTTTTTGTGTTGTATGTAAACAGCAAAAGAGCATTGAGCTGGTCAGTTCTGAAATCCAGAGAAACGTCAAAGTCCTGTCCCCCACTAAAAACACCTGTGGCCAACTCCAAATATCCTGCAAGTAACAGGAAGGACATAATTAATGTAAACATGCAATTATCATGAGCAGAAAATATGCCCATTTTCAAATGTGTTCCATGTTTAAGGTTAAAAGATTCTGTTATACTCTTAAAGACTAAAGATTGGATGAGCAAGCATTTATTATGCAGTAACAAATAAAAGCACACTAATCCAACTGATCTTAGCTCAAAGGCCAACAATCTTTTTATCATAATCATCAACATAAAACAGTGTCATACCACCAACATCAGCAGAAGGTATTCTTTTAAGATAAGCAGTGTTGCCAAGGTATTTGGAAAATAAGGATCATTTTAAATTGTACAAATTAGATCCTGATATAACTCCTATATTGTGTTTTGTTTAAAATGTTTCTTTATCACAGTATATCAACTCCACTGTAGTTTCAGCATTTTATCATGTAGTACTGTTGTAAACTGTCTTAAAAATAAGAAATTAGATTAAACAAAAAAGATGATCCTACCATGACCCAGAAAATGTGCTCCATCTACCGTGTGAAGAGGACATCCCTCCCAGCTTTCATACACTGCCACCGCCTTTGTGGCTTTTGTCCAGTCCAGGTTCTGCCATTCCTCTGAGGGGCTGTCAGTCATCTTTAAACTCACATCTCTGAGGCAGCCAGAGAAGCCCTGTCGCACCAGCAGGGCATCTCCTGGTGATGCAGAGAAAACTGAAAATCTGCGTTGGCCTTGGTTTTATTCAAAGAACGTTCAACAATTGAGGTGCCATTCAGAGCTTATCATTAAGATGCTTGACAGTTTCACTACCAGAACCTGACTATGAGAATTTATTTCAAAGCCAAACCGGGGTCAGACCACTAAAATATATCAAATTTAAAAGGGTGGAAAAAAAGGTATGCTCAGACTTACCTGAATCCTCTCTTAAAAGAGTAAAATCTTCAGACAGCCCTCCAATAAACACCCCCATGTTCTCACCAATAATACTGCTGCCACTGGATGCTGATCCACTTCCTGATTTTAGTCAAGGTAGAAAATTGATTGTGTAGCAAAAATGTAGAATGAATACATAATAGAAAAGCAATATTAGAGTAAAGAGATAAATGAAAAATGAGAACAGAAAATTAAAGTTAAACAAATCTAGGATAATGCACAAACTCATACAAGTAGGTCTTTAATTATCATCAATGGCTCTATGTGCCATATGCCAAAAATAAAAAAAATAAATTTTTTTTTGACAAAGTCTATAATTTGGAATCATCTTCAGACATAATATCTTAAGTATGGCCAAGGAATGAAGCACAATCACTTGCCTAAAAACCTTCTTCTACTACTGAACCTTAAAAAAAGAAAAAAAAGAAAAGAGTAACAAAATACCTGTAAATACAAAAGCAACATTTAGGTTTAATGATTTGAATTAAAGAAAAGCATCTATATTTCAGTATCGAGATTGGTATATTTAAAGTAAATTGTAGAGCTGCAAAGAAGCAAACTGATTTTAAAATAACTGCATCATTATCCAAATACATATCAATATCAACCTAATTGATTTCCACATTGAATGAAGCTGTAGTTCACTGGGATTAATTTGGTTGATTTCTCCATGTGGAACTTGGGAATTTACAAACAGAAACACCTGAAACATGCACATTCCTGTCAGTTTCACACTAACATCAGTCCAGCGTGTGTGTTCACTGTTTCACAAGAAGATGAGCAGAATGTACTCACTTTTACAAAAACACACAAAGATAGCAGACACACACACTGTGGTCAGTATGAATATGAGAATAGTTACCGCTGTATTGATTGTTTATAACGATTGTTCCCACGGCCCCTCGCCTTGTTGCTGTTATTTTATGCCACTGTCCATCATTGTAGCGGCGTCCTCCGTCACCCTGTACACCCACAGCCACCGCAGAACTCTGCAAACATAAACACAAGCACACATCAGCCTAAAGTACAGACAAGAACCTCAACACAAACACACTGTTGGTGTGAAGACACCGACCTAAAGTGTTTGTGTCCTACAGAAATCATCAAATGAAACTTCTGACATTTGGCTAATAACCTTTTTTAAAATCACACTTTAATTAAACATGCTTACTCTATAAAATTTCAGATTGTTCCACTGTGAGCAAGCTTAGAAGCTTTGACGTTAGAGACAAATCACCCCCCCCCCACACACACACACACACAACACCTTAGAAAGGACACAAACATGTACATATAACCATCAAAATGCTGTTAAAGGGCGTTTTACTATCTATTAAGTATGACATCATTGTTGTGATCAGCTTTAAGCAACCAGGTAAAGTAAAAGAAGAGTAATGCATTTGTGCACACAAACACAAACATACAGACAGACAACACGATGATGAAGATTTAATGATGAGATCAATAAATGCATGAATGTCAGAGTATATCAGCCTCTGACATTTTTACAACCATTGCAGCTTTACTCAACAAGACAGCAGATCAGAAGCTTTTTTTAACCCTCTTTTTCCTCACCTCTCACATTTACACAAAACACACTTGTTTGAATTACTTGCCTGGGAAGCCCTGGCAGTGGAAATAAACACTCAAATCTGCTAGAAACTGCTGCTGAGGTGTCCTTGAGCCAGACATTTAGAACATAACTGCTCCTCAAGTGGGTATGTTCAATAAGCAAAAGATTGATGGTGGTTTTACCGGGAAGCACCAGCTTAGGAAAACCTTGGCGGTCACTTTTATTTTGCCAGGCAACATATAGTATCAGCGAAAGACATTATGTGCCTTAAGAATAAATAGCTGGATGAAAGACAGACCTCAATTTAGCAAAGCCCACTGATGAGTTGGTGTCATCCACTGAGTGGTGCAGCATTTGACTGATGTGTGTGTCTGCCAATGTCAATCTCTTTAATACACAGTATATGATACTACAGCCACACACGTAATCACAAACACACATAAATACAAACAGCAAGAACCTAACACTAATCCAAAATGCTACTACGGTGGCACCCCACAGATAGTAAGCATCAAATCTATGTGTATATTTTATATACATCCATCCATTTTCTTTAACCGCGTCTCCATTCCGGGTCGCGGGCAGCCGGTGCCTATCTCCAGCAGTCACTGTGCGAGAGGCGGGGGACACCCTGGACAG
>JAOXNZ010000044.1:12598190-12613263 GCA_028566095.1 Kryptolebias brasiliensis
AACATCACTGGACCAGCTTTTTTCCCTCCCTCGCTGAATGTTTGGAAATCAGAAAAAAAAGTTAGAGCACATTATTCTGCCTACTTATTATTACAATATAATAAAGGAAGATAACAGTACCTGAGGATCAAACAAAAAGTAAGGACGTCCATTTTTTATCTGGATAGCCAGAAACTCTTCTTGATCCCCTGGTGAGAAGGCACAAAGCAGGAGGCCATCTGGAGACCAAGTCTTGAAACTCAACTCAACACCTGAGTTCCATCAGGAAGAAGGGAGTGAAAGGAGACAAAGAAAAAAAGAAAATTAAAATTTCTTTACAATACTTATTTTTATCACATGAAAATATTGTTTTCAAAGATCAATTGAAACAGAAATTGTGTAATGTTTTCCTTTTCCAAATTACTGAATCTATCTGTGGAAGAATTAGCAAAACAATAACTTCAAAGAAAACAACCAATACAGTAAATGTCGACTCCTTTATTTCTAAAAACTGTTCAGATCTACCCAACATGCAGTGTAAAACTTGTGAACACAACATGCAAAAACCCAAAGTGATAATTAAAAATGATATCAAAAATAGTTGTAAATCATGAATAAAATACAGTATTGAATACTTTCCTCTGAAAATGATCAGGCACATCAACTGGACAGAGTTGAATAAATGAATGAAGAAATAAGTAAACCCTCAAGAACCAAACAAGGTGTTGAGACTTTGGCAAAGTACTGTACCATATTTGCTTAAAAGTTAAACAAATAAAATGTATGAATTTCCTTTATTAGACCTGTTTTTTGATAGCAGTAAGGTTATAAAGGGACTATTGTTACAGCTGTTCAGGATAATCTTACTACTCAAGATAATTCAGAAAAAAACATGCAGAAGAGGAAACTAGTTTTAGTTAACAGATCAGCTTCCACACCTCTCACTTGTGATACATTTTTTTAATCACTCTAAGATCAAAAAGACTGAGCATGATGTCTATTTTTAAACTCCAATAAAGAAAGCAACATGAGAATTGAAAGCAGAATTGTGAGAGGAAATAAGGAAAGTTTTTAAGTTCACTCATTTACCCATTTAGGTTTGTATACTATTGATGACTGATTTAAAGATATAAACACAGTTTAAGGCCATTACTTTCTTTAGTTTTTTTTGATACAACACATCTGTAGAAATGTTTGAAACTTCTGACAAATAAGTTGGTTACAAAAAAACTATTTATAGTCACTTTTGGATAATGTTTATGTGTGACCTTAAAAATCATCTAATGCTCTAATTTTTATGTGGGACTTAGTTTAGCAACAATTAAATCAGTGGAAGGAAAACAATTTGTATTGTGGGACATCAGGTTTGCAAAGTCTACTGCGTTTTCCATGCACAAAATGATAAAAAACAGACAAATGGACAAAGAATTTAGCAATGTGGGGAATTTACAGACAATGAAAGCAGCATTTACACCAACACAGACACACAAAAAACAAAAAGTTCAACCAGTCTGCCGTCTTGTCATGTTACGATGGATCAGTGATTGGATCTTAATCCACTACTAGATCCACATAATAACGCAGACAATGGAGGCTTATGTGTGTGTGTGTATGTCTGAGGATGCACATGTTTTAGCTCTGTGTGTCTCCACAGAGAATAAAAGTGTGGGAAGATCCGAGGGGCTGAATGAAGGCAATCTAGGGTTCAGTATAAGGCACCGTTTGCAAAATAATTAGTGTGAATTCACTTAGTATGGAGAGAAGTCAAACAATTACTTGGCAAGCTCAAAATGAATGCAAATTGACTAAGCTCAAGCCTTCTAGTTTTCACTCAATTTCAGAACAAGTTGTAGACTTTGACAATTTACATTTAGAAAAACTCACTAAAAAGCTTTCCACAGTCGTAGTTTAAACATGACTATTATCAACACTGTTTTCAGCACTTAAATAAATCAAATGTTGCTACTTAGATCTTAAAATTGCTGCTTGATCTTTTTTTTTGGCTTGACTATTAAAAAAACAACAAAAAAAAAAACAGGTACAAAGCTTGTGTCTAATCTATAGGGTGTCAATTTTCATCTATCATAAACAAAATTATCTAATTTAAGTTTGACTCTTTCTTTTATATGAATTCCTCTTACCTAAACCCCAACAATATATCAAACTTTTTAGATACAGTCCAGATGTTGCCAGTGATCGTCAACTGCCAGTTTATGGGGCCATATTGTGCCTGCAAGCTCATCCCTTCCAGCCATGAAGTATTAAATTATAAACAAATTACACACAATCTAATTCAGGAATTAGCTGTAGCCCAGTTTAAAACAAGTAAATGATGGCAGTGCCTTAGTCAATCCAGGCACTTTTTCAAAACTGATAGTGAAACACAGTGAGAGGAGATGCAGCTCAGTGATTAAGATTGGTGTAAATTGTTAACTAAGTAGGCTGTGAGAAGTATTAATAATTTAGACTTAAGTTTGAGTTTTACATAGGACATGTTTATTTTTTTTACCCATCCACTTCTAGGTTTAGACATCTACAAAACACTCACCTTTAGACCAATTTGAAATAAATAAAATAGACTGGTCATACTTATCAGAAACATGGTTGAGCACAATATGCTACACTGTGTGTAGTTTTAACTTTTTAAATTTGATCATGACTCAATGTGACTTATGACACTTCATCTGTGGAAGTGGTGTACAACTAACACAAAAAAATGTGCCCTTACGTCTAACTTGCATTCTGTACATCTAGCAAGTATGCGTCATTTACATTCATGACCTTGTCACAACATAGAAGACTAAAGTCATGACAGATACTTGACATTACATTAGCCCCCTTTAACTATCACACCTTCTCAATCTCTCAATCCTTCCTATGTCTCATCCCTTTGCTTTTAACCTTCCTCATCTTTCTTGTGACCTTTTCATTCCCCTTTTTTGTACCTGCTCCCTCTTCTGAATATGCTTTCTTCCTTGCATCTTCAGTTTTCTTATCCATTGTTCACTCCAGCTCTGCTCCTTTTTCTGAGACTGTTTTACTGCAAGTGTACGTCGATATCCTGATTAAAACAAACTATACATATGATCCGTATGAGCATTCATTATGCACAATACATACTTCCAGTCAATTTGTACAGCCTCTTAGGTATGTAAAACGCATTCAGAAAGTTAAGATGAAAATTGAAAGCAGAATTGGAAGAAATAGGGATAAAACAGAAAATATATTTCTGGTGGTTTGACAGTACTGTTTAAAAGTACTTTGCAAAACTACAAAGAGGAACATGAAAGGGAAGACTATACATGTGAGAACATTTGCATATAATGAGGAGGATGTTTGATTGTGCAGCTTGTGATAGAAAAGGTGTTTGCCAAGCATGTCTAATGTACAGCATCTAGTGACACTGCTCATGCTCAGCATTACTTCCTTCAGATTTTCCCACAGGACTTGTGCTACTTCACACTGACAACCACTTTGGAGCCATCAACAGACAAACCTGTGCATGCACCATGACAGGTGACTGTGTCACACATGCTGTACAATCAAAAACACTTTCCACAAGCACACACAGATACAGATGCATACACAGACACACAAGCACTGTGCATCTGCACAAGCATAAAACATTGTGTGTTTGCATGCCTGTGTGTACAATAAAACCTCAGTGAAACACATGTTTAAATATATGTTTACATCCACCTTTTCAACTCAGAAGCATTTTTGGGTTTAATTCAGAATTTAAACTCTTCACTTCAACACTATTAATCAGTAATAAGGAAAGCTTTATACTTAAGTGTCCTTTGGTGTTCCCGAAGTGTTCCTGTCATTTAAAAAAGCAGAACCGTACAAAACCTGGACTACAACCCTTGCTATTCAGTCATGTTTTCTCATTAATTTTGTTTATCTAAATCTCCCCTCTTTATAGACTATAGATGGGTTCTGTGTGAATTTTAGCCTTTGAAGAAAAAAAATGGTCATGAAACTATTTTAAGAAAATCTTTAGTTGTGAGCTTGAATCTGTGGCTGCTCAGTGTGACAAGCTCACTGACAGCTGATTCAACACTCACCCACCTAAAGACAACCTATGACAAATATTGAGCAGGGTCAGAAACCTTCTGGAGAAATCATGCCTTTTAAATGCTGCTGGGACTGATGTCTTTCCTAAGTCAAGAGTGCGTCCACATCTGCTTCCTTTTTCTCATCTTCACTCCCATCTTTTTAGAGTCTTGATCTAATTATCACCTACTGCAATGAAAGATGGGTTATCATGTTACTGCCTGTGTGTGTGTGTGTGTATGTGTTTGTCTTTCTATTTGCAAAATATTTCATCAACCAGTGGACAGATTTTAATGACGCTACCAGAAAGAAATCACTGAATTTACTGCACATCTACAATTGAAGTCCACTCAATTCAAGATGATTATCACAGCTAATTGAGGTTAGCAAACATAAAAAAAGACTATAACTAAGTCATTTTAAAGATATTGAGCTAAACCTTGATGCGGAAGTAGCAGAGTGTCATCCTCATTACATACTCAAAGTGTTCATAGATCACATGTGATCTTTGTTTAAAACTTTGGCAGGCAAAATTACAGTATATTTCTATTGACTTTATTGTGGAGTATCTGATAGAATTTTACATTCATATTGTTTACAACAAAAAGAATCCGCAAATGTAACAACAGATAACAAGGATCACTTAGTACAGTACAGTTTAGAGCCTTATTTATTAGGTAGTATTGTTTCTTCTGCATTGTTTCTCCTCTCTGTCTCAGTAAACAGCGGAGGTTGTGTGTAATCATCTACACAACATAACCTGAATAACTCCAGTCATGTTAGCTCTCTGCTGGCATTAATCAGAGCCTGGCGTATTAATGAGAGCGCGGCAGCTAGCTAATTATACCCATAGATTCTGCAGCAGCCCATTAAATATACAAATGACAGAATTAAAGAGCCCAGCCTCTTCTGATTAATCTTTAAATGGGGAAAAACTAATGATGTCTGTGCAAACTTTCCCTTCACACACTTCTCTCCCCCCTCACCTCTCAACGTCAATGCCTAGCAATCAATCATATTAATTAAGGGAAAATAATTTGTATCATTTAACATTTCCCTTTTTCCTGCTTAGCTGCTGCAGTACAATGTGCTGTATTAGACGTCTCCGGAAATTATCCAAGTCTATTTGTTCTTGCTTTTTTTTCCCCTTTCTTTTTTTCATAAAATATTTGTGTAATGCTTCATCCCTCTTCATTAACTGTGGGTTGAAGAAAATACATCTGGATTAGCAAAAATATAAGCACAGCATCTCATCCAGTTTAACCAACCCATTAAAGGCCCAAAATGGGAAGAATTACAAACAGGAAGAGAGTGGACTGTGCAATCTGGTTGAATCTATTTCAATTTAAATACATTATTTTACAAAAAAGAACATATGTCATTCTCAACTGAGATGAACGGGGTTGTTAATTCAAATGTGAACTTGAAAAGCAGAAAGTCAGGGGGCTTTAGATCCAGAGGCAAATAAATGAGATGAATGAACTAACAAGCATTTATGGAAACAAACACTCACAGGTTATTCATATCACAGACTGATTACATATAGTAATCCTAAACTAAGATTCAGTGTGGTCCATGTTGACCTTAAGTATCCTCGTTAGACCTTAAGAATCATCTTTAAATGTAGGAGAACTAATTTAATTTATGGCAACATGCACGCCAATCATAGTAATAGCACATGGGAAATAACCCATGTGGCCCAAAATAATTTTAGCAAAGTAACCATTAAACAACAGGTGAAAGGGCAAATATGCAATTTCCCATGGAAAAGATTTTGACCTTAACAAGGATACTGTCAGACTACCAAACTTTTGGCTCCTTCCTTTGTCTGTCTGTGTGTGAGATGTTTGTAAGAGTGTGTCCATGTGAGGACACCTGAGGCCAGCAACAACACTGGCACCCCTGAAATAGCTTGGCAGGCATTTTAATTGCTTTACTCTGCATTGTCTCAAAATATTGTTCTAAAAGAAAACATAAAGGTGAAACCTTTCCCAGCCGTGGGACTTCCACTCATATTAATTGGACATTAAATTCCATGATTTTGGTAAAAACAATAAATATCTAGGTGACAACGTTTTATTTCCCCATTGTTGTCTCTGATCTTTGCCCTCTTCCTTCCACGCTCTGTCCTCTCACCTCCAGCACATTTTTCTTGCAGACCTCTCCTCGGGCCGAAGTCATTCTGCGTCCAATATGAGCATACTGTATTGTGTTTCTTCTTCTCCTCCACAAGCGTTTTTGTCTTTAATCATTGTGAAAGTAATACCACAGTCATGTGCACAAAGCCTCACAATGAGGTGCTGAAGTACTTCATGAGTAGGAAACTTCACACAAACACAGGAAACTGAGTGTTTCTCACTGAGGGCAGGAGTCTCTGCTGTGGCGCTGCAGGACTGATGGGCTGCTCAGATTAACGGGGGACTAAACAACCTGCAGTTCTTAGTCTTTCATTGTTGCGCAGACTCTCTGCAGGAAGACATCAGATCACAAATTTTATTGGGAGGGTAAATGTTTGATAATATTCTGGTTGCAAATGTTGGAAGCAGTTTCCAAGTGCATCAAAAAATTCAGAGAAAAAGAATTGTTCCAAATCCCATGAGCAGAAATGCAATGTGTTATTAAAACTATAACAAGTCAGTTTTCTAACTTTATGTGTCTGTAATCTGTTCAGGTTGTTTTAGTTTAAACTGGTTGTGGTTTTTAGTGGTGCTGTGACACTCAATCCAGCTGTAAGAAATAATAGCAGTTTACCATGCACTCTTATGGGAGCGCAGATCATTGGAAGAATGAAGGACAGTGCAATAGTGACACCTTGTGGTGCAGTGGTTCCCTAAATTGGGATCTGGACCCCACTGTGGGCCATGGAATACCGAGTGAGGTGTTGAGTAGCGCTACAGAAATCAAATTAACTTTAAGAATGATTGCTGATGTCATATTTAGACTTAGCTGTTACAAAACAGTAGCCATAAAGGGAAAAAAAAGCCAATAGTAGTTGAGTAGTTAAAGTATTAAGTTAGCAGTTTGTATAATTCAAACCACCAATAGTTGGGGTCATGAGTCTCTGCAACTTTTATTTTGTGGATCAGAAGCTGCAAATTTTGGGAACAACAAATCCAAAGTAAAAGCTTTTGTTCATTAGGTTTATTTCAAAACATTTTATATAAACTGACATGTTTTATTTGTTTTGTGAGATCTTTTCCTAAAGTCAAAGACAGTGATAATGGTATTCAGGTTCCTTTAGAGTTTATTTTTTTTGGTTGCAAACTCTATGTACAATTAACTATAAATACAATTATGTCACAGTCTGCACAGATTAAAACTGTATACATTAAGTAAATAGATGTTGGCAATTCTTCAGGTCAAAAGTTTAAACAACAGAAAACACTTTCAACCACATAACTCAACGTTTAAAATGTACAATCACTTAGGAAATGCAATTCAAAAGAAATTTACATTGCTAACAAAAGAAAAAAAAATCAAGGAATAATGTGGCAAAAAAGAAATGTGTAAATATGTTTTTGTTTATAATTATGTGTGTGTGCGTGTGTGTGTGTATAATTTCATCTTATTTTATTATTTTGTCATATTAATTTAAAATATTGGCACCACAAATACCACACAAATACACAGATCCCAGCTTCTAATTCCCACACATGCTCAGATAAATGATAGTGTTTTTTGTTGTTGTTGTTGTTGCTATTTTTTGCAAACCCTTACATTTCTAGCGGGATGTTAAGAGTGCATGCCCTTAAAAACTAATAGCTCCGCCTCCTGACTTGATCCATCCTCATCGAACTGCTTCCTCTGCGTCTCTAAAGTGTGCTGTAATCACATCTCTGTTAAAGACAGACATCTTGGATCCATCTACGATTAAAAGCTCTACAGAGCAATATCTAACCTCCTATTTCCATGAAACACACTTTAAAGAGAGCCCAGTGTTTGTCTGAGAGTGTTAGGTTTGAAATACGATGTCTGGAGAAATTCCTTTTGTCTGTTTGTCAGACTCAGGTCAAATAATGAAAACATTTTTGCACATGTTCGTTTTTTCTTTACTGTGACATGAAATAAATTTTGCTAAATTTATCTGCTGACTTGACAGAGTTCCCGTTGGAGCATCCAAAGTGTAGAATCTGTTTCTATGTTTTAATTTTTGTCTCCCTTTGTCTTAGTGAGGACATTCAGTCTTGTGGTGTGGAGTTTTGACAAGTTCATGTTCTGTGAGAAGTTTGAGTCAAAGAGGAGCACTGATCTGTCTTTAGCTTCAGGTAGATTTAAATATTCATCTTCCTCCATGTGCACTACAGAGTCACAAAAAGAGAACTTCTATTTTTTTTCACATCATCTTTTGGAAGCTTAATGTGTTCGTTTAAAGGTTTTTGCTTCTTTGCTGAAACCCCAAAGCTATGGTTTTTACTTGGTTTTGAGTATTTAAATTAATGTGGTACAAACTTCCAAACTCCACTTCAATTAAAAAAATGTTTGTTTTTTTTGCAACGCAAACAAATTCAACACTTGCAGTTTACATAACTTGTCATTTTAGAAAGTTATAGAATTAGGCTGACATCTTTTTCTCGAAGGATCAGATTTCCACAGTACAATACCAAACCTTGTTCTGCACAACTTAAAACAGCATTACCTCATATAGGATGTTTTCTTGACAGAGCTGCCCCAGTTCACTGAAACATGCTGTGAATCATGAAGATAAAATCTTGTATTCACTTAGAATAAAGACAAGTTTATCTTGCTAGAGTGAAATTGTTTAAGTTTCCAAATAGGTCAATAGATAGAGATTCTTCTACATAAAGAAGAAAAAGAAGAAGAAGAAGAAGAAGGAGGAGGAGGAGGTTGATGTAACATAATGTAAAAAAAGCCTCTCAACATTTTTGTGTTGCTGATGTCAGACGTTTAGATTTATATTTAGTCAAGACACACACAAATTAAAAAAATCATTTAACTTCTGTTTGGGTTTGTAAAAAATGGCTACAGATTTTAGTCTTTGTTGCATTTAAAAAAGAAACTTTTAAAACTCTGACAAATACAAAATGACTGCTTGGGGAGTGTGCTCGTCTGTGATGCATTTGTACCTTTTTACACTGATAATTTTATTTTAGGAACAAACTGATCCAGGCGCAGCATAAAGACACACATGTTGTGGGTCTATAATGTGCAGCCTGCCAGATGTGCTCTGCTCTGGAAGCAGTCGTGTGAATCTCAGACAGTAATCATCGGCTGTACCTCCACAACTTAGTAACTTTTGGCATCAACCCCATTTAAGATGGCCACCACAGCCAACTGACCTCAGTTAACAAAAAATGGCTAAAACTCAGCTAATTTTAAAGATAAAGCGCTAAAGATTCGTGGTGTTGTGGCTGAGAGTTACTCAACACATACTCCATGTGCTGCTTGTTATGCACGATCTTTGCTTAAAACTTCAGAGTTAAACTCAACACTGTCTGTCTGTTAGCAAAATATCAAGAAGGCCTTTCATTGAAGTATGATCTAAGAAGACAAATTGAGACACTAAAGCAAATTTTCTTTGTCCACTTTCACTTGCCAAGCAATGTATTTCACTGTAACTCATCCAAAACACTCCAACTTAGCTTTCTTTCCACTAGATGGCACATTTTGGAAGATGGATTTAAGTGGGTTAAAAAAAAAAAAAAATCCCTGCATACGCATTGCATGTCAAGCAGACAGATGGCGCAGTTGCTTCAGCTCTGCTGACTTTCACGTTTCAGAAAACCATTTATGTTGTGAAAACAAACAGAGCCCCACCGATCACAGCGCAAACATGTGGACTTTAAACAACAACACAAAAAGAATCAGGCCTGCTGCAGAGCCTGGGTGGAATGTGTTAGACTAAAAGAAGCACCCAAAGTTTCCATAAACAATTTAGTCTGAATATGAGATGCAAAATAAAGCTTCTTAATGGTGCGCAACAAGCACAGCTTTAGATATTGCGCTAAGTTGATCGAAGAAAGGCCTCAGCAGTGAGGAAAAGGTGGGAGAAAAAAAAGGAGCCATGTATCCCTCACAGCTGATTGGTCCAGATTTTCCCCTTGCTGCCACAATACTGCGCACACGTGACCTGCCTGTTTTCAGCCACTTTAACGCATGTACTTAAAAGACGGGCCCCGCCATTCACCAGCACGCAAACACGACCGCAGCAACGCCAATGTCCAGCAGGTAAGCTCGCTGCTGCGGGGGCTCGGAACACAGAGAGTGGACCATGGCGGCCGCCACGAGCAGCAACACATCCATGGCCACGCTTCAGATGAAGCACTCCAGCGTTGAGCAGACGCGGAAACGCATAGACCCGAGGAGGAGGCAAGCGGCGGTGGATTTTCTCAGCAACATTTCCTTAGACGGGCGACCCGTGCAGGACAGTGCGGACAGTCAGAACCAGGAGGAGAACTCTCCGCTGGAGGCACGGACCAGACAGCAGAGCCCGGTCTCTGCGGAGCGCTCTGCGGGGCTCGGTGCTGCTGGCACCGCCGAGGCTGCTGCTGCTGCTGCCGCCGCCGCCGCCGCCGCTGCTGCGGCTACGGCGGCGGCAGCGGCGACCACAGCCACCCAGGCGCTCGCCTTAGCCAACCAGGCTCGCCTCGCCAGCAGCTGGGGCAGCGTGGGGACGGGTCCCGCCGCTTCCCCGGCGGGCGCGGAGTCAGACGGCGACGCTTTCACGTCCTCGACGTTGAACTCGCCTTTCTCCGCGGTCCCTGCCTCGGCCAGGGGGAGGCTGCAGACCTACACTCAGGGAATCATACCTGCCCACTACTCCAGGCAGTTCTCCCCCAGCTTCAGCCTGGAGGGCGGACAGGCTGAGCAGCAGAGGTCAAGGTAACTCCAAACAATGGCTTTGCTTTACTGTGTGCAGCTCGGGATGTGCACATGTCTGGGGGAAACTTTGGTTGAAAGTTTGGCTGCAGGTTCTGTGCAAGCTTTGGGATCATTTTAGCAAACTAAATGTTCCCAAAGAGTGCCTCTGCAAAGGATGAGTAGGAGTCTTAATGCCTGTTTGCTACTGAAATAAACTGTGTGGGTTCACATTCAAAGACTCCACAACAATAACAGCACATTCAGTTTCTGAGCATCTCACTGCAGCTTACAAACCAGCTGAAGTGGAAAACCATAAGGAAGAATGCCTGCAGCTAGCAAATAAAAACAAGGCATTTGTTAAAATAAACTCAAGAAATTTGCATTTTCTGCAAAAATGCATTATGAATTCTGAGTCGTGAATGAATTGTTAAAGTTTAAACAAGCAGAAAAGAAGCTAAAAGCTGGAAAACAGTGAAAAGCTCAAATTAGATAAGCAAGATCATGTATCTGGGTTAAAAAAATATACGAATCATAAGGTTTAAAAATTCAATATTTTGGGGTTAAAAAAGGGGTGCTGAATTTTTTTTAAACAAAGTAAAAGCTTATTGTTTGTTACAAAAATTGTCATTATCTTAAAGGTGAAATGAAAAGTGTTTTAAATTTAACATAAATCAAAAGAAGGCCTTAAAAAGGTGCTTGTTTTCAGAGTGTCGCATTTTTTAAAAATTACACTAATTACACTCTTAAGCCTCCCTGGTAAGGTCTATTCAGGGGTTCTGGAGAGAAGGGTCCGTCGGATAGTCGAACCTCGGATTCAGGAAGAGCAGTGTGGTTTTCGTCCAGGTCGTGGAACACTGGACCAGCTCTACACCCTCAGCAGGGTCCTAGAGGGTGCGTGGGAGTTCACCCAACCAGTCTACATGTGTTTTGTGGACTTGGAGAAGGTGTTCGACCGTGTCCCTCAGGGAATCCTGTGGGGGGTACTCCGTGAGTATGGAGTACCAGGCCCTTTGATATGGGCCGTTAGGTCCCTATATGACCGGTGTCAGAGCTTGGTCTGCATTGCCGGCAGTAAGTCAGGCTCGTTTCTGATGAGAGTTGGACTCCACTGAGGTTGCCCTTTGTCACCAATTCTGTTCATAGCATTTATGGACAGAATTTCTAGGCGCAGCCAAGGTTTTGAGGGGATTAGTTTTGGTGGCCTTAGGATCGCGTCTCTGCTTTTTGCAGATGATGTGGTCCCATTGGCTTCATCAGGCCGTGGTCTACAGCTTTCGCTGGAGCAGTTCGCAGCTGAGTGTGAAGCAGCTGGGATAAGGATCAGTGCCTCCAAATCCGAGGTCATGGTCTTGAGCTGGAAAGGGTAGAGTGCCTTCTCCAGGTCGGGGAAGATGTCCTGCCCCAAGTCAAGGAGTTTAAGTATCTTGGGATTTTGTTCATGAATGAGGGGAAAAATGGAGCGGGAGATCGATAGGCGGATTAGTGCAGTGTCTGCAGTGAAGCGAGTGCGGTACTGGTCTGTCGTGGTGAAGAGAGAGCTGAATCAAAAGCCAAAACTCTCAATTTACCAGTCTATCTACCTTCCTACCCTCACCTATGGTCATGAGCTTTGGGTCATGACCGAAAGAATGAGATCACGGAAACAAGCAGCCGAAATGAGTTTTCTCCGCAGGGTGTCTGGGCTCTCCCTTAGAGATAGGGTGAGAAGCTTGGTCATCAGAGTAGACCCACTGCTTCTCCACGTCGAGAGGAGCCAGTTGAGGTGGTTAGGGCTTCTGGTTAGGATGCCACCTGGACGCCTCCCTGTTGAGGTGTTCCGGGCACGTCCCACTGGGAGGAGGCCCAGAGGAAGACCCAGGACATGCTGGAGGGACTATGTTTCTCGGCTGGCCTGAGAACGCCTTGGGATCCCCCCAGAGGAGCTGGCCCAAGTGGCTGGGGAGAGGGAAGTCTGGGTCTCCCTGCTTAGGCTGCTGCCCCCGCGACCTGACCCCAGATAAGCGGAAGAAGATGGATGGGTAGGAAAAATGTCATCAGTTACTTAATTAGTAGTTAACCTTTATTCACCCCCAAGATTTGCTGAAGCAAAAGTGCAAAATCATGCCATGACTACCTCTCAAATAGGAAGTAAATAATTAAGTAATAAATGGAATTCTGGGTACTTTTTGTATTTATGATCAATGCAGATTCCCATTGTTCCAACCCGCTTTTAGGGTATGGCCCTGCGAGGTAGGAAAATCACAAATTGGATCGTTGGAACCAAGTTCCTCGTGTTGTTTCTTGTTCTAAAACAGCATCAAGAGGTCAAAATGAATGAACACCACAAGCTGTTTCCTTGCAGGTTTTGCACAGTCAGCTGAAAAGTTGCTTTCATTTCCAAGAAACACAGTTGACGTGGATACAACAATATTAATGTCCCCACAGCAGGAGGAGAGTTCAGCTGCTCCTCCATGCAGGAGGTATCCACCTCATGACTCACTGTTCTCCGCTGGGACAGATGCAAGATGATTTCCAGGAATGCAGCTGCATTCGTCTTTTTTGTTTTCTGTTCCGTTTCTTTCTGTCCTGCTCCCTGTGGCTCTGTTTCCGAGATATATTTTTGTGTATACACATGACTTTTAAAAACTTGAGTGCACACTTGCTGTCTCCTTCTCTGTGTGACGTAAACATCCTGTAACTTGACACTCTTGTCCAGCTTTATGTGTAACAGGGGCTTGTTGTTTCACACTGCTCTTTGTCTGCCTCATCTTTGTGTTTTAGAGCTACAAGGAGAGATCGGAGGGTCTCACCTGAACTCACAGGAAGACAATAGCCACTAACAGTCATCATCTAGTCTTTCAACCTGTTGTTAAATCCTTTCTGCCGTTTTGACTAAATCTCTCCACCCTCTGGTGTCTTGTGTACATTTGTCCAGGAAGCGCAGGCTTATGGTGAAACACTCCATAGGAGTTTAGTTCTCCTTCATGACAGCGTTGAATTTGCAAAAATAAATCAATAGATTGTGATTTTTAAAAATGCATCAAATAAAATCAAGACATTATTACATGTTTTTGCCGTTAAATGTGCAAGAAGACATAAAAAAAGCCCCCAATGATGCTCAATCCACTTGTGTGCACTCTTTCAGAAATAAAATTTCAATCACAGGCATTAACACTCACGTTAACAAGTATGTCCTTGAAGAACCGGTAATAAAATGCAGCTGAAAGAGTTTAACTTGCAGGCTTTTCATTTTTAATATTTTCTGAAAAACCATGGAGGGCCTAAAAGGTCAAAATCAGGGATACAAAAGGTTTTCCATGACCCTTTTAATTCTGCGGTTCTCTCTTGCATTCCTTTGTGTCCTTTTTTGAACTTTTCTGTTGCATTCCTGCTTCAATATACAAATGAGGGGGTGTTGCCTGTGCTCAGATTCACCTATTGGTTAATTGTCCCGGTGCAGGGATTCTATTTCTATTCTATTTCTCTAGTCCCAGAAACATGAAGTAGAATGCACAAAGGAACCACAATAAAGTGATTTTCATTCAAATTCATGATATATTTTGCTAACAGACAGATGGAGTTCACTCCAACAGTTAATAGCAAAGTTTTAAAAGCAAATCTTATGCAATCAAAAAAGTTAGTTAAAAGCTAGCAAAAGGCTAGGTAAAAGTAGCATAAGAGGACAAAAATAAAACAAGTATGCTGAAGCATGTTTCAAAGAGAATGCTTTTGAATGAATTCAAGAGATCTGTTATTTTTATGGAGAAATTATTTGTAACTACAGTTACTTATTTTGAAGAGCATAAAAGTTACAAAAACCTAAAGTCATAGCACGCATCTCCTGAATGAGCTGAATGTTTAGATATATAAATGGCAAAAATAGCACAAAGTATGAGGAAGTAGTTTGTTTGCAAAAAATAAACAGGAAAACAATAGTGTGAACGCTGACTCAGTAACACATGTATAAAATACTTAAATAGAATGTAGTGGCATATAAATGTTTTTTTATACAGAAATTTTATATTCTTGATTTATTTTCAATCCTAAAAGACCATTTTCACCTTGCAAAACAAAACCTCTCAACTTTAACTCAGATATTTGTAATGTATAAAAACAAGATGCTGTAGAATTATATTTTTGCACCTTCTGTTTTTCAAGGCTCTCGTGTTTTTTCTCGTGTGTTATAACTCCCAGACACCCTTTTTTTTTTTTTTTTTTTTTTTTATTTATTTATTTAAAA
>JAOXNZ010000044.1:12624547-12638092 GCA_028566095.1 Kryptolebias brasiliensis
AACTTAAAAAAATAAATCCTTGACTTTTTTTTGGTTTAAACTAAAATAGCAGTTTAGTATGTCTATTACCACTCACCATTAAAAAGGTTAGTTAATAAACAAATACAAATAAATCTTTTTAAATAATCCATTTTGTGTCTGTGTTCCAAAACTTTTATTTGGAAGCATTGGTGCTTCTTCTGAAAATAGGAAAAAAAGTCAGATATTTTAATTAGATCTGTATAAAATGAATAATTCAAATGTCTGTACTCAGGTAAATTAATGTGCTACAGTTAAAAAGCTGAGGACAGGTGATATAACCAAAGACAGTGTAAACCAACTTTTGCAGCAAGTCACTGTTGTGTTTAAACTGATGTCCGTCAGCCAGTCCCTTCCCTGATATCACAGATCAGAAGATGACAGCGATGAAATCAACAGTTACAAAAAGATACTTTTACCCATGCTTTCACTGCTTTCAGTCATCCTTTATGCTGCTCATATGGTTAGATTGGACACTATTTGTTGTTTAAATAAGGGCAAGAAAATGTAAAGAAAAAAAAATCAGGGTTGACAGGCATGAAACAAATCCAGATCAAAAAGAGGAATAAACAAAGAGACTGCATGCAGTTCAGACAAAAGAAAAACAATTTGGAGAACAAAAAGTTTTTTTTAATACTAATGAAGAAGGAAAGCGGCAAAGAAAAAAGTGTATGTGAGTTCAGAGTGACAAAAGAAAAAAAGACAAGCGGAGCAAACAGAGAAGACCAGGTTACAGGCTTTGTATGACACTGAGCCTTAGAGCTATTACAAAGCTCAGGATTTACCAAAGGCACTTCAAGTTCAGTGAGGCTTTGTTGTTTTTTATATCGGTCTGTGTGTATGTGTGTGTGTATGTGTGTGTGCGTGCACGTGCATGCATTTCTGGTATATTCTTATACAAATGAAATGACATTAGCCTACAGTCATGCTACTCAGCAAAATGTGAGTTGTTGTAAGTGTGAGTTGAACCGACGGTATGATTTAGTATGTCATAGACAATAGTTTGCTAAATAATTTGGTTGTCTTAAGATACAAATAAACCTTGTGTATTTCTAATTGCACAGATGAGTGTACAGTTTTGCGAGGACCTTTTTCTGTAATAGGTGATACGTTACAGAACTGTACTCTGTGTGTGAATGTGTGTTTATTGTAGTACCATTTGGCTGCTTGGGGGGCTCCCAAGAAGCGTGCAGGGTATTAGGTCCAGTGGCAGTGATTTGGGGAGGAGGTTGGTTTTGTGGAGGAGCAGCAGCTGTCAGAAAAGACAATGGTGGGCTAGAAGTGCAACCCCCAGAAGAACATGCCTGTAGATAATGTAAACAATTCATTATTTAAATTTTTTACTTATGCTGGATATATATGTTGAAGACACTCAACAGTTCAAAATGTTTATTATTCTCCGTTGCTTTCCTCATTTATGATTTAAACATTGATTCTTTGACACACCCACCTCCAGTACTGCAGTGTACTGTGAAAAGGGCTTCAGACTGCTCGCAACAGCCTCTGTAGATAAGCCAGTGTAGTGAATGACTGGCTCTGCTTCGTGAGATGACTCCATGGAGGATAACACAAACCTCAGGGAGACATAAAAAGAGTCGATCAGTTCTCTTTTTTAAAATTTTCCTATCACTCACTATCATTCCACTATCCCATATTACGATGTGGTGTTCTTCACTTAAAAGCTCTTGCTGGGATGTCACAGGGGCTTCAGGAAAAGATAAAAAAACATGTCAACTGTAAAGTCATGGGTAAACTTATAGGCAGCAATTTGAAATGATGGAAGCTGGCTTTGGTTACACATCATTCACCAGTTTCTCTTTATAGTCAGCTCTACTCATTGCTTGATTTATAGATAATTTCACCACCTTCTCCTACATTTAGGCTACATAAAAATATTAAACAAATCAACCTAACTGAACTACCTTTTCCCTAAATTCACTTCAATGAAAGTTCATCTAGCTTCAAAGTATCAAAATTTATGTGGAAAAACACTTTTGAAATGGTTTCTTTCTTCAAAGTTATTAAATACAGCATTTGCTTACAGGGATCTTCAGCCTGCTGATTTTTGTATAATCTAACAAAAATCAGCAGGTGAGACAATATGTGAACATAGCAGCTATTCTTTTAGACAGTTTATCACATACTAGAAAGGCTGTTTCCCTAAACATCTGATATCCAAGAGTCTTCACAACTAAAGAAAGGTTCCCAAAAATTACATTACATTTATCTGTTGTCAGTCTAAAGGAAAAAAAAAACTTCCTCTTCTGATTCCTTTTATGCTGTGAAGGTCGGTTTTAGCATGGTTTGGACCATTTGTTTGCTTAGTAGAGGAAGTCAATGCAAATCAGTTAAAAGTAATTACCTACTGTACTGTGATGGTTAACTTTTTTTTCTCTTATACTATTGCTCAAATCCAGAACTACTAGTTTTGAAATGTTTGATGAAGTTAAGATGAGTTACTCCAGAGGAGAATCAGAGTCACATAGAATAAACTTCAAGACACATTGAAGCTGTTCTGGATGCAAGTGGTGACGAATAATCTTACTAAAAACTTGTTATCTTTCCCTTAATCAATCCATCATTATAACAATATATCATACAACCTATATTGATCCCTAAAATATTGCAGTGACTGTTCTGTTTGAGATTAGAACATAACATTGACTGAAACCCTTTAAGCTGAAAACCATCACTTTGAAATTTCCCAAGTCAGAGATATAATATAATTTAGAGTCTAACTCTGTCATCTCTCTTGACTATTCCAGCTCTCTGCAGTAAACTGCCTCTAAATCCTCAACCAAATGCATTCCCTTCCCCCCAGCCCTTACCTTTCAACTGGTCCTGTGCCATTTCTTGGTGTGCTCCAGTTAAAACTGGCACTGGTTGGTCCTGGTCGTCCCAGGAGGTTTAGACAAAGTTGGTCTGCTGGAGGTGGTGCACCTAGAGTTTGGTATGAACCAGAAGCACTTATTGTCTCACCAGCTACATTAGATGTTATAATCCAGTAAGAGTAGTTGGTAAATGGAAACAATTCATGGTCCTCAAAGGATTCAGGGCCTTAAATGGGGGAAAAAAAGGAATTTATCTTAGAGCGACTTAAAACAGAATGATATATGTATTTGAAAAAATAAGTAAACATTTGAAAAATATTAAAAAAATTAAAAAGTTTGTGAAGAGCTTTGTTGATACATACCAAACGGATAGTGACTATGGATGGTATACACTGACTGTCCATCTCTGATGAGTGTGTAGTTGAGTCTATGTGAGTTTGGGGAATCAGGTGGATTCCAAGACAGATAGATAGAGGAGTAACTAAGAGCAAAACCTAATGGTGAAGGTTGTTGCGAGGGTGCTGCACAAAGAAAAAAAAAAAAAAAAAAAAGAGTAAAACAGAGACAATTTTACAGTAGCTGAACTGAATCCAATTATACTTAATTGTTCCCAAAAGAGAAATTGTCTTGTATAAATAAGTACATAGTATATATAAATAATAGTCATTAGTTATTATAGTGAGTAATTGGAAAGCTGCACAACAATGCAATGGTTAGCCCTGTTGTAAGGTCTCCAGTTTGAATCCTGGTTTGTCTGAGCCTCCCTGTATGAAGTTTGTATGTTCTCCTTGTGCATGCTAAGGTTTTTCTTTGACTACTCCAGTTTCCTCCCACAATGAACAAAAATGCAGGTTAGGTTAAGTGGTGGGTTTAAATTGATCTTAGGTGTGAGTGTGGGGATGCCTGTTGTCTGTTGGTTGCCTGTTTTGTATGTTTTAGTGCTGCTGTTGTGATGGACTATGATCTGTCCAGGGTGTACCCAGCCTCTCACACAGTAACAGAGAAGAGGCAGCATAAACCAGCTCCAACCCTGAATAGGATTATGCAAGTTCAGAAAATGAGTGAGTAGTAATTATTTTGGGTTATTGCTATGGGAGCCAGTTATTTCTAGTGTATCAAACAGTGAAACTAAACAGACTGAATTTCTTACATCAGAATATTTATCACTCAATAAAGATGGCACTACTTTCATGCATGTGTATGTTATTCTAAGTGTAAAACACACCTTTACTGCAGCCAAAGTGGTTTTCAAGATCAAAATGACTTGCTCCAGGCTGGCACAAATCACATTTGATTCCAGTTACCAGCAGCTTACACACACATTGCCCTGTGTCTGAATGACACAAACCACTGGAACTACCCACTGGGTCACATGCACAAGGCTGGCATCTGCTCATCAAACAAAGGGGGAACAAAATGTAAGAGGATTATGAAGATTATAACAACATTTAGAAATTCAATAGTGATCTGGTTAACAATACTAATTCAAAACAGGAATAAGCAATGCCTAGAATTTATTTGGTGTCTCAAAACTTTTATTTTAAATGTTAAACATATTAAATAAGTATATTACAACCACTGAGTAACACTGAATAGGACCCAATGTCCCATATTCCTCTACAGCAGTCATTCCCAAATCTTCTCCATTTGTATCTACAAACAGGAACTTCTGTGCTCTTTCAGAAATCGTTTTCATTCTTGTAATTCCATAAGATACAAAAGCACTTTTCTAAGTGACAACCAACATATATATGTATGTGAACAGCAGTGTTTGATGTACCTCATTTCTACACAAAATTGTAATAATTCTATAAACATCCAATAGTTCTGTACATATAAAAATCTCAGTTTGACAATTATTGTGCTATGAAATTTTCACACATCTTGTTACTTTCTACATGCATGGGGAAAAATACTCCCATTTCTGATTATCTGAAACATCAAGCTAGTTGATACTTCCACTCAACACTGACAACTTATACTGTATATAAATATATACTTATTTAGGACTGAAAGACATACAGATGTAAGTTACCTGAAAAAAGTTTATATAAATAAAAACAGAATTTGTGTCATTTACAGAGGTTTGTCTAGTAGTCATGACAGAAATATTCTCATAGGCATGTCATATCTTTCTGTTTTTGTGGTTGGAAAACTGCATAGTTTTAAAAACAGACACTCTGGTAATTTTGTAGCATATAGCAACATCAAAAAAACGTTAAATGGTTGTGCAAATGTTTAAAGACAACTTACAGTAGAGGGTGCATGTGTGTGTGCATGTGTTTAGAGGCACTGGGTTGTCTCCTTAACACTGTAAGGGAGACCCTGACTAGCATTTTCCCCACCCTCCACCCTTTAGCTGTGAAATTAACTTCACATAAACTGCATCCCCCATCAGAGTTGTCAAAGCATGCATGGATGTGTGTGACTGTATGTGTGCGTCTGACAGTGTCAATGTCTGGGTCACTGATTTGGTGTTATCCTCAGGGGGGCTGAGCAGTGGGTGAGCACACGGCCACCCACCTCACACCTTTATACATACACAAATGCATGTGGCACAAACTAAGCGTTGGGTAATGTTTGGCAGACTCAAATACACAACACACTGGCAAGGTGATATCGTATAACTCATGCTACTGTCACCCACATCCAGACACAC
This sequence comes from Kryptolebias brasiliensis, assembly GCA_028566095.1. Lineage (NCBI taxonomy): Eukaryota > Metazoa > Chordata > Actinopteri > Cyprinodontiformes > Rivulidae > Kryptolebias > Kryptolebias brasiliensis. Next base: position 12,630,056 of record JAOXNZ010000044.1, read on the forward strand.
AGGCATTATCGATGTGCTTTCCTTTATTCTGCTGCATACTGTACTCACATGTTACGCATCTATCTCTCACACTCACAACTACACCTTCTTTATTGCTGTGTGAAAAGCCACAGCCTCATAAAGAGCCGCAAATTTGTCCTGTCAACTGGTGCTCAAACAGAAACACAAAGATACACAAAATGCCACAATGACTCGACCTTCACTCCCATTCCCAAGGAGACAGAAAGCACCAGCATCCCACCCAGTTTTCCTTTTTTTATAGTGAGCCTAAAACTGCAGTGTATGTGTGTATGTGGTAAACATATCAACAATAAGATATGTTACCACATTGTGAAGTAAGTTTTGTCTAAGTGTGCATGAAAATAAAAGACAATGGGTTTTGACATTTTTTGTCTTTGAAAAATGTTTATACTCTAAAAACACACAATCCACATTTATTCATCTATCCATCTTCCATTCACTTAACCAGCAATCCAAAGATTTGGATTCAACAACTTAGTTGCATTGCTTGGGACTTCGATTGGTCTAAAAATAACTCATTCAGTGAATTGTTCTGATATGAAGGGTAATATAATGCCACAAGATGAGCTAAAGTAAGAAATATTCACTCCCTGTCTTTTTATTTCACTCATGCTACATACAGCTTGAAATGGAGACATTTAAACATTTTTTCTTTATGGTTTGCTATTACCTACAGTAGCAGTTTGGAGTTAAACTGTGTACTGAAAAAAGGATTTAAAAATGTTATGAAATTGTTAAAAAAAAACTTGGTATTATCAAACAAAGGTCAGCTAAAATACACATTAATATGCCAACATACAAACACAGAGTGGACAACTGGTCAAACAGTTTGTGGACAATCTATCTATAATCACACACTTCAGGTAGCAATGTGAGCGGTGAAGGTGAAAGCAGCTCTTAACTTGTAAAAGCCATACATCTGCCCACCTGTCTTAACAGAGAGTGCACCTGCAGGTATATGCACTCTGATGACAGCTACACGTGTGCACAAATCTGTATGTGTGGTAATACAAGTGGTACAATTGCTGGGTGAAAACTTCACAAAATGTGAAACAGACATCTTTTTTTTGTTTTTATATTTTTGTGTCTGACAATTATTTTTATACTTACTTGCCCAGACCAGGGTTAAATCCAAAAAACATCTCATGGCACTGGTCACAACGTCGCCCTCCAACAGAGGAATGAGCACACACACACTGTCCTGTCTGGCTCTCACAACTACGCTGTAACGCACCCATAGGATGGCAGTCACACTCCAAACACGTACTGTGATCTGGAGAGAGGTAGTAGCCTGAACAGAAATACAAATTAAACATGCAGAGAAGTCTTTTAATAAGTTTGACTGCTTGTTTGTAGATTCATCAGTTTAGTCACAGAACTTCTTCATTTTTATACTTAATCTTTGCTTTTTCTCTCCACATGATGATGCTTAGATTAAGCCTTTTATAAATTTGAAGGAACCAATTACACCCGTTTTAAAATATACAAAGGTTTCGCTTGCCATTTATATGCAATAAGATTGAACACAAAACCAATACACATGCTTAAAGTTACATTGGGGACTCTGGATTTCAATGTATAAATCAACTAAGACTAAAAGGCTTGTGAGCTAATTAACAAATTAGATATATTGCCAGTCAATTGAGCAAATAATCAGGCATGTCACAGGCTGACCAGTAGGACTGAAAGTTGACAAAATAAAAATATATAGTTTGTGAGTAAAAGTATAATCAGCATAAATAACACATTTTAACAAAATGTTCAAAACTTGTCAACATAAAATGTGCACACTTCTATAATTGTATGCAGTTACGACAGGTTGATAAGTTACAAATAGGAACAACTATTCTGCTAAGATTTTAAAAACAGTTTAAACAGCACAAATAAAATCTCAAGTAAATGTCAAATGAGAATAAATGGAGAAATATGGAGAGTTTAGTGACCAAGTCTTTAAGCAACTAAATGATGTTTTTCCTTTTGTTGAAACCAAAGGCATGTGCAAACACATGTACAAAACACAAAATGAAGATCTGAAGCTTTCTCCCCTAGTTTTCTTATTTTTTGGACACAAAACTTTAAACATTCTTATAGCCTAATCTTGCATTTAAGCAGATTTGCTTCTCCTATATTACATTTGACAATCCATTTATCATTCATCTGTGTTTCTAGCTCACCAGGTCGGCAGCTACTGCAGTCCTTTCCATGACGTGTTGGGAAACAAATACATTGCCCTGTGGTGCTGTCACAGACTGACCCCATCACTGTTCCCCTGGGGTCGCAGATACATGGTACGCAACCCTGAGACAAACCATCTGAGAAGGCACAAAACACCACCAGGGCAGCTGCTTTTTATATGATCATTGTTTATGCAACAGTTCAAAGGTTTTTCAATAAAAAAAAGCTTTAGCTTCCAAAACCATGTTGGATTTTAAAAGTGTAACAAAAAGATTATTATCTTCATTTCTGGGTTTTCTTACTCTCTGGGTCTAAACTTCTGTTATAGTAGTTATGAAGACAGCTGGTACAGTGTACACCCTCCACCCCGTCTTTGCATGGGCACTGTCCGGTCCACATATCACATACACCCCCTGGCACAGTTCCACTAATGTCGCACGCACACGGCAGGCAGCCCAGGGAGTTACGGCGCTCCAGGGTATGGTAGCCACGACGGCAGGAGTCACAGCGAGGACCCTCTACATGTTCCTAAAATAAAGAAAAGTGACTTAAAGACATAAAATGAAAAGAAATCATGTTTAAACTGTAGCAACATCAAAATGATCGCGCCATTGCATCACACACATCACAGGTGTTGGGGGGGGGGACTTAGAGGGGCAAAATAGCAGTGAATTTGGGTACTTAAGTACTTACTGTTTGCTTCCTATTGTTTCTCTGCAATTTTAATCTTTATGTGTTGCCAGTGCTAATACCTTGGTATACTTTACATAATTTCTTTTTAAAATGCTTACATTTTATTAAAGTTTAGATTTTTCTTTTCAGAAATAATGAAAGAAATGTTTATCCAAATTTGTATTTATAAAATAAATTACATTTTATGCATAGCCTTAACATGTTTTTAAATAAATGTTTACATTTATCTAATCTGTCTGCAAAAGTATTCATAAACTAAAAACTATATTATGTATATGTATACATAAATATAAACTAACTGTCTAATTCTTTATAATACATTTACTTTGAATTCTATCTGTTCAGAGGGAAAGGTTAGGGTAGATGTTAGTCATTGTTGTGCCTAAAATGAGGTTTTTCTTCTACAACATTAAAAAAATTGACCGAGTATGACAAATATATACATGCCTTGCACACACACTGGCCTGTGTATGGATCACAGTCTGTCCCTGGTACCGTCCCATCATGTGAGCAGTTGCAAGGTGCACAGGATCCCTCGAGTCCTAAACCATACAAGCCTCTGCCGCAAGAGTCACACTGTTGGCCCCCCACCCCGGGCTTACACTCACACTGGCCCCCCTCAGGCTCACAGAATGAGCTGAGGGAACCCAAGGGGTCACAGTCACATGGGACGCAGCCATCTGGGTGGGAAAGGTTCCAATAACCAAACTCACAGCGATCACACGACAGACCTGGAAACAGAGAAAGAGTGACAAAGAGACGCAGATAAACAGAAGGAAATGTTGAGAAATGTTGGAGAAAGAACACAGTGGAATATGTTGAGGTGAAAATAAAACAAAATAAGAAAAATGTTAATTGATGTTTGCTTGTTAACAAACTCATATTTAGCCTCTTTTCTTGAGCAGATCAATGTTGTGTGTATGTCTGTGTTCGTGCGTTTGAGAAAGACTGTGAGAGAGAGCAGGAGAAATGGTGGGTGAGTGAATAAAACTGCCATCATTAGGGCCAGGCCCTCTGCTTATGATGGATCACTTACCTAAGGCCAAACACTTAATTTTACTGAGCAATAAATAAATAAATAAGTTCAGCTACTATAAGAAAAGAAGGGAGGGAGAGAGAAAAAGAAGATGGAGAGATGCAAGACTGAACCATAAAAGTTAAAACTGAACCATCATTGGGTAAAAACAGGAACATGTCAATTTTGTTCTGAAGAAAACCAAACAAATGGAGATTTTTCTCTTCTACAAGGTACTTTAACAAAAAAAAAAAAGTTTTTCTGTTGTCTTATTTGACAGGAATTCATTTTGGCCTGTCAGATAAAAGAGACATCAGGTGAATGATTCAAACATTGAGCATCTTCCTGATATTTTGATGAAGAAAACTAGATACAGGTAAAATTTAAATTGACCAAATAACAGTTTTTTTCAGTTACATGTCATTTAGATTTTTAATTTAAATCTACATTTGTATTTCATTAGTTTTTTTTTTACAAGTTCAGGCATATTAATTCTTACCCCATTTGTTTCACTCATAATTTTATTAAATAATCATAAACAGGCATAAACACCAGGTCTATTCTGTAAGAGACTTTATAACAAGAATCAGTGCTGGGCTCTAAGGCTAGTTAAACTATGATATGCAGTGTGTGTGTGTGTGTGTGGTGGCTGTGTGCGTGTGTGTAAGTCTTATTTGAATATGCCATACGTATTCTATGACAGGCAATCTGTCCCTAAATGGATGCCTTGGGGCAATGCAGTCACCACAGTCGTTTATGGGGGGAGCATGTGTTCATATGTGGGTGGCAGTGAATGTGTGTGTTCATGCACAGATTAATAGAAACATACAGGTACCTGTGTTAGAGCACATGCATGTGTCCTACTCTTTGAGCAGTAAAAACCTGGTATTTCCCATGGCCTGCCCACTTTAATGATTTTATAGATATGGGGATATTTCTCCTCACAGATCATATTTAATAGTAGTTTAATAAAAAATATGCATCTGTGTTTGGACAAACATGTATGTAAATATGCAGGTTAGGGAAAAGTGATATCTAGACACAACAGCAGTTGAACTGCATTGTGCTTGGAACTCATTTACACTCACTAATTTATAAATAATCCAAAATTTATTATATAGAGCAAGTATATTTAGTTTTGATTTTATAGACACTGAAATGATAGGTTAGCATCAGTCCTATATTGCCACTTCCAACATTAAAATACATCTAAAAACAATAAAATAAAGCACTGGGATAAGAGAAGAAATGAGACCAAGAGAATTCAAGTCAACAGAAAAGTGAGAATTTAAAAGAATGGATTGTGTTAAAAGATATTAGATCAGAAGAGGAACAATGTTTTTTGTGTTCAGTTGCCCACATATGTGTTTGTGTGTGTCTGTGTGTGTATTTTCAGGCCATGGCCAAGCTTTTTATCAGGAGCCAGCTGGTTAACAGGCTCATGCATCACCATTTCAAACACTATTATGTACACACTGCACTCTGGCACCTTGTTATGAGCGTACACATTTTTCTGCATGTGTGTATCTGCGTCTGTGTGCGCACATTTCAATCCCATCCTTCTGAAGCGTGCCTGCCATTGCTCAGCTCAAAGTATCAGCTTGGCGGTAATAAATTGCCATAATCAAATCTCATTTCTGAAAAATACCTGTGGGAGCAACCAAACAAACAAGGACGGGAAAAAAAAGGGTCTTGTAAGAAGAAAGTGTGAAAAATACAAGGGGCTGCAGCAGTTTGTTTTAATCAACTTGGCATTGAATTAGAGAATTAAATACCAGCTTAGTCCTTGATGGCACACGTGCACACACATGCACAAACGCACACTTTTTATGTACAAACGTTCCTACAACATACAATAAACAGAGTTAGGCAAAAACAAATGTACTTGAACACATGGCCACATCCGTCTCTTTTACAAATACACACCAACGGGAGCAGATAAAAACACAATCAGTGCACATACCCACACTCACATGCACAACATGGACCCTTGGTAGCAAGGCTTAGCAATACGCATGATGCATAGAGTTGAGAAGCATTGGCCAGTTTTGCATTTCATACGAGCTTGGTCTTCAAAGACACACAGGGGAGAGAGTGAAACCATTTATCAAAAAGAGAGGCGCAACGGCTGGAAGCACCACCAGCAGAAAAGCCTGTTTATTTTGGCTGCCACATCACTTTGGGACGTCTGAGTCTATCATGATGTGTATATGCATGTTTGTTTTGTAATGCACACTTAGTGTATACATTTTCATTTCAGTGCACCTCAATAAAAAGCTGTATATAATAATAGAAGCAACGTTGCAGGACAATTAAGTAAACTGAGATGTAGATTTACTTTGTCAAACATGTAGAGTAAATCTTGTTTTAGCAATAAAAAGTTGTTCGAATGGTTTTATTAATAAGTCGCAGTGGTAAGTTAAATTCTGAAAGGTGTGAAAACAGTGTTTTATGGCAATATCTGAAATGCCTTAAAATGCACTTTACATATTTTTAACTCAGAGGAAATCCAAGACAACCTGAAATCTCTACCTAGAAGGCAACATCAAATACCCACTACATTTAAACACTTTGCTACTTCTTAAGTCTGTTCGTAAGTATAGTATAGGATCGTTTTTAGAAACCTGGCATTCAGAAGCTGCTGTGGTAAAATACTAAGAAGTGCTTTTTGCTGATATTTATTCTTTATAATTTTTTTAAAATTCACATCTATAGTCAAGTACTCTGGCTTGCATTGTTAGGATCCAGGAAATAGTCTTTAAACCCTTCACATCAGTCCTTGAATGGAAAGGAGAAGTGTCTTCTCAGACGCAAGTAATTATAACAAATTTAAAATTTAACAATATAATAACTTATTCTCTTGCAAAAGTTTACCTGTTACATGGGGTTTACAGTGACACTGTCCTGTGCGTTGGTTGCAGCTGGAAACTGCTCTTGTCGAGGTTTGGATGACACCCAGGCCACTACAGTTACAGGGCATGCAGCCGTTTGGATTTGAGGCACTGAGACCAAACCAACCAGGCAAACAGTCTGCACACTGACGGCCTGTTACCGCAGCCTTACACTGACACTGACCTCCAACCTTAAGAAGACAGACACAGGAAGAAGAAAGGAAAAAAAGGTGAGAAACTATGTTAAGCCAATTTTTCAGTATTTACATCCCATAAGTGAGCAACAATTTGCTGTATAACACAGTATGCATTAGTGTGTACCTGAGTGCACACGGTGTTGCCACTGACTGTTCCAGCAGTGTTGCAATTACAGGGTTGACACACATCAGGTAAAGCTGGATCAAAGTCCTCCAGCCTGAAGAAGCCACTTGTACACTGCTCACAGTTCTTTCCTTAGAGTAAGAGGAATGGACACAGAATGTAAGAAAGAGCAATGGATAGAAACCAGAAAACTCAGACATGAGGCCCTCATGTATCTTTTATGTGTGCATGTATATTTCTGTCTTGGTCCATAAAATAATTAAACTGTTAATTTATGAAGCGGTACATGCACCAAGCCCGTGTTTGTAATTGTCTGAAATTCCTTTACTTTTATAAATGATAAAGAGACATAAACCTAGCATAAAGCTAGCTTGTGATTTGTTATCCTAAAAGCTGAAAAGGCACCTGTGGTGTTGTGCATGCAGTGTTCACAGACTCCTCCTCCTCCTCGATAGTGCTCATCCGGTTGGTCATCAGACAGGATGTCATAATAACAAGACAATGCGTGGCCGTGACACTGACAAGGTCGGCAGTTCATTGGCTGCAGCTGATCACCTGATCTGAATGGTTTGTCATTGTAGAGGGGTGCACAACGCTGACACTGTAAACAAAAACAAAATAAATATAATTTTTATGCAACAGGCAAATTATTCTTGTTCCTGTATTTAACTGAAAATAAAAAAATAAAATAGTTGTTGAAAGACAATTTAATGTTCTTATATTATTTTAAAAATACAATAAAAAATTTGGGAACAAAGCAGGACAACTGCTGGAGATTATGTTAAATATTTTCACACTGCCTTAATACTGAATTTCAGCGGTTCAAAGTTTACATAAATACAGAATCAATTAAAGAAAACAAGTTTAAGACTATGATCACTATAATAGCACGTTTAAATAATCACACCACAAGATATATTT
>JAOXNZ010000044.1:12672699-12685878 GCA_028566095.1 Kryptolebias brasiliensis
CACGTATGGATTTTGTTTAGGGTTATTAGAAATTGTAAATACAAAACTCACATCTCTTCAGAAGAGCTTGGTTTAATCCACAATGCCAAGGTGAGAGAACCCTGTACTCCTAGTGCCTGTGAAGGAGGAGTGACCACACAACCATCTCTGCCTGGTGGAAACAGCACACTGCCAGATCCAACAGAAATCCCATCTGAACTTGTGCTTCCAGTTTCTGTCTGAGTCCCAGGACGATTGTCAACAGTGTCTTCAGTTACACAGTTACCCCTACCAGAGTTAAGAAAAAAACATGTGAAAAAGATACCTTTAAAGTGTTTTTAAATCACTGAACATATTGTATGAACGTCAAATTGTAATTTATTGTCCTTGTGTTTTTAATACATCAGAAAGGTCAAAAGGTCACATAATAAATATTCCAAAACGTTCTTATGATTTTAGTCCAGATACCTGTGTGCAGCTAACAGTAGTGGGGCGTTGGGTGGTGTGGACGATCTATAGGGGCACTCCTGGACACAGACAGCTTGAAAACACGTCAGCAGCTCAGCCTGTGAAGAAGGTGACTGGCAGTAGCTGCTCTGCTCAGGAACACCACAGGTGGACCGAGGTGGAGAGGTGAACACAGGTTTAAAAGCTGCAATATTCTCCATTCGTGGGAAATGTCCCTGTGAGAGGTGGGAAAAGTGTGGCTGCGTCTTAAACTAGGTGCTATCTTCACAGTAACAACAAGACAGCTGAATGTACAAAGTAATCTCTTAATTAATTTGAAAATATCTCATTAAAAGTGCCAGAGGACTGACTAGCTTATGAGTTATGAGTTTTGTGAATCTTTTGCACAATAAATCATTTTTATAGGAGACATTGAAACATGTGACAGTAGTAAACACATGATCTAATCATTGGTAGAATTTTTATTAGCTGCCTCTGGTTTATGCATTTTGACAGACTGCCATGACATATTGAATTGGTTACAATATGACAGATTGTTAATGTTATTTGTTAGACCACATGTGCTTCTTCAACCACAGTAAGATGAGTCTAATTAGGAGTTATAATAATCCCTATACACAACTATCAATACCTCCTCCACAGTCTAGACATTGCTCTTGAAAAGCACTCTTACCTGGGGTGAAGCACGCTTTGGACAGAGGCTTAAAAACAGAAGACAGAGGAAGATGTGACGCCATCTCTGGCTAATAATATTCATTTGCCTCTTCATCTTTTCTTCATTGATGTTTTTCAGGGGTAAAGGCCACAAAAAGACAAGCCAGAGCTTCTTTTTCTGGATGCTTTTGTCTCCTTGTGGGATTTCACCTTCTGTTTCTCCACCTAACAACATCCCAACATGATCTGACTCATTATTGTCTCTTCCGTTTACCCCTTCTTTCCAACCTTTTGGATCTTTTCCTTCACTGCTGAGTCCTCTGCCCAGTGCTTGCGGTTTCTTTTGAGAGTTTCTCCCCTTTCTTCTTTTCTTTTTCTCAGTCCTCCTTGGGCGCTTGACCAGACAACATTCATGATTGTTTAAGGAGTCCATAGTTCCAATTTCTAGAACATCAGATTTTGAGGAACATTCCTGCAGGCAGAGGGATGCTCAGGAATCTTAATTTTGTTCTGAAGTCTCCCAACACCGTTTGAATAAGTGATGACTGTCATAGTTCCATGGTTATAGGGACATTTTTACAAGCTGATGCCCCTAAGGGTGAAGCTACCAAGCTTAGCTGTCTGCTGCACTCTCTCCTTCCCGCACACATGCACCCCCACACATGGGTAAACTACAACCAAAGCCTTCACATGATAGGTAGGATTTCCCACTCTAGAAAATGGGGGGAAAGGGGGGGAAGGGGGAGGGGGAGAGAAGCAAAGAGAGAAGTGGTCAGACCAAAATCCAACATCAGACAAATCTGAGGAGAGTGAAATGCCATGCAGGCTATTCCCAAGCCAAAGCCTACACTATCATGTACAGCTTGATGGAGGCACAGCTCATCTGATACTGCTACATTGCTTCCCCCCTTTTCTTCATTTTCCATTGAATTAAACATGCCCTTTTTCCTCTGGCATCTGGCCTCGGGGTTTCATCCAACTAAACAGGTTCTCACATAAGTTTGTGTGAAATTGAGGCTTAGGCCAAAGCTCTCTTCATTACAATACTTTGGAGCTTCAATTTCACATTTTTGACGCACAAGAAGAGGCCAACAGTGCAGTCATCTCAAGTGTTATATTACAAGGTCCAGGCTCTCGCCAGTAATGTCCGTTAGAAAATAGAAAAGTCTCCCCCGTATCTAATAGCGTATACCACTCTTTATGCCGAGCTAATTTGTAAATCTATGCAGATATCGTAACATCCTAAAACATGTGGCAGCTCCTGAATGTTTACCTCTCGTTGTGGAGTCCCAGCACACAGCTCTCTTCCCATCACAAGTGCGGCGTCGACAAACATTCAACTTGTTGCGTCTGGCATGAGTGAAACAAAAAAAAGAAAAGAAAAACAAGCCCCCCTGTTTCTTCCACACACCTGTCAGCGACAACAGACGCGGCTCCCAAAAAAGTAGTTCTTCCCAAACATGACTTGAATGACTTCGTCCTGCGTCAAAGCCCTAATTACAAGGTGTGAAAACTGGCTGGCACTGCAACTGAACTTAATGAAGCTGCAGTCTTTTTTTTTTTGTTTCTTTTTTTTTCTTCTTCTTACCTCTCTCATTCAGAACGTGCGGCGCGCGGTAATAAGAAGATTACCACGAGCTGCCATCTGGCCAACAGCGCTCGAGGCGGCAGGATACTGGGCACAAAGTAACGGTGACGCAACGTTACACTGTCGAGAACCGAGTAACGGAAACTTGAGAAGCCTGGAGGCTGCACGACACCAAACTATGCTGCATGTTCACTTAGCTCCTGTTCCAAAACGCCAAGGATTGATTTTAATAGCGAGACGTAAATAAGCAATTTAAAAATGACCCCCCCCCCCGCGTGGTTTTAATGCTTTACCCCCCACCTACGTGGGATGCGTCTGGGTTTCAGACAAGTGGCTCTCAGAGCCGAGAGGAACGCTACTTCCGTTACTAGGCAACGGTGATCAACTGCGACCACTTAGAAAGCTTGGAAGGAAATCGTCTAATGATTTATCAGCCACATTATTACAACAATAAATCTCTATGTAGTAATGCAATAAATGCACCAATGAGAAAACAATTAAACGTTCAACTAATAAAACAAAAATCAATGACTGGCTCGTAACAACCTTTGTTTGTATTTAATTCCTAAAACCATGTATATATGTAACATATAGCCCATAATAACTTTGTGCTTTGCTTACATGCTTACGAAGAAACATAAAATTATTATAAACATTCTGTTTGCGTTTGTGTCTTGATGAAAAATAAGAGAAGAAAAGACCAATCACACAAAATACAACAAATACCTAATTCACTGAAACGTTAATTACTGCTTTCAAGCTGCTAATATAAAAAATATAACTTTTAATCCCCCCCCATTTATTTTCAGTCCACGAACAAACTCCCACATCCCTCACTGAGTACTGTCACATGTCACAGACACTAACAGTCATCACAAACCAAAACACTGACACAAACAAACAAATAATTTTAAAAAAATAAACATAACTCTAACAATTTTATTTTTTTTTTTAATAGCTGACATTGCTATATACATGCTGTCATTCTGGAAGTGTGGACACAGTCTACCTTTTTGTTTATGTGCATCTAAAACTTCATTAGACTGACTGAAATGATGGCGTCTCATTCACTGCATTTACTCATACAGTACTTTAAAGCAGTGATTATCAGTTAGTGGTTCACGTCTCGTATCTAGCGTACAAGCTTCTTCCATTTGGGCCTGTGGAATATTAAGTCAAATGTCAAATGTTTGCTCGCATCATGTTATCAGACTCGATTGTTAACACAAGCACAACAAGAAGACCTGCTGCCCTGACCTGTGTGACCCCCTCTGGCTGCTCAGGATGGAAAATGCACTATCATGCTTGAAGCTGCATTCAAGCCGTTTAGCTAGGCAATGACTTGTTTTTCTTGTAGATATTTGCTTAACACGTATTGTTAAGTTCCTGTGAGGTTGTTTTACAGTTGGAGCAGGACTAAGCTGCAGTTGTGTCTAGCGTAGCTACCTTCAAGTGAAAGTAAAGCTATCCCTGTCTTTAACAGTACAATGCATGTTGGTCCTTTCATTCAGGCATTATTTTGTCTAACTTAAAACTCGTGTCGTTTTCATCGTTTTTATTTACAATTTATGTGCAGTGTTTCACAGACAAAGTCACAACAAAAACTTCTAAAAAAATAAGAAACGCTGCCTAACACCTTAAAAACAACATTGTAAATGCCATCTGCAAAACCAGAAAGAGGGTGTAATTAGGAAAATTCTGGCCCTTGAGCATATTTTATTAATTCTGACAAGAACAACAACTTTACTGACCCAATATTAACTGATGCAATTATCTGTATTGTGAGAATTTCTGAAGCACTTCAGTGATGTGAGATCATTCACAATCTTACCAAAGACCGAGTTGATTAACATATATTCCAATTACCAGCGCTGTAAAGTTCCTCCATAGGATTATTATGTTGTATTTCCTGAAAATGCATAGTACAGCCCAGTATTTATTTCAGAGCTATTTGACATAATTAATTAATTCCTGAAATGAATAAGAAGGACTGTCAATTAGGCTCTGATTACAATCAGCAATGAAATTGAAATTATTTATGAGAATGTGGCCTCTTCAGGCCACAAAAGCTCTAAACTGCATTTTTAAACACTTTTCTGTTTACATGTATAAATCCTTTTTTCCATCCACCAGCAAACTTTAGATAATCACCTAACACTCACAAACAAGCTGAGACAGGGACACAAGTCTACAGAAGTACAGACTTCCACTGTGTGCTCAAGTTCTCTGCATTTGAATTATGTAAACATTTCTACCAAAAGCAGGCCCTCTGTAATATTTTTCCCTGCCGACAAGTTTTCCACGTTATCATCCTAATCTCGTTTGAACAGCTGCAATTTGCTTTGGTCGAACAAAGGCATTCTAACTAGGTTTTAATTAAGTGTTCCTAATGACCTTAAGGAGATTAGAGGTTCGCCTTCTAATCAATACCAAGCAGAGAGGAGCAAAGGGAGGGGAAGGGAGGAGAGGGGCGGTGGCTAGGGGCTAGGGGCTAGGGTAGAGGTAGGGAGGAAAGGGGTGGGGAAGGAGAGGAGAGGAGAGGAAAAGGAAGGTGGAAAGAGCAGATGAAAGTGAAGGGAGAAAAAATGAACAGTGGAGGGGATAGGGTGTGAAACTCATCAAAATGAAACGGCAATTAACTGCAAAAAGACAAAACAAATTCACTTAAATATAGATAATTTGGTATTCATCTTTTTTCATTCAGAAACAGGGATGTTTTTGTCAGTTGGTAAAATGGGTTTATAAAGTGAAAAAGCTTTAAAGAAATCAAGACAAAATGGCTATTGTCAGTGAGAAATATCTTTGTAATACGAAGGACCATCCTCGGCTCACTTACGGTCCTTTTACCCCAGGGGAGGGACAACTCAGACAATTTACCCTTTAAGGATGACGCTACAGAAGAACTAAAGTTTAACTATTTATTCTAATAAGGGGGAGAATTAGTACAAGGACCAGCGCTGGGACTTCTGTAGGCAACATCTTAAGGATGAAGCCGGAAGCAGAAGCCCGGAACAAAGGAAGTGTCCACTCCAATGACTTATATAGTATATAAGTCATTGGAACAGGCATATAGGTCCTAGGCTCCGCCCATTCCAGAGGGCCGGAGCACTTCCCTCACGTGACGTCAGTAGTTTTCTACGTGTAGCCGTAGATGGCTTTAACTGTTTCAAGCAAGTGTTTCAGCAGGTGTAGTGTAACTTAATATATGAGTGTGCAGCAATAATAAACTATTCACGATATGGCAAGGGCTTGATACAGCCGGTAAAGATGGTTGAGCAACTGGTTTTCCTCTATTTCTCTTTAGTACTTAACTTTATTTTAGGACATATCTAACAATACTATACAAGGAAGTATTCAAATAAATTAACTGATCCCATGTAACCATTTTAAAACCTTTTTCTTTTTCTAACCTTTCCGCATATTTTTCTCTTTCTATTCAGTCATTCCTTTTTATGAGTGGGTGAAAACCTTACACCATGGTGTCAGATGGCTTTGATCATCAAGAGCTTTGTTATCCTAGAAGAGATTCTCTTATCCTCTCTTCACAAGTCATTTGCATAGATTTGCAAGAAAGTGTGTCCACAAGAGCAAGAATCTTGTCATACATTGATTGTACCAATTTATTCAGCCAGGCGCATTCAGTTTCAGAGTCTGAAGTGCCATCAGAAAAAAAAAAAAAAAAAGGATTGAAACTGGTGGATGACCTCACAATTAGTATTTAATTTTTCAATTATTTTTGTATGACTTAAATTTAACCACAATAAGTTAGCTATTTTAATAACATAAGGGCTGATATGTTAAATGAGGGCTGCAGACGTTTTGTGTCTGATACTCTTTAAAGCAGCATGAATATGTATGGAGACATCCTTGGCCTTGCTGCTGATTAGAAACAGTGGAATAAATTGGTCAGACTGCTTGTTTTTTTTAGGTTTAGTTTTTTGTAGAAAACAAATACAATATTAGGTTTACTGCATATTTACACATGCATGCATTTACACACCTGTTTTAGGTCTGAGGCTTTAAGAAGCTAATTTCAACTCTTGATAAAGTTAATGAAGATGAGTGAAATATTATTTGTGCCAATGGTTTTAGATTTTGGATGCTCCAAAATGCTTCTACAGAAAGATTTGCTAAAACTAAATTAAATGATTAAATTACCTGACTTCTCAGAATTTACTTTTACTGTTTGGTCTTTAGTTTGGTTTCTCATTGATTAGGAAGAAATAAACAAATTTCACAGACACAGGTTATATATGTGTATCCTTGATCATTAATCACACAGAGCTGCAACAACAAGTACAATTTTAAAAGACAGGTTTGTTCATGTTCACTCACTCATTTTCTGTTCCTTCTCAGTCCCGCTCAGAATTGCAGGAGTCTAAACATCCCAGCAGTTACTTTATTATTTTTTTCATTTTATTATTTATTTGAATAAAGACAAGTGTTCATTATCGACAAATAATACACATTATAACATTTATAGTCTAAGCTGCATTGTGATGCTTTTCCCCAAATTAGTCCTTTTTTAAATCTCAACAATTAAATAATAAAGATCATGAAAAACACCAAAAATGACAACTTTTACGTTTGTTTTAAAAGTGAAGTTAAAATATTTATTCAATATATTACTTAAAATATTAAATCTCAAAAACTGTTAAATCATATAGATTTAAAATCTGTTACTTTTTTTATCAATAATCTTTCAGATTTAATGTAGTGCAGATGGGATTAAATATGCACATACATCAGATGTCAGAAACACACATGTGTGGTTGGCAAATATGCCGCCATGAGTCAACACAGGTTGTTGTGCTGATGTAAGGTTTATTTTTGGGCTATGTCTTCAATTTTTCTGTTTTGTTCTGACACTTGCGTCATCCTGCTGTCTACAGTCTCTATTTCAGGCTCTTCTGACCTACAATTATTCACCTCTCTCACACAGCCCACTCTTCACCAGCACAGCTCCTCCTTTCTTTTATTCACTCCATTTTCCTCTCTCCTTTCTGTGCCCTGAAACCTTCTGCCTGCCCTCCATCATAGCCTCTCTTTGAATGTCCTCTTTTTTTCTTGTCCTTGTTTTATGCAGCGTTTTCTATAAATAGGTAGATATATTTTAATCCACATTCATCATTTATCCGCCCTGGCTCTAAATGAAATGCACCAGAGCTCAGATATAAAAAACAATTTGGCTTTTCTTTGGCTTTCCAGACTTTACACCCTCAAGTCATACTGTCCATATTGTGAGTGTGGGTGTATCTGTGTGTGCGTGTGTGTGTGTGTGACTGTGTGTGTGAGCACGCTTTCTGCCCCCCATTGGGGTTGAGGCCAGTGACACCCTCAGGGCTGTGCTGTCCAATCCCCTCCATGCTGCTTTTCTATAGGATTGAATTAACCTCCTGCCTCTCTTGACAATGCACATACACATATCATCATCCAGTCTAAAATACAGAAACACATACATATACTTTGTCTATGCCAATCACCTTTCTCCTGTCAAGCTTGCATTGTTAGCTTGGGGCACTTTTGAAACTGTCCCCACTTAAATTTTCCTACGGGAATTGACCCACTAAATGCACACAAAAAGATGATTTATTTCATAGTGACTCCTCAGAAATTGAGTTGCACATCAGTGGCTGTGTTGTGAGAAAAATGAGCATAGAGTTTAAAAAATGAAAGCTAAAAGTGTTAATGTTATGTTTTTTGGAAGGTTTTAATGGTATGTCACAAATATTTGCAGATTTGTCTCTGACAAATCTGACAACTCACATGTTTTCATCCCATTGTTCTAGAAAAGAAAACAAATATCCTTATGAAGGAAAAGCTTGATTTTCTTTTATTTAGGTAATTTTATCACTACAAAGTGTTTTTGGGTAGAATTGTTTACTTTGTTTTATTATTTTCAAGTTCTTTAAAGTTTTATTGTTCAGTTATTTATGAACAATCTTCAGATTTGATAACTGACATTTAAATCAAAAGAAATTTAGATTTCTGTGCTTTCTCTTCAGATGTACCTCCTGACCAGGATGTTCTCTTTTTTATACTCACCTATTCAGTCCTTGAGTACTGTCAGTTTTTTTGTTGTCATTTTTAAACCTCACTCTCTGTCACTATAAATCACCCATATTCACTTGGTTCTCTCTAAAATCCCATCTTCTTGTGTCATCCAATTTCCTATTCCTTTCCCTCTTTTCTCTCATTCTCTCCACCATCCCTCTATCACACAAGGTGTAAAGTGGCTCTGGTGACTGCATGCATTTGTGCTGCATGTGCAAGCTATATGAGGGTCAGCTGTCTATTTGCACTTTTAATGTCTTAACTCTATACGATGGGTCATTTATTCTCATTCTCTCCTTTCTCTGTCTCCTCTCTCTTCCCCTTTCCCTTCCCTCTTTCTGTGTATACGGCTCTCTATCTCTCTCTTAGGACAGTAAATGTTTTAACTCTCCATTCTATGGGCCATTTATTAGGTTAGTGTACTTTAATAAATAGTCTGACGTGTCACTGGCCAGTGAATTAGTGGCACTTTAAATCCCCCAGCAGTGGCCCATAGATAGATAGTAGGTTTAATATGCAGCAGCCACTCTTTCTCAAACATCCAACTGAAGCTTGCCATAGCCAGCATGATCATCAACAACATTTTCCAGTTTTTAAAGAACCATGTTTTGTTTAAAGACGTTTTTTTTACATTGAGATTTTCCATAATGCAGATTTCTCACTTCATTTTCTGCATATTTTTTGTTGTATTTTTACCTCCATCTGTGCTGTACTTGTGCATTAGTACACTTGTCACTTTGCACTGTTATTCTCCTTATCTGTGTTGCAGTGAGTGTGCGTCAGGGGAGCTGGATGCTATGAAAGACCATTACCACTGTTAGTCTGTGTCAGTAGGCCTGTGAAGCTCAAGAGAGTGTCACCACTGATACTAGGGAATATGGGTATAAAACACAAAGCACATGAAGAAAAAAACAACCCTCACATACACATATCAACACATGTATGTATATTTAAATCTATACATGTATGTAGCTGGAAGTGGGGGACAAAATTGTTTCAGAACAGTTATTTGAAACACCATCAATATGATCAGTGCAAAGCTGCAACACATTAGCACTTCACAGGTCACATAGCCTAACACAGATATGGACACCCTTGGAGACTCGCCCTATTTGACACTGTATTAAGAGGTGAAAATCACATGCAGACCTTCTCTGAAACCAAACAAGCGGCTTTCTGCATAGAAATCAGACTCAGGTATAAAGTTTTAATTAAGACGGATTATTCTCAAATTGAGTTACCAATATGTTTTTTCTGTGATGAAATAATGAGTCTCAGCTTTCTGAAGTTAATAGCAGAAACTAGAGATGTATTTTTTTAAACACAATACAAAAAAAGACATATCTAAAATGTGGAACTGATGGTATAGTAAAATTTAGAAAGCTTGGCTGGCTAACTAAATATACACAAAGATTGTCATTATCTGTGCTTTTGGTTTAGCATTGTTTTTTTGAGTGTCTGTGTGCATGGTAGTTTGTTTGTGGCCCTGTGATGGACTAGCCACCTGTCCGCGGTGCACCCCACCTCTTGTGTGCTGACTGCTGGAGTGTGGCACCAGGTCTTTGGGACCCAAAAGAGGATCAAGTAGGTTAGAAAAATGATTGGTTGGATGGAAGTTTGAGTTCCTTAAGAATCCAATGAACTATTTTCCCAAGGTAGTATTGTTCCTTGTAAGGTTTCTGAGGGCAAATTGGTTCTAGGTGAGACTACTTGTGATTCAACAACTTTTATTATAAATCTAATAAGGTTCCCAGTTGCCTCAGGGATATTGGAGCTTGAGAATGGAACCAGGTCTGGTGAAGATGTTGGTCAGCCAGTGGTTGGTGGGAAAACCTTTGACTGTGTGCTCGAGCATAGATTGAATGAGCCACATGGAGCCATCATCTTGATGCAGCATAAAGATCCAGTGCAGTATTGACTGGACTGCAATTTGAGTTGAAGGCCATGACAATCCAATTACAACTTACCAAAACTGGCTTTAGAGACTTGGAATGCCATTTCACTGATGGGGAGGAACTCACATTTGTTTGAGACATGAAAAAGTGCCAAATAGATATAGTCAGACTCATTTTGTGTTGTAGCACAGGTTATGTAAACTGTCTCCTGAAGAAATGACTGAATTCTGTTTGATTCAGGAGTCCCCCTCAGTAGGAAGCATTTAAAGGGAATGAGCTTCCCATTCCCTAACCCCAGCACCCAAACAAAATTTTAACCAGTGTACTAGGGATGGTTTCCCTGCTCATTTGGGTTGGGAAGCGGATCTGACTGTTACTTGCCCTCTTTGGAGTCTGTGAGGTACTGAAAGTTTTTTTCTCCCTTGAGACTCCACCGCTATGCTGGGGAAGCTTATGCCAGTATCTGCCTGGGCTGTGAGTGTTGGAGACTATTTTGGTTACTCAAAAACCTAATCTTAGTACAGTGACAGGCAAATAGAGTTTATAGGTTTTCCAACAATCCTTCCAAAAGAAAATTCAGAGTCAGATGCAATAAGCAACCTCACAGCTAGATGCCATTAAATCCCTCACTCTGCTTGTTTAAAGCACCAAAATCCCAACTCATCACAATTATTAGCTGTGACAGATCAGGGTTATTTCTTCTTTAAGCTTAACAGACACAAAAACTGACATTTATTAGTCAGTTATGCTGAGTAGAGTAAACAAACTGAGTGCTGAGTTTTATTTTTTTAGCTGAGAAAAAAGCAGAAATTGAGAAACCAACATGAACTATCAGCTAAGAGTCAAGTAAAACAAATAAAAAAGAAAACAGAAATATGGCAGCAGGAGATAATGAGAGGGAAGAATGGATGGTACTGGAGCAGCAGAAAAAGACGAAAGATGCTCAGAGAGAAGCAGAGATGCAAGGAGAAATTTAGATGAAGCTAGAGGGCAGAGGAGGAGAAGAAAAGAGTTAAGTTGGCCATTAGTGATGCGGCATGTGGAACCCACTCTAACATGCGTTCCACAAGGTTAACGATAAGAGCCCTGTAGCAGCTGAAATGCTCAAGTAGCTTTTATTGTATCACAATAATGAATCAAAGATAAAATAAAACAAATGAACTCCAAAAGGCAACCAAGTAAAATAAAACATCTGCGATGAGGGCTGAGTGGGTAGGCAGCAACCCAAACAAAAGAGTGTGAGAGATACCATAGAAAAGAGAGAAAAAAGAAGCCATAAAAAATGACTCTTTCTACTAATATCTTCTTGTGTCATCTGGCTGAAAAATATTTGCCTGCAGGTCAGGGCTCCCCCGGTTAAGAAAAAGCTTCTTAAAAATGTTTCACTGCTATATGCAACATTAAATATCTGGCCTCTGCATCCAATTTACTGTTGCTGGCTGTTGGGGACTGGGAGGAGAACGTGTGAACAGGACTGAGAACTTCTGATAAAAGACATATTAAGAGAAACAAAAAACAGAGAAAAAAAAATAATTGTTTAAACCCCAACAAGAAAAGGTCTCTGACAAACTTTATTTGTTTTATTACTCTTTCATGCTTATTACTTTGTGAGGTGCATAGTTTTTATTGTTATGCACTGTATGTCTCATACTGTACATGTGTCTGTGTGGGAAAAAAAGGAGTGTGTTGCATTTAGTGCCCTTGGCAAGTGCATGAATATTGGTCATTCAGACTGGACACTAGTTAGCTACCCACTGGAGCAAACTGTTATTACTTCCTCTTCCAGCTTACATCCATATCACCTAACACTTCATTCTGTATCACTCTTTTTTATTTTACTTATTCCAAGAGGTTGTACACATCAGTTTCACATGATTCTCTGGTATTGTGGCTGTTTTTGTTCAGCTTGATAGACGTTTCCTTTAACAAAGTCCTAAATTGCTTTGTAAAAATAAAAACTTAACAAGTCTAAACTACCAAGTCTATGAGACAGCTGTTTAATGCAGCAGTATTTTAAGCTGAATCTTATTGCAATATCTGTAGTTTATCATGATGGTATTATCAATGTTACTGTGTGTCATTCTGACTAGCATATACAATTTGCACCATGTTTTTTACTGTTATTTTCTTGCAACACTTGTAAACTTTGTCTCAGGTCATTTAAAGACAGACAAGAAGCACCATGGGTGTAACGTCAATCAAGCTGAGTCAATTAATGTTTATGTCTTTCCCAGTATTATATCCGTTCATAACAATGGTTTACTAAATGCCAAAAAAGATCTTCACTTTTTAACTTACCAGTTCAGACCTATTCCATCTGCATACACACTAAATTGCCCACCATGACAAAATACTTTAAAGGTTTTGATGGGCTTCCAGAATTAATATGGATTTTTACAACATTAGACAGAAAACACAAATCCTTAATTTTATATGCAGAAGTCAAGAGAAGTCATACTTAAGAATGTATATCCATCCATCCATCCATCCATCCATCCATCCATCCATCCATCCATCCATCCATCCATCCATCCATCCATC
>JAOXNZ010000044.1:12685978-12716683 GCA_028566095.1 Kryptolebias brasiliensis
ATCCATCCATCCATCCATCCATCCATCCATCCATCCATCCATCCATCCATCCATCCATCCATCCATCCATCCATCAGTTCTCTGAGGTTGGATCACTGAGAGAACAAGTACATGAGGAAAACCTAGATATCCCTCTCCCCAGTGATGTTTGGTGGATCCCAAAGTCATCCCAGGCCAGTGAGAATATGTAGTCCCTCTAGCATAATCTGGGCCTCCCCTGGAGTCTCTTCTCACCAGGGCATGCTTGTAAAACCTGCATTCAGGAGGCATCCTAGTCTGATGCTCAAACCACCTCAGCTGACTTCCTTTGATGTGAAGGAGCAGTGGCTCTATTTTGAGCTCCTCTTAAATGAAGGAGCTCCACAACCTGTTACTAAGGATGAGCCTGGAAACTCTACAGAGGAAACTTCTTTTAGCCACTTACATCTGGGTTCTTGTTCTTTTGGTCATGATCCATATCTCATGACCATAAGTGGGGGCTGAAATTAGATGGACCAGTAAATCAAGAGGTTCACCTTCCAGCTCAGCTCCTTCTTTACCACAACATATCACAGCAACAGACCTCATCCCTGCAGACAAAGCCTAAAATCATTCATCATCTCTCTTAAGACAGAATCTTAAGACAGACTCTGCTTAAAACTGACAGAAAACCATTCTAGTTGTTTCACACTTGGTTGCAAAACCCTTCGGTACATACTGAAGGCCAGGGTTTAAAGATGCTACCAGCACCACATCATCTGCAAAAAAGTAAAGGCAACACCCTAAGATTCCCAAAGCAGACACCCTCCTCTTCATGACTGTGCCTTGAGATTCTGTCCACGAACAACACAAACAGTATTGAAGAAAAAGGGCATCCGTGCTGGAGTCCAACCCAACCCAAGTTATTTTAACCTAGAATTTTTTTTTTATGATAGCAAGAAATGAGAGGTTCTTCTGTATCAAATTAGGATGGACATTTCAGCAGCTGATTTATGATGAAATAGTCACATCAGGGAACATGCAGCAAAGTTTCACATGCATGACTCAACTTAATGTTATAGATTATCTTGAAGTGTCATAACAGTGACCAGTGAAATTGGGCATAACACAGTTACCACTCATTTTCACACCCTAATACTCTCATGATTATGAAAAAAAACAAAGCCCATCTTCAAGAGATAATTCGCTGTTAACTTGAGAAAACAAAATATCCTTTTGTCCAGATAACAAAATAAAACTAGCTCAACATCACGAGTTGTCATTTCTCCTGACAACACATAATGTTGAGAAAATTACATCAAAATGAATAATTACAGGCATTGCCACTCTCGGCTTCCATAGCTATAGGTAACTGTCACATTTATCTTTCTGTGACAATGCAATAATAAAGGAAAACTCTTTGATTTTTTTGTTGTGCTCTGGCAGTTTTTACTTTAAAAGAAACTAACAATTATAGTGAAAAAAGGTAAAAAATCAGAGACAGGAGGCTGATTTCAAAACTGGAAGCCTGGTTTTAATTGATATTGCTCTACTGTAATAATCCTGAAAGGCATAGTTTGGAGTAACACATGTAATGTTTCAACCCATAATAGTTTAAGTTACAGAATCATAGGTCTCTCTTTTTGCATGAACAATATATACAATGTGAAATAAATACATTTACACAAATGGACAGTATTGTTGGAGCACACTTGTATGATACACGTCACAAAAATATACAGGTTATTGTTTATTTTTATTTACTGATGTGAAGCACATCTAAAATCTACGGACATGTTTTCAGTAATACTACAAGGTATTCCTTCACCGGCAGCCAACTTTTATACTTGAATATCCACTTTGTCCCAGTGTTCCCAAAGTTTCTCGTTCCCTTTTAATATTTTTATATACTTGCAGATTCAGACTGGAGATAGGCTGCAGCACAAGTGGCAGTTACATTTGGGGATTAAATAGAACTGAATGGCAAGTCAATGTAGAGCTACATAAGGTTTGGTCTTAGCAGGTTTTAGGGGGAGCTCTGGAAGATGGTCAATCCTGCTCTGTCACTATGGCTCAAATCTTTTCCCTCTGCTCCTGATAAACTAAAACAAAACATGACATTGTTGCAGCTAATGGGTCTAAGCCTAAAATAAGGGCAATAACAAGATGCCCAAAGTGCAAACAGGTCAGAATCTTTGTCTCAAAGGCTCAGCAAACAACTAGACAGTCTGTTTTCCACTACTCCTGGTGGAAATATGAATTCTTGTTGTTATATTTGACTGGCTTTAATCTTAACTGCAGAATCTCAGTAGATACATCAGTATTTAGGTCCATGACCCAACACAAAAAAAGTGCAACTTTTGCCTTATTATCATACAGTCTTAAACCTATTTCTAATGATGAAGAATGGTGCACATTTTTTTTTTCAGTTATCTAAAAGCAGCTTCAGTCAGCAAAACAAAGGGGCACCATTTCCAGTTTCAAGTGTGACTATCAACCTCAATTAACTCAGCGTTATTCACCTTGGACAGATATGCAACATGATATGATTTTAGATATGTTGCAAGTTCACACGAATGGTTTAATAATTAACAATAAATAAAAACAGCAAACAACAGTAAGAAGAAAGCACCTTTTCTGGTACAAATTATGTGTGGTGGAATAATAATAATAAAATAATAATAACAATAATAATAATGTACAGTGATCTGAATTAAATGCTGCCTGCCTGATGAGTGGGCAGTGTTTAAAACTACAAATAAAACAAACAAAAACAAATCATTTGCAACTTGACCTACAAATATCCTGTATTTGTTTTTGTATATTTAGCCCCTAAAACAGCATATATTAACATTAATTTCTCACAGTTGGTGATAGTTTGAGCACAGTTATGCATTTTGTAATTGTATTCTATGGTACATAGCTACAATGCCATGAATACAGGATGTGGAGAAAGTTTTTCCCACCAACCATTTTCTAGAAAACAAGCTAAACCATGATACATTTTTATATCCTGTATATTGTCATTTTGAAACTGTAAATGTAATGACTGAGCTGAGCTGTATGGAGGACAGATATGTACAGTGAGTTTATCAAAAAAAAAGAGTCACCTACAGTTCTGAAATACTCCAAAGAACTTTTTTTAGTTTCAATTTTTTTATTTTAACTTTATTTAACCTAAACATATACAGTATATTGTTTATTCTATAGGACAGTTACACAAATGACCTGTTTAAATAGTTTTTAATTCATTTAGATGCTTGATTTTTAATCATGTGTAGCTTGGTAGAGATGAATGATGTAATTTGATCCTCTTTTTAAATTACTAGAAGAGTCTGAAGTAAGGTTTGGTTTATTGTGAGAATCTGGTGCCCCTAACAGAGTGATCTGACAGACAGACAGACAGACAACATGGCATCTACTCTACTCTGTTGTCTACAGAAGAAGCACACAGCACAAGGACAGTAATCACCACAAGAAAAAGTACACAGCAATGACTCCAGGGACTTAACAGAGGAAGAACGGATCAAACTGAAAAAGGATTTAGGAACATAAACTGACAAAAAAAAAAACAACAAACAAACAAAATAAAAAACCCAGCAGACATGAAACACACAAGCTGAACTACATTTTTCTTTGTTTTTCTTGATTTTTTTTTCAATAAAATGTATAATGTTAGAATTATATTCTGTAGAATTTACAATATACAGGGTTAAAGAAGGTCAAGAAAATACCCCCTAATTAACAATATTGATGGTTGACACAGAACATGTGATGTTAGAGATCATCTACACTTAACCTGCTGCACTGCTCAGCGGTGAAAAGTTGCTATTTTACAGAAGATTACACTGTTGTCTAGATAACATATTTTGGCATTCCTTTTTGGGATTAAAATTACATGAATAAAAAGAATTTAGGTGATCCCTCAACCGTCTACCTGTTAAAGCTGTGATCATTTAGCGCTCTGTTGTACCAATGACATAAAGGTCGCTCCATCTAAAGGAAAAAAAAAAGTAACACAACTTTCTAACAGCTCAGCTTTTCCATTACCTGTTTCTAGAAAAAAAAAAACAACCTCTGAATTTAAAAAGCAAAACAATTTTTGCTCACGGTTAAAAGACTTTTATATCACAGTCATAAAATCTTAATTTTAAATCAGTTAAAGCTACAGTTTAGCTTAGTTAGTTAAAGTCACATCTTAAATTACTAATCTGAAAGCCTTAATGTTCAGTTTATATGGAGGCGGATGTAGCAGATTTAAATGACAACAAAGGCTAATTAGACCTAATTAGGTTGAAAGCAGGACAGGAGGCACATTTATTTAAAACAAACAAACTAAAAAACATTAAAAGTACATGTGATACATCCCAAACTTCGTAGTCATCTGTCAGCCTTCTTTTATTTTCACTCGTTAAGATAGTTTTGTGTGTTCTCGTCTTTTTTGCAAGAGTGCAGTTCCCACAGCTCTCAGTCAGATGCTCTGATCACTATTACCAGCTAAACGCCTGAATTTGAATCTTGAAAATCTTGAAAAAAAACAAAAAAAACAGAGTTCAGAAGGCAGTTGGTGATGTTAGTGTGCCTACTTCAACCTGTTTTAAACAGTCCATGGTGGCAGGCTAACAAGAAGCTGACAGTATTTATGTAATTTAATTTGACTGATGTTTTCTTCTATTACCATTTCACTCTTGAATCTAAATGGTCCCTACCTTAAGTCACATGGCCAACATGTGCACCTTACAACAAAAAAGGCCAAAATGTAGACATTATTTATTGTTGGATTTAGGCTTTAATCTGATTAAATGAGCCTTGTCACACGGAAAGGTTCTTGTGGTAATTTTGCACTGGATGCTCTTCAACCCATCAACCTCACAGCTTTCAGAGGAAAACAGCTGTCACATCTAATTCTGGTCTACTCTTTTACTGACTAACAGATGAAATGTTGACTTTAATCTATCGGCTTTTGATAAGTTACAGAGAAAAATGCAACCAATTCTTCTCCAAACCCTCATCCCCTCATTGCCAAACTTAAGCGTGGCACAAAATGTTAATATTGCAGATTTTGTCCATATGCACACATCCCTCCATAAAACCCACTATTACTCAGAATTTCTAAGATAAACTGATTTGTTAATACAACATTACTTGTTATATTGTTTTATATATATGATAATTGCTGAAAGGGATCATGTTGATAAAAAATGAAAGACGTATTTGATTGAATCAGTTTTAAGAAGACAATCTTAAGATCAAAACAAAGTTGTGTTAGATGTCATATACAAGATGAAAATTATTTACAACCCTTATATTGGTATCATCTCTAAGATTATTTTTTAAGGTAAAAATGAAAAAAGTGAAGAAGTTTAAAGCAACAATAGTTGTCCTTCAGTCAGTTTTATCAGCAAACCTTACCTTCTAATGTTTACTTTGTTGAGTAAATGAAGCTCATTGCTTTAAAAAGTCACAAAGAAATCTCTGGACTGATGCAAGACATGAGCTGGAAGTTGTGAACACCACAGGACAATGATCAGAGTACTATGGTGTGACCTAATGGCACAATAACAGAGTGACGTAGCAACCAACTGGTATGTGGAGAGCTGCAATAAGGGCTGGTAATGAGCTAAAAATGTTTCAAACAGGCATCAAACCCAAGAGGAGTGATTGAAAGGATATAAAATCAACAACAGTTGTTAAACCTTTCAGGAATGTATTCCTGACTATTGACAAAGTCAGTTTTCTTTTCCATAAATTTGTACTCTCTATAAATAAATATCCAACAAGAAACATACCTCAAGGGTTTAGATGCAAACTCACTCTGTTGAGCATGAGCGTGTCCTTATTTAAATCATTTTCAGCTTCATCAAGTGTACTGTTACAATAGGAATAATGACAATTTTGGGAGGCCTGCAACATTTGTTCTCAGCAAGTACAAGAAATGGTTATGGTGTAGTTGAAGTAGAAGGGTGACTGGAAACAATGTAGAATTTAGGGAGAACCAGAAGTTGTCTAAAGCAGTTGTTTCCATTCCTTGTCCTACAAACTCTGAACCCAGCCGGTTTTCAGAATCACCATAGCAATTTTAAATGACTGAATGAATGAACCAACATTACTCCTGAGGCCCAGGATTGAAAATCACTTAAAAACCAGAAAAAGTTTGAGTTGTGATAGTAAAGGTTGCTGGCATCCTCTGAATGGATGATTCCATTCTTTGGCAGGGCAGATCTCCTCTTCTTTTCTTCTTGTCTATCCATCTGAATTTCACTGTACATGTACACTGACAACAAATGTCATTAATACTTTCTAAGTGTTCACTTTTTTTGTCCTTCTCGCATGTTCTTCTTGAACACTTAAAAACAAAATAAATAAAAAATTCTTAGGTGAAATACGAGGGGGGAGACTCAAGTGCAGTCTTACAGTCTTTCAGAACTAAAATGTACAATTCTTAATATCTTTTAAATTTGCTTTCATTTATCGTTTGTCATTATTAACATCTTAATTGGTATTGTTACTCAATGCATAAGTGTTTTGTCTTTATCTAGATTTAAGTCACTGTGTGTAGTTGTTATGTAAGTGTTGTTAGGTAACTGTTTTAAAACATTTTCTTCAATTTGTCAGAAGGGAGGGGTTAGAAGTCCAGCTGTCTGCATCTTCCCCAAAACAGACTCCAGTGAACTCCCTTTAGTCAACAAGTGTTGGTTTAGGGTTCAGGTCTAAGGTTTAGATCAATTCTTCAGTGTGTGTAGGTGTATGTTTGCTTTAAGGTGTGTAGGAGTGTCTGTGTGTAAAAGAGCAAGAGGTCATTCAAGTTGTGGATCAAAGTTTGAGATGAAGCTCAGGCGACTGAGACTGGCATCTTTCTGTCCTTCCATCTACTCCCCATCCTCAGACCTTGGCTTCCAGCAGCTCCAAGAAGAGTTTGTGCATTGGGACTTTTCCATCCTGCTTGATGCTGTAGAAGTGCTGCACAGCCTTGGTGGAGGTCTGACGGAGCAGGGGGAGGGTCATGAGCAGCTTGCCAGCCCGGCGGGGATCTTCCTGGTGCTGGGAAGCTTCATAGTCCTGCAGGGCCTCGTGCAGCACATCCTGGAGCTTCTGCACTGCATCCACATCCTCAATATGCATGGAGTCTGGAGAAAAAGGAAAGCTATGGTCAACCTGACATTCAAAAGAAAAGCACATGGCAGTCATTTATGGCAGAATCCACTGATGCCGATGCTCTCCTTTAAAAGGTAAATTATTCAAAATTAAATATTCAATCTTATATCCAGGCCACCACTAAACAATAAACAGTGTTGTGGTTGGTAGTTGACAAAAGCTGGCCTTTTTAAAAGGAGCTTAGTCTTCTTTAGTAAGCATCAGAACCTGCAGGTACATAAACTGTACTGAAATCTCCCACAAGTCAATGAGCTCAACAGTATGTGTTTTTGTCAGAACTTGTGACCTGTCCAACTCTGCTGCTGTGTTACTGAGTCGGCTCAGATGGAAAGAAATGCCACAAGCTACATTCAAAATCTAAACAAGAATACTGGAGAAATGCTCCCAAGAATCAGAACTTTAGGTCAAAAATCCAATAAATGTAAATTCTATTGACTTTCAATTGATTTTGATGTCTGCAACAGAAGTGCAACATACTTACATTTGAATTTAGATATAAATCACTGAAAACACGTCGTTTAAAATACTTGAATTTAGTAAAAAAAACTTAATAGCACTCATATGTGCATTATTTTGGCTGAAACTTAAGCCAGGAATGGTGCTTTACCGCAATAAAGTATATCCCGGCACTGTTTTTCTCTCTGTCTTTAAAGTGTGCATCTGTGGGTGTGATGAATGGACAGGTGAAAAGACGAGTGGGAGGAGAACAAAGAGATAGACCTGTAGAATGATGAAGGGATGCAGCAACACCTAATAGTTTTGTTTGCCTGTAAAGGTATGTGGCTGCAGACATCTGTAATCTCTCTTTGAGCTGGCATGTTAGGTGTTTCAACATGTACAGCAGTAAAGGATGAGAATGTTCCTCAGTAATAATGCTCTGTATTGCCCCTTAGGGAGGCAAAGTCTTAATGTGAGCCGGCCTTTAGCTCCCAACCTCCGATCAATGTATCCGATCAATGATTACATGCATGTTAAATAATAATCACAAGCCAACTATCAATGGCCACTTCCACTCACCATCATGACACCCATGCACGTGCGCACACACACAAAACTGATTGGAATTTATTTGGTACTGGAAAATCCATCTTACAGACAGACATACAGGTTCACTCAGGCTCAGACGGGAATAAAAGTAAAGAAACTGTGACACAGAAAGTAAGAACAAGTGTGAAACAAAATAAAACTGCTGCTCAAACAAATCAAATGAGTCAACACAGCTACTTACACACAGATTTGCACATTAACACACACAAACACAATCAAATACACAGAGCTGGATCTATGGAGTGTAATGCATGTATCAGTATGCAGGACCAGACTGGTCAGTGGGCTCAATTCTGGGGGGGATCAATAGAAAGCTCAGACTCTTAGATTTTTGGCTTGAGGTTTGCTGTTGTATGTTTTTATTGTTTATATACTTTGCAGTTTAATGATCTTTTGCTTGGTGGATAACAGTAATGACAGGAGAGAGGGTGAATATATTAAACAAGGTGTGTGAGTTGAATTCAGGTTCTTATTTCTTTTGCATAAAAAGCATCATAGTAACTATGTAGTTGTTTTTTTATTTCTGTTGATAATTTAGGGCATCTATTTAACTGTTCGTTATAAAGTGACTTTTCAAATGACATGTTTTTCGCTCTATTTAAAATAGAAGAAAACCAATAATAAGATCCACACAAACATGATTAATTTTTTTTTTTGCTGGATTTAAAAAAAGAATAAGAAGTGGTCAGGCTGAGGTTATAATGAAGTATAATGAGTATCACATTGCTTTTTTTAAGTATGGTGTTTAAGCTGATAGACATGGCTTTTGGCTGTGCTGTGACCTGCCGCACACTCACAAGTACAACAGCAGACGTTAATGAGCACAAGCACATGTGGTTGTTAAAGTGCACATGTTAACATGAAACTCACACACATAAACAAATGAACACATATTCATGGACGCATATACACAAAAACACACACACACACACACACCCCACACACACGTGCCTTTTGTTTCCCATGGCTAGTTTAGCTTTCTTTACATGTGGGGCACGTTTGCTAACATTTCTTAAGGCTTGGCTTCATTAATGCAGACGATTAGCATCCTGTGAATTAATTAGTGTCAGTGCCCTTCAAAATGCTAATGCTAGCATTCTGTTGTCTTGAAGTGCAGTTAGAGCCAGGGCAATGATATAGAGTTCTTACTGTATTTGAATTCAACTGTTTAGATTTTATTTGGTTAAAGGAACAACAATTGAACCATTTCAGCAGAGTTTAGCAACCTGCCACTGCCATCACAATGGGTTAAACTTTACATTTACACATGTAGATCAATCGTCAGCCTGTCAAGGTGTTCCCCAATCAGCATCTCCTTTGAGGAATTATTTTGGCATTTTTCTATAGTGTAAAAAAGATTAAAAGATAATCAGATGAATACAAGAAAAAATCTCAGGTATTTATTGTCAAAAATCTATGCTTAGGTGGTGATGGTGGTGAAGGAGGGTTACTCCCAGTTAAATAACTTAATTCAGAGGAACTTAAGGTTGGCAGCTTAAATTCTTAGAGGCATCAAACTATTTTGTGACACTTTTGAGATTAACTCATAAATAAATAAAACTATAATATGTTTTGCAATTATATTTCCTGCTGAATCAGAGTTTTAGACTACATAAGACATGTACATTTTACAAAACCTATGTGTACTTTAGTTTTATAAGAGCACATATTTATTTGCAGTTTTGAGAACGCTACGATTCATTGCTACTCTATTATCTGCTGCCTCTTTTTTTAAATAAATAAATAAATACAAGGAAGCTGTTTAATTAGATATTTTTTTAAGTCTGCTCCTGGCCCAGAAAAGAGTTATCTGAAATGTATTGTGTTTAAACAACACATTGCAATCATTGGGATCATGAACATTGTTGTCCAGCTGACAGAACCAGTGGATTTTCTTAATTGGAATCAGAAGAATTTGTACCTAGACATCACTAATAACAAACATGCACACACACACTTACAGAGGCAGGAACTTCATTGTCAGACAAAGCCCATGGGATAACAATATATCAATATTTTCTGCATATGCATAACAGTATGTACTGTTTGTGTGTGTGTGTGTGTGTGATAAAATCACTTCAAAAGAGTAAGTTTTAGATATTTATATATGAGCCATGTATGACTGTGTGGTAACTTCAATATCAGAGAAAATAAATTCTTAAAATATTAGTTTTTATATTGGTGTGAGGAACTTTTTCTTTGTGTGGTTCGATGAAGGCAAGAATGAAAGGCCCCCTCCTCCCCACTGAAAACTGTTGCGCTGCATTCTCCTATTTAAACACATTGTATTGACAGCTTTCCCCTTGTAATTAAAGAGTACTGAAGAGCTGGCCGGCTTCCAAGACAAAGTTCAAAAGATGGGTCATGAGAGGAAGAAAGTGTGTGTCTGTGTGTATGTGTGTGTGTGTATTGTGTGTGAGAGGGAGTGCGTGTGTGTCAGTCAGTTGTCGATGCAGCTGGACACATCAGAGACGGGGCTTTATCGACAGATTTTGGGTTCTAATGATTTCACTTTATTTAACAGGCATCTGAAGAGACAACTATGCTAATTATAAAAGGGATTGCCACTTTGTTTGGGGGTGGAATTCAAATTGAACATGTCTGTGCGTGTTTGGGCTAAACCTCAATGCTAGTGTGCATGCATAAAATATGTGTAGGCACTGGTGACTACTAGAGTATGACAGGACAAATGTGAGGGTTTATCAGTAAAAGTGGGACACTTAAGAACTCCTAGTTATAAAAGGGAAAAATATCATTATGTGTAAGTATGCATGATGTTTCACAGAAATGTTTGTGTGTGTTTGTATGCACACTACTGAAATCTGTCCTCTGATGTTCAGCCTAAATGAGCCCCATGGGACTGAAGATTCCTCGGATTAACTCTCCTCCAACAGTCAAACACCAATGTGCACAGACACAACAACAACAGCTAGGAGTGAACAGTTTCAAACCTGAGTTAGCCAAAGCAATGGCCTTTAGAGTGACAAATTCCTCCTTCTCCAGTTTCATAGCCTTGTATTTCTTGACCAGCTGAAGGATGGCGTTGTTCAGGTCCAGAAGTCCAGCTAGTTTTGACTGGTCCTCGTCCATGATGTAATCCTCAGCATACACCAGCTGAAGAGAAGCGGGGGGAGATTGGAAATTTAAATGTGCTCCTGCATGTTTAATGAGAGCAAGACGAAAATAGGGAGGAAACACTCACCTTGTCTTCAAAAGACAGTGAGCGGTACACAACACGCAGAATTAAGATTTCCATCCATGCACTCTGCAGTAGACTCATCTGGTCTGCCAAAGACAGCGTGGAGAAACCTGGTAAAGATGGAAAGAGAAAAGATAAGCAAGATAAGCATGGGTCATTTATGTTTTAATCTTTTGTTTTAATTCACAGCAGAAAGTTGGGAAGTATAAACTGTATTGTGTTAGAGGTGGTTAAAGAGAATCTTGCAGAAAATTTGTTTTTCTGTTTCTCTTGTGCCTTTTTACTCGAGTTCGCTGTTCCTGTTGCAGAAAATTGCCATGAAAGGTAATCAGGTGATGATATGTGTGTATGCCTTCTTTGTAGTATGCGTTGAACACATATTAACTGTTAGCAATATTGTTTCTGATCAGGACACACATTTGTAAAGTTAATCATTTAAAGTTAAGCTGAAATGTAAGAACTGTAATAAAATGAGGAGAATAAAGTTTGTTTTGGCGCTAGAGGGTCAAGATCATCTCCTCCCTATCTACTCCCTTCCACACTTCCTCCAACCATACAATCAGACTCTTTCTCCTTTTCTTCCTCCTCTTCTTCCTCCTTGGCTTCCTCTCTCCCTTGCACCCAAGGCTATTCTCTGGGGGATGGCTGGCCTTATCTCCGCCTGCCACAACCTCCATGGATCAATGCTGGCCATCATTGCTGCGATGTTCAAAAACACATGCTAATTGCTGCTAGTGCCTCAAAACTGCTTGTTTCTTCAGTGTCAATCTCTGTGTTTTTACGTGCCTATTTGTCTCTTTCTTCAGTACCGGTCTCTGGGTTTCTACCTGCTGGTGTCTGTCTGACCATTTGTTTGTCTGATTCCTCTTCCATCTTGATATATCTTCACCTGGGTGTCCTGTCTGTTTAGGTCTATAAGCTTCACATTTGTCCCAGCTGCGTTTCATTGTTTTCTTTCCTAATTTCAAAACTTTTGATGATTTCCTATTTTAAATGCTCTAGCCTTTCACAAATCATCTGTCTTTTCCTTTCTATGTCTTTAATGGAACACCTGCCCACTCACACCTCTCCTCACAGCTGTCCTCTCCCCACACACCTGTTCATTCACACATGCCTGCATGTGTATATGTGTGTGCTTTGTGAGTTCAAGCTTCCATAAGGAATTCAAAGACAGTGGGCCAGGTGAGCACACCTGTCAGACCTCGCTGCAGCCTCTCAGTTTGTGTGTTTGTGTGTGTCCGAGAGGAGCATCCTGCCAGGAGAAGCAGGCAGATGAGAAAAAATATCTTTCTTTGGCAACATCTGCTGCAGTGTGCCTCCTCTTGAGATGCAAGGTGTGTGAGGGCGTGTGTGATGGTGATTTTGTGTGTGTGCATGCCCATTAGGGGCTCCCATCTTACTCTGTGTTGATGGGTAATGGCAGGCGTCTCATTATGTCCAGGTTGCAAGCTATTGTTGCTTGTAATGTGCTTTAAGTCACTCTGTCTAATATTGAAATACTCAACAAACACATACTTAAAAAGAAATACACTGCAGGACAAACACACACAGACACAACCTTGTGTATGAATAGACACAAATGCATAGGAACATTTTGGAACAAGTCCAAATGTGTATGATTAATACACACAGTGCAGTGAAGGGAGCAGTATTGCTGCCAACTAGAAGTGCCTTTGTCTACTTAATGAAATCATCAGAAGGGATTAGAAGTAAATTTCTTAAGGGGGTCTTTGTACACCTACGCATGCACACAAGAGGCAGATGTCTTTAGGGGGTCCTTAGTACTTCACCACTCATTTTGGGCAGAGGAAATATATGCTGGCATGACTAAAATTAACACACATGCTCTTATTGAATCTGTTCAGCCTTGGGGTCAAGTGGAGAGAGGAGGGTTAATATCATTTAATAGTGTCACTGGTTTTAACTTCTCAATGTGTGTTCTCAGTGCTCAGCTACTGGCAGCAGATCTGAGGAATTCAATCATTTTTCACACATCCTTCTGATGGAGTCTGATACTGAAAGAACGGAGAAACTCAAGGCTCAAGAAGAGAGCACATACACACAAAAATGTGCATATACATATGGGTGTCAACTGTAATGATGGAGGTAACATTTAATGTAGTGTTTCAACATGTAGGTTTAAAGAGACAAAAGGTTGACTTTTGAATCAAGTTTATTTAATTTTATTCCAAAATCTGTTCAAGCACATCAAACTTTGACGAAAATGCTCAAAGTCAGAAGAAAAACTCTTAACATCATCATCATCAAAAAAAAAAGTTTGAATGTGAAGCTTTTTTTATTAAGAGGGCATATGAATACTGTCATCCACAAATACCTTCCCTTCTAATTACAAGTATAGCGCACAGTTAGTATAGCGCACACTTATGTATTGACTCACACAAACACTCACACGGAAAACACCAATAATTAAAACCCTGTAATTAATTTATTGAGCTGAAAGAGCAGCTTTTTTATTGAGGCACATCAATGATTTTTATCAGTATGAAGTCTACATGTGTATGGATGTGTGCGGTGTGTGTACACAATTTGTGTAATTTTGTAAATATTTAATATTTGGCATCTGAACATAAAAAAAGACAACCGCACTGTCAAAGTGCTGGCTTGTCATTTCATCAGCATGCTTGTGAGCCTAAATTCCCATACGTTTCCATGAATACCTGCATGTGCAACTCATTTTGTGTATGTGTGTGTGTGCGTGTGTGAGTGCATTACTCCCTCTCCCCTCCTCACCACTCTGTCTGCGCCGTTCAGCCATCCAATGCCTCTTATCTGTCTGATTAATAGGCGGCCGGCTTCAGGACAAATTAATTAACAGATAACACCATCTCTCCCTTCTTCGCTTCCACCCTTCCTCCCCTCCTTCTCATGAAGCGATCGATACAACAGAAGAAAAGAAACATCAATGGGAATTTAGTGCTGATGATGGAGAGAGAGGTATTGATGGAGAGAGAGAGCGTATAGGAAAGAATGAGATGGAGGAGAGAAGAAAGTAAAAAGAGGGAGAGGTGGTGGAAGGAGAGGTGATGATGGAGATGGGAGGGGTGGAGACCTTTCTTTCATACCTGTGATTTGACTTGACAAAAGAAGGTTCCTTATTTGGCTCTAATTACGTTTCCTTTCTGCCCATTGTTGATAAGGCATCTCATACTGAGTGAGGAAGTGCGAGTCTGTTGTGAAACTGTTGTAGCGTTTGTGTACCGCTGTGCTGGCTTAGCTGTACGTGCAGCAATCTATGATTAAAATTAAACTCAAATATTTGCCAGGAAACATTTAAATAAGTTCAAAGGAAAATAAATATTGAAACAGGCTTACACACTGAAAAATGTGCTTATTTTGGTATTTCAGAATGTTATTTTGTGTTAGAGGGATAAACTACTCGGAAGGTGTTGTAAAATAAAGTTGTTCGTCAGAACATATTCGATACAAAAAAAAGAGAAAGAAACCGAAATTATGTGTCATATTTAATTAGAAATTTGGATTTGCCAACTTTACTTTGGTGGTCAGTCAGGCAGGTGTGTGGAATAAATTGTGAAATCCTCATTTATGTTCTCTGTCCCTCCTGTCTAAGACTAAGAATCTTACATATTATTATTGCTGGATTTTATACATTGTTTCATATATAACATATCCAGGAAGTTCTACAGTTCTTTCAGTCAAACATTGTGATTTTTGGAGCAAGTAGAAGATGTGGTAATATTGAGAAAAAGTTTTCAAGACAAATTTTTTCAACAGGTTGAGTTGAAATAAAAGGTTTTTGAATAATTATGATACCTGATTTATTTTTGTACTTACTACAAATTGTGTTTTTTCCCTTAAGGCAGCCCTTTCAGTCATATTTTAGGTGAAAACAACAAGTTATTTCAAAATATTTCAGTTGAAGTCAGCTGAGTAAACTATTTGGTTGTGTGTAATTTATGTTTATGCTTAAGTTTGGAAGTTGCACGGTACCTATAAAAGCAGTTGGAGAAATTGCACGTATATATGTTGGTTTACCTGTGTGCATGTGCCACGAATTGTCTAACAGAAAGAGGCTATGGTGCAGCCATGCAAACTTAACCTCTGCTGCTTGCTCTTGTGCGCTCTTTTTCTTTTCTTTTCACTTTTCTCTATCAGATACCCCCAAATAAACAAACACACACACACACACGGAAACACACGTCGATTCCCCAGCCACCCTGCGGCCTGTTTGTCTGCCAAATGAGTCTTGACTG
Source organism: Kryptolebias brasiliensis (assembly GCA_028566095.1). NCBI lineage: Eukaryota > Metazoa > Chordata > Actinopteri > Cyprinodontiformes > Rivulidae > Kryptolebias > Kryptolebias brasiliensis. Next base: position 12,701,570 of record JAOXNZ010000044.1, read on the forward strand.
CACGTTTACACCCGAGACCGCACAACAGTCTGGCTCAGACACACACACACACATCTACAGGATAGCCCTCTCTCACGCTCCAGTTGCTTCACAGATGCACACAAACACACATATCTAGAAGCCCTATATTTGTTTTTTTGTGGTTAAAGGGCAAATGGGAACCAGTGAGAAGCGATTGATGCTTATGAGTATTTGTGTATATATGTGTGTGCTCTGCTTCTGTGCATTTGTGAAGGCATTTGTACATTCTTGTGTATTTGTGTGTGTGTGTATGATTGTGACTTAGCACATGGGCAATAACTGTTGCATCAAAGAAGACATTCGGTGTGTTCGTTTGTGTGTGTTTGTGAAGATCAATGTGACAGGTGTGAAAACCAGTTGTGATGGTAATCTGGTCACAGTTATTAACACACGGCTACTCTTTGCATTCAGTAACTCAACAGGCAGATTTAGGGGTGGTTTTAATAAACTTCTCTTTTTTCACAAGCAGACAGTGTAAACAAGAACAGTATGTTGGTTTCTAAATGCACCCATACAGGTGTAATTGGATGAACATAAAATAGTCACTAAATGTAATTATATTCTATAATTTGTAAAGTTTTGTGACAACCATTTTTAGCACATTGTACTAAGATGGTTACACTGAGAATAACTGAGAAGATACAGGAACCTGTACGTTTTATGATATGTGTGCACATGGTCAGTGAGCTACAAGCAGAGAAGCAGGTCAGATCAGTGCTAGTGGGCTCGATCTGATTTGAATGAGCAAACTACTGACTTAATCCCAGAGTGACACTGCAGATGAGATAAAATAGGCCAACATCCTAGAGGCAAGCTTCGTGTTACATGTATGACTGAAATATGAAACCTTCAAAACTTCACCATAACAAAATTATTCATCTTCCTTAAATTAAAAGACTGAGAATGGTTGTAGTTACCTGTGATCATTATTAGAATAAAAGTATTTTTTTTTTGTTAATGAATCAGTGACAATCACAAAAATGCAACCACTTGAAAGCACTCATAAACAAAGATCTCATACAATATGTTAGAACTGAGAGTATGTCTTGGGGATGAATCTCAGCTACTCCCACACTAAATTTTAGCTGAATATCTGTAAAAGTTATAGCCATTTTGGTACTTTTAATGTTGACAGTAGTGGTGGCTTGTTTTAGGCATTGTCACTGTCAAACAGCATCTTTTTATGCTATCAGTCACATTGTACTTCATCTTTCTTGTTCCTGACCACAGGACACATTTAAGTAGAAACTTCTCAGTTTGTCTAAACAATGAGACAGCAGCGATTCACACGCTTATCAAAAGTTATATGCCTTGAGCTTATAACAATCTAAGTTGCTGTAAGCCTTGTCATAGAAATATTACACACTATAGTAAAACTACAAACACAACAAGAAGATTCAGGGGTTTGAGGGCATGTAGCATCGTGTCCTGAAGTTCATCACTCTCAAACAAGTGAAAACAGTAATGTATTACCACTGCACACAAGACAGTTTATCACACTGTCAACAATGCTATGACAGTGTGATAACCTATGAAACAGTTCAAGCACATACATGTTGATCACTAAATTTATCAAAAGCAAGAGAAGCTCACATGTAATAACTGCACAGGTGAATTTGGTAAGTAGAAATAGATGGTGAAACTGTGGGTCTTTTTAACAAGTGTCAACTCCAGCTGCTACACTTTACCATTACCACTAAGACTGACATTATTTGGTTATACAAAGTAAAGCTATTTTTAAAAAAAAAGAAGGCATCTAAATGAAGGAAATGAAAATACTGATGGTATTTCTTTTTGATAGTCTAGTTTCTTATTGTTCATCAGAGAAAAACAGTGGATTTTTCTATGTTCAGTGAGTTCACGTATTGTGTTCTGCAGGGGACAGATTTAAGTCCACTGGCCCACTGAGATAGAGATTGCATGAGGACACGTGAAGTTTCCAACAGTTACGAGCGCATCGTCGCCCTGCGTGTGTGTGTGTATGTGTGGTATGTATGCACGCTCTATGTGGCTCCCATGCTCTCACTTATTGGACTTTGTGTTTGTGTTTAAATGTGCACAAATTGTTTCCTGCTGTTCAACACAAGCGCTCTCTTGTGGTGCTTTGTGAAGCATGTGTTTGTGTGTGTGGATGTGTGCGTACACATCTCAAACTGTTCTGTACCATACGGCCAGACGATGGCCAAAATGAACACGGACCCCCTGTGATGGCTTTGGCCAGGCAGAAATAACACACAAAGATATATGTACACTGGAAGCAAACAAGCCAATACACTCTCTCTCTCTCTCTCTCTCTCCCTCTCTCTCTCTCTCTCTCTCTCACACACACACACACACACACACACACACAGACACACATCCACAAGTTGACCCAATTACACAGAGATGCGCAGCGAGATGGAAACAAATCTACACAGAGAACCAGTTAATTTAAAACAGCTTAAAAGCACACACACACACCAGACACCTACTCTCTTAGACACACACAAGCATATTTAGTGTAGCCTTTTAAATGATACACCTCACGCCTGGAGTTGACACTACAACTCCAAGCAAGGAGTTGTATGTAAATATGCCCACATTGCACCTTTTCTGTGTAAAATATGTGTGTAAGAAGTGGAATTTGGTCCATTTCCATTCTCAATTTCCAAATGTTAGTGTTACCACACACAAATGCAGACATAGTGATGGGAATAATTATTACTGCTAAATGAAGTTATAAGTTATGAAATGTACTCAAGGGTCCTGTTCATAATTTTAGCAACGTGGTAAAATTAACTTCTAAAACTCTGTAAAAATCTATTCCAATAAGTGCTGTAGGTAGGTAACAGCTGTTGGTCAAAACCAGTAATTTTGTAGTTGAAGACAAGCTTGACATATCCTGGGCTTGGTTTTTGGTCCATTTCTTGATGTTATAATGATGTTTTCGGAGGCTAACACTATGAACTGCTGTGCATGTGGGTGGTTCTTACAGACTGTTTCTTTTTGTAGTGCCAATTTCCTGCGCTATTCTCGCATGTTCACCTCAGCTAGTTCAATATGTTACAGCTACTTATAGCACTTATGATATCCAATGTTAAACAATTAAATCAATTGCAGAGTACCTATGAGCTAAAACAAACCCAACAGGAATTTTAACAACTACAGCTGACCAATGGTTTATACATTATCCAAAAAGTTAAAAAATCTTTGTTCACCTAAAACCATGTTTTGTTTATCGTTTTACTTGTTGGATATTTGAATTTCCTTTTGAAGATTTATGTATGACACCAAAAAGCTGGTCTCATCTGGAAACCAATCTTGAATGACATTTTGCAAATAGATAACTTTAGTTTAAGACATGTGCAACTTATGACATCAAAACTAGATCATAGGCCAGTCTGGGTCCAGCATGCAAGACTAGTGCATCCTCTAGTACATGTATACTAACAATGAAACTTACTGCAAAGCAGGAGACATTATGTGTTTAGACCTTTAAGATGAGAAAAACACAACATTTAAATAAACTTAATATTGGGCTTGCTTGAAATCATAAAATCTTACTGAAGACTCATTAAGTTTTGTTCCGTTTTGTTAATAGTTAATGTTAAATATTGAAAAAACCCTTCAGTGAATTACCTCTGAGCTTTAACTCTAGGTTATCTAAAAATGAGCTGGACAGACAATAAATTAAGGAAAGATGCACAACAATCTGGCTCCGATACACATTACTTCATGCACTATTTATTACTTTTACTTTAGAGATATTACACAATTACATGCCTGTTCATCCTCTCTAAGATTGCCGGTTCAAATTTCTTTTTTTTTTTTTCTTCTTTCGTTCCCCTTCCCCCCTTGTGCTCTCTCACCACCAAACCCCCTTTTTTCTCTGTGCGGCCTGGGGGAGAGCAGAGCAGTCATAGGGTTGCGGTAGCCTCTAATCAGTGTGAACAGCCAGCTAATTACCAAACCCTCAGCCCTGGCTGACTGTTAATTGCATACATTAGACACCATCAGCAGCACTGCAAGATTAACACTTAAAATCTTCCCATTGCTGTAGTAGAGATGAGTGCTCTGTGACTGTGTGCGTGTTTGTGTGTGTGTAAAAGACAGAGAGACAGAAGAGAAGAGGAATAGTGTGGTGTGTGTGTGTGGTATTTTCTGTGTGTATGTGTGCGCTGACTCTGTGGTTGTGAGTGCTAATATTTAACACTTAATTAGACCCAAAATGAAATTGCCTCAACAGCGAGCTGGTTGTCTAGTGCTATAGCTGTTGCCGTAGTGGGGTTGCATGGGTGGGGGCAGCTGGTCGTTGAGGTCGTCGAGGGCAACCCCAAGTCTCCGTGGAGACGACAGATGGAGTGACATTAAGAGCATTGCAGTGGAGCCATTTCAAATAATAAAATATCAATATTTACATTTTAATTACCCACTTTCAGCTCCATGAAGGCAGAGTCAAGGAGCGTGTAGATGTGTGTGTGTGGGTGTGTCTGTGTGCACTACAAGCTCTACTGGGGCCAAGTCACAAGTACTGTTCAAATGATAACCTTCAGTTCTGCTTAATATTTTATGTTATAAAAAAAGGTAAGAAAAAATACTATGCAGAGGATCACATTTCATTTTCAACACTTCTTATATCCTCTTTTCGCCCATTTTCTCTTTTACTGAACTCATCCATTTTTCTCTTACTTTCTACCTTTGCATCCAGCCTTTTTCTCCACCAATATAAGGCTGACGAAGGCAGAAATGACCACACTTTGAGAGTGTGAGCGTGTGTGTGTGTCTGTGTGTGCACCAATCTGTCAAAGGAAATAACTATGTACACACAGCTGAACGGCTTAAAGAGAGACTCTCCCTGTCACTCTGACACACACGCACACATATAACACACATAGATGCAATACTACTGACCAACATTAATGGCAAGGAAACAATTATTTACATGTTAAAATTGCAATGAGAGTGAAAGAACTGTTGAATAATATTTTGACCCATCCATGAATTCATCATCCCTGTTCTTTTTTAATGGTGAAATTATGTGTTATGTATTCAGGTATTTTGCAGAAAATACTAAATCCATAATTCAAGCAACAACAAACTCCCTAACTTTGTATAGATCTGTTTCAAATGTATTTAAAAGAATAAAAACATATAGTTCAAAAAGGTTTGAATCTGTTGATTCTAGTTTTAAAACAAAACCCAGTGGCCCTTGTCCAAGCTTGGTGTCAGTATGTGAGATTAGGAGGTTGTCTGATTCTATCTGCTTAATCTTCCATAGCTTCCATAGAGAAAGAACCACAGAACCTCCACAGGGATTAATTTACAATTCACAGATTAGAGATATAGTCTCCAATATCATTGAGGGCAGGCAGAGACGCAATGGGCTCAGCCATTGGTATGATGCAGAAAGAAAGAACAGAGAGAATGAAAAACATAACCAGAAGGAAAGGGCGGCAAAGATAAAAAACGAACACACACAGAGTCTTCGCTCCTGAAGCACCATGTCTTAATGTCATAGCTTGAAGACAAGAACATTAGACCTCATTCCAACTCCTCATCTGGGCCTGAAAAAGCCTGGGCTGAAAATCTTAATTAATTGTCCAATAGTGCTGCAGGGTCATTATGCATTGCAATAAAGAAGCGTGTAATTATGAGATTTAACAGCCATTACCAAGGCCAGGAACTCATATGTCATCATCAGCAACCAAGCCAATGGTTTGGTTCAGCTATTTGTGTGGCTTGATGGACAGAACACACACACACACACACACACACACATTACACATGCACACATACAAAATGGTTATGTTGTTGTTAGATATATATAAAAAAGTGTCTATTATATCAGCAAACAAACAGTTAATAGTATGTTAAAATGTACACTAACAAACTATAAAAATGCTGAAAAGTAAAATTAATGGGGAAGCACACGCACACAGTCACTTGCACACAAGCCCATCAGTCTGACCCAGACAATAAGGCAGCCAGCTGTGATAGCAGCCTGCAGATGAAACATCCCATCAACATTAAACAGACACAAAAATACACATATTATTACTGCTGTGTGTGTGTTTGTGTGTGCATTTAGATGCAGTGTAAAGCACAGAGACCACAGGCTCATACTCTTTCCCCACGATGCAGGAGGAAAGGGACAAAATCTTGTAGCAATGTGTGCAAAATCAAGCACAATCTATATCAGATCAGCTTTAGATCATTAAAAAAATAATTAAAATAACATTGATTTTACATCTCATTTGAAATATTCCTGGCTACACATTAATAAACAGTAAACTGTGTTTTTTTTATTTGGAGATGACAATGACTTTTGGAGATTTTCTACATGTAAATATGTTGCATGCGTTGACTTTTCGCAGCTGGTGACTATCGAATTTCAGCCCTACTTTCCTACCTGCCTAATTCCTGATGGAAAGGATGAATCTTCAAGTGTGCTATTCAAGATGGATGAACAGAGAGAAAGATGGATGAGAAATAAGCAGAGGATAGGAAAAGTGGAAAAAAAGAAGAACACTAGAAAGAAGACGCAAAAGAAGGGGAGCAAAATAAAACAAATCAAGGAATACCACGCAGGACAGATATGGGCAAACAGAGAAATGGAGAGGGATGAGGCACAGAAAGAATAACCATCTCATGGCCGTCTGTGAACTTTGCATGAACCGACAGAAAATAATGCGAGGCCATGACAAGCATGTCCCTCCTTCCACTAGATTAGAAGTATTGATACCATAGGTGTGTGATGTAAGTGTGTGTGGGGAGGTGGAGGTGGATGAATCTCTCCATGAGCTGTTGGTGAGTGTTTTGGTGTGTGCGCGCTCCAACAGATAGAATGGGATGATGATGATTTGAAATGGAGTTTGGCCTGTGTGTAATTATGATCATCTATCTTTATGCCCCGCCAGCATATCATATCACATCATATCATTTCTCTCTCTCTATAAGACAGTTACACAACCACACACACACAGAGAAACACCCCCCCCCCACACACACACACACAAAAGCAAATTGAAAGTAGTAAAAGCGGACTGTTTGCTAGTAATGACTTAGATGATGATGATGGGCTCAGATGGTGCTCTGATTTATTTGTTACTGCTTGTCTGAATTCACGTAAAACTTTGTGTTTCTGTGTATGCGCACATTTACTGAGCTTCTTTTTATTTTCATTTTTTTTTTTTTAAATGTGTACATTTTGAAGCGTATTTTAGGATGTATGTGTTTGTGCAGACTGGCCAGTGTGTAAGCAGCTTTCTCGTGTTGTGCATGTGTGTGACAAATAATATCTGCTGCAGATTAGTCTGTGTTCTCAGATTGCAGGCTGTGTCTCTCAGGCTGAAAGACAAATGAATTTGATTTGCAAATGTAATCAAACTAATAAGAAAAACAGCAATGGGCTGGTGAGTGTAAATCTTCAATATTTGTGTTTTTTTTCCTTCTTTTTTTTATTTTAACAAATGTTTTCATGAGGTATCTTTTAAGTATCTTTCTTGTAAAAACTGGAATCAAAATCATAAAAAGCCTTAAATGAGAAGCTGCGTTTTTCAGTCATAAGTAACTTTCAGAATAAAATACAAATTAATTTAATATATGTTATAGACTTCTGTTTTTTAATAAGTATATTGAAGAACATGTTTATTCAGTGACTCTAACACATGGTTGAAGGCTTAATGTAAAATGTTTATATGTAAACACGTTAAAGAGATTAAGTATGTGATATCATCAAGGTGCCACCTGACTGATGTTGTTACTTGATCTTGTTACCAGAAGCTGTTGCGTATCATGTGATCATCATCATAAAAAACTGTCAACATGTAAATGGCAAAACAAACTCACCAAAGTTGTGCTCTCATGTCATGTTGATTTTTTTTTTTTTTAAATGTTGTAAAGTTGTGAATTCTTGTTTGAAATACATCAGTAAACGGGTTCACTTTATGACTGACTGATGCTCTCAGCATTTAATATTTAAAACAACAAAAAAAAAGCTAATCAAATGGATAAAAAGCGGAATACAAAGAAAGTGCCAAGAAAGAAAAAAATGCACAGGAACAAAAGTCTCCCCTGCTCTGTTTTCTCACAATATGCTGCCACCTCTCATGGGCTTAATCCAATAAAGAAAGCCCAACTTAATCCAAACATTAAGATCAGATATCAAATATTCTTTTCCTAATTTGATTTCATCAATATTTGTTTTCATCTGCAAACAGGGATCTGTTTGTTTGTATGGGCTGCAGGAAGAAATCATAGCAGTGCAATGGAAAATAAGATATCTCTTTTGCATGAATGTAGACAATAAAACAGACAAACACACTCACTCACACATAAGCAAACAGACACATATTAAATGTAGGCCTCAGCCTCTAAATGTATTATGGAGCTCAATATGAGCAGAAATGGAAATCAAACACGCCAGACAGCGCCGCAGGAAAATCAACAGAGACGTAAAACACACACTTGAAGATAGACAAGAGAGAGACAGGAACAACAAAACTGACCAAGGCTGTTAACTGAATCAGATTAAAACTAAATTCAAATCAGATTCCAATAAATGCAGATGCATTTGGACATTATTACAATGGAAAAGGCCGAGTCAGTACTATCACATCAAAGTAAGATTTACTCACTCAAACCATTAAACTGGTAAAGTAGTTTCAACCTATTCTGATTAAATGCTGATTTTAATCAGTTTGACTTCAAACTAAAAATCATACTGTGGGTATAAATGTGCATCAACATGTATGTTCATGTTTTGGCCACTGTCATACAACTTTGTTTCTGTGAGAACACACTCAGATTTGTGTGTGCTGTGTTTTTGTGCTAAGAAGGCACCCAGCATGCTGTCACTGTCAAGGTGAGCCAGCCTTTTGTTGACAGATTGGGGGCAAATGTGTGTGTGTGTGTGTGTGTGTCAGTGTGAATCTATGTACACACATATTTAAATATGTGTGGGCTTTTATGACATTTTATTACACTGGTTAATAGCTTTTAGAGGGAGAAACAATAAAAAATGAACTAGGAAAAGTAAGGCAATCAAGAAGGAGGGAAAAATAAAATAAAAAAATAGTTTGGTTTCAAAAGTTTGATTCTAATAGAGCTAACTGATTTACTAGATGGCAGAGGAAAAAGTCTGTTTTTGTTTCTTTCTGTTTTTCTATGTGAGTTGTAATCATTGTGATTTAAAAGTATGAGCCAAGAAACCTCTTTACTGATTGGTGACATCACCAGACTTCATGAGGAGGACTGTGGAGTGACATCATCACCAGTCAGAGATTTTACATTTATCCTTTGCTGAATTAACACACACAGACCCATAGAAAACACACAAACACAACGCAGTTTTGCATCTAATGCAGCTCATTGTGTGTTAAAATGTGTGTCAGTGTTGATTAAGAGAGCTGCACTGTCAAAATCAAGGATGTGCGTGTGTGTTTATGTGTAGAAGTCACCCTTGGTTGGTGAGATTCAACATTTGATTTGGTGAAAAGAGTAGGACACTTCTATTAATCAGTATTTGCTGAGTACTGGCTGCCTTTCTGGCTGATTGACTGACTATGTAGTTTACTTGACTGACTGGCTGGTTATCTAACGGCCTGACTGGCAGCGTGAATGTCTAACTGCTTGACTGCTTATCTAAATCTCTAACTGAAAACCATTTATAACATGTCTAAAAGAGAGGGAAAACAGCAGAAAAAACAGCAGGGAGAGAAGTTAAAGAAGGCATTTCCCACTCTGTGACAGTATTTAGGATGGAGGAATAATGCAATCACTACTTTGAAATGTACATCTGAGCTTCAACTCAATAAACCTGATTCTTGTTTCTGCAGAAACACACAAGCAGATGTAAGCAGAAGGAGAGAGAAAGGAATGACTGGCTGGTAGGATGAGAATAGGGGAGCATGCTAAGGGATGGGGGTTGACTTGATAATGAAGAGGTTAAGAATACCATGGAGCAATCGAAAGTGAGAGGTCATGTCAGAAAGAGGAGGGGGTATGTAGCCATTAGGTCAAAATAGTATGGTTTTAAAGGCTCTTTGGGGAGCATTCAGGTTATATGGTGGTACTGTATTTAACCACTTGGTATAATTCATCTAAAATTTTTGTTCCTTCTTTTCAGTCAAGCTGGTATTCATTGCCTAACTCCTGAATTATATCATATTAGTATTTTGGATCTCAGTTTTTGTAATACAGCATGGAAATGTACCGTTTTATGTTCAAATTAAAGTCACACTTGCTGTCTTACAAAAGTGATCCAATGACAGCCTGGATTTAGAATACAATATGGCAAGGTATCAACAAAAAAAAAAAAAAAACAGAAAAGGAAATGTTGAATGTTATTTCAGACATTAGCAACAACTGGTGGTGTCTGGACTTCTTTAAGTCTCTTATGTTGCAATGGAAGATTGTTGCAGCTTTGAATAAAGGGCTAAGGGGTAGAGGTAGGGAAAGGAAATGGGATTTAGCTTTATCCCTAACCAAGTAATTAAAACAACAAGAAGAAAAATACTGTCCTGAGGTGGACCCACTACAAACAAGAATGTCAAAGTTGAAACCAAATCTGTTAAAAAAAGAGATCAATTTTACAAACATTTTGTATCCAAGACCTGTGATGGAGGGCCACTTTTACCAATCCAGCCTACAAATGCTGTTTTTGTTATTTGATTAATAAGATCATCACACCTGTATACCAATTATATAATGTATTTCAAATAAGAACATGGGTTTCTTTAACCCTACTTAATACTAATCTAAGATTATTTTATTTGGTGGCAAACCTACTGTGACATAAAAATCTACATCATAACCATAATATATCAGAATTATCTAAATAATTTACTGTTGGTAAATGACTCAGATCAATCTAGCTCAAACTAAAGCACTTAAGCCTGATCTTTATGTCATAATGTACAATGGGGTTGAAAAATGAAGCAGAAAAGAATTTTGGAGTTAATAAAGTAATAGCTATGGTACATATTAAAGGTGGTGGAGTTCCTTCCTCACCTGTTATCCTATCACCATCACTACCTCCACCATCCAAACCCTATACTCCCATATCTGCACAGAGACTGATTAAATGACCGGACTGGCGGCAACACCCCGCCACCTCCCATCCCCCATTTTTACAACTCAATCATGCTGCATTACAGTCGACACACAGACTGCTTATCCCGAGTGTCAAAATTGAAAGGGGAAAGAAGGACAGAAAAGGAAAAAGGCTGTTAGAAGAGAAAGCGCAAGTAAGAGGAGATAGGGAAGCAAAAGAATAGGGGGTGGCCCAAGAGCAATTTCTTTCTTGAATAAGAAAGAAAATGGGTGGGGGTTGTAAAAAATGCACTAATGGCAAGGCCCCTGGTTCTTGTAAAAAAAAAAAAAAAAAAAGAAAAAAAAAGATTGTTATAGGTTCTGGCTCTTATTCGTTGATTCTTTTATTTGTTCATTCCTTGGTCTTTCGTCAAGTCAAGTGCTCGCCCTGTCTGTCTTTTCCCATTGTGTCCAACAGTCTAGATAAGAGCTGCTAGTATGACTGACTGGTAGTCATTTAGTTATTATGGAGGGGAAGAGGAGAAAGAGAGAGTAAGAGAAGAGAAAAGAGGATGAAAAGACTAATTCTACTGACAGATAAATGGCTCATTTTGAATGGCCTTTCATTTTTTTATTCACTCTCTTATTCTCCTCTGTTCAAATATTTGCTGTTCTCCTCCTCCTCTTCTCACCTGACTGCACTTCGTCCCTTACTCACTCACACCCCCACACACACACGCACACACCCCCACACATAAACACACATGCTTCACAGTGACACGCAGCCTAATATGCATCTAGAGTTGTCTCTTTGAGAGCTATTAAAATGAGATCTTCTCTTCACTAATCCATATTATTGGATGGTAAGGCCTTTCATGCCCTTTGAATAATAACTTCTGATATTTCCACATAACCACAGTTTCCAGAGTGTGACGGCTTACTCTTCATAAACTGTGCATTGTGTGTGAACAGGTAAGTGCATGGGGGCTTCTACCCCTGTTTGAATTATCAAAAGGCTTATCTGTGCTTATGTATTTGCAAGAATTTGTTTCACACCAGTGTGTGTGTCTGAATTGCATATGTACAGAACAGTGCAAAGAGTTTGATTCAGCCTTCATTTTTTCTTTATATTTTCTCTCCAGTGAGCCAGCATGACTTGGGATTGTTAAAGGTGGTGTTCACCAATATTTCTCTGAACTTTCTGAAATTCTGTTAAAGTTCTTTGGGGGAGTTTAACTGCTTTTTCACAAATTTTTAGCACAGTGCCTGGCCATCTTCAGAAGAATATTGTCTTAAAGTTTGTTAAGCCGCTTAAATGAAATTAATTCAGTTATTAAAAAAAGGCTCTTAAACTAAAAGGATGAATCTGTGTTGTCTCACATATATGATGACTTAGGAAAGAATCAGTAATAAACTGGATTTGTTTTGCACTTTGTTACCAGCAGCCTGTTGTGAAGACACAATTTGTTTCTAATTCTTTAGTCGAATCTTTGATAAATACTTAACAGTTTACATAACAGTTTGACAACTTAGAAATAAAATTACACCAACAAAGTGATTCCCAAAGAGCTATCAGTTGAAAACTGTCATCTTCCTTCAGTAAATGATCGACTGAAGGTCCTATGTCAGGTCCTTGTTTCCTGTTTATTAAAGACATGACTTTCTGACAGTCTCTATCTGTTGCAGTTAGTTTATTAGGCCTGACAATTCTTTTGTCCTCCATTTCTTTACTTTCCTCATTTTTTTTAAAGGCCACACTACAGCTTATATTGTCATGGTCAAGTTCAAGGACTGGATGGAAAATGAGTGAAAAGGCAGCCAGAATCCAAAGGACACTTTGAAAGGCCTTCAGAAAGCCCAAAGACCTGATCATTACAACCAGTTTAAAAGATGACAAGAAAGTCTGGCTACTTGGAAGAAGTTACCCCCACTATAAAGAAATTAGTGGTTGGTTTAAAAATGTGGGTTACTGTATGGTTTATTGTGAGACAACTAGAGCTGCACATCATTTCTGAAACCTCATTTTCTCTCATAATAATCTATCACTTCTTTTAATATTGCCAGAATGAATAGATATAAAATATATGCAAGTATTCTGAATAAAACAATTACAGAGACACATGTATCTCTAATGTCAAAATTGTCTTAGATTCTGTGACTCTCTGTGTCAAACATGACTAACAACACACACACAGACACACAAGGACCTTAGTCTTGTTATCCGGGGGCCTGTCTTGCAGGCAGCCTCTCTAATGCTGAGTGATGTTTAAATTAGTTTACAATTTAGGCTCCTCGCTATCCGCAGACGGCTCTTAACTCAGTGTGTGTATGTGATGTGTTTTTTTTGTGTGTATGTTTGTGCGTGTGAGAGCGTAACAAATTGTTGCCAGTACGGCAGACATCTAATGACTTCAAATTAGCTGCCTGGCGCTCGCCTTGACACGTTGTTACCACTGTTAGGAGCCTTTGTGTGCGTGTATCACAAATGTGCGTTTTGTGTGTGTGCAGCTCTGTGCAGCCATATCATGAAACATAAATTGACTTCACCTCCCCCGTTCTCTGCCTCTGTCTTTTTTGTCTTTGTCTCTCTCCATCAATTTGATTAAAAAAATTACTGTACCATGGCGAGCAAAGAAGTGTGTGTGTATGTGTGTGTGCACACTTTGAACACAGTCATCTCTTACACGCACACAACAAGATGTGAAACAAGATGGCTGCTAACAGGTTAACAGGTCTGTCCTCCTCTGTTTCGTGTGTGTGGGCTTGTGTGTGTATGTGTGTGTGAAACACAGATAAAGAATGTGAAGGAGGCGTATTTCTATCTGACAATCCTTTCCACTGCGAGTGAACAGTAGATCACTTTCTGTGAGGGCACGATTGTGTGTGCATGTCTAGAGTGAGTGTGAGTGTTAGATCAGTGTTCAGAGCTGTAAACAGTGAGGATTTCATAAGGTGCTCACATCACACACACACATACACACACACTTGGAAGATGAAGAGTTCTATCTCTCTGAGCAGTGAATTGCCTTCCTCGTTCATCTAATCACACCATCTTCTCTCCTCCTCCAAGCAATTGTTGCGCTTCGCTCGCTTCTTTTTTTTTTTACAGAAAGCTGCACGTATGCACAAAGCTCTCTCACACACACACACACCATGCTCAGCAGATAACCTGGCTAACTTGGTCCACTCACTTGTCAGAACAGTAAGCAATGGAAATGACCATCATGATGCAAGCAAATCATTAAATATTTATAACATGTAGGTGTGTATCAAGATGAGACAGTGATTTTTGTCTACGTAAGCACGTTACAAACTGGGCAGCAACTGAGAGATAAGGAAGAGAGCAAAAAGAGCAGGAAACATTAGATTAGAGATAAGTATAGAAAGGATGGCATGGGGTTGAGACTTTATATTGTTTTCAAAAAGAAAAGCCCATTTTTACTGTTATTCTTAGTATGTGGATCAATATCTATGTCTGCTTAATGTCCATATAGCGGCATAAAGATCAATACACTTACTAGAGGCAATGTGTATTCTTATCTCACTCACTTCATCTCGATTTTTCCTTTTCACCGTTTTTTTTCACATTTATTGATATCATATACGTATCATTCATGGATCCTGTTATCCAACGCCACCAACTTTATTGTTATAGATTTACGCAGCATGACTACATGATATTTATGCCCCTGATCTGGGATCTTCTGTACTACACAACCTCCATACTGCTCTGCTCGAGCAATGAAACAAACTATTCCATTCTGCTCTTTAGCCTTATTTCCATTACCCAAGCTTCTAGCTAATTCTTGCTAATTTGATATGCTGCTGTTCCCAACCTCGTTTTCCTTTCATTCCTTGTCCCTTTTTTTCTTTTACATTTCTGGTTCTGTATGTTAATTTCTATGGTCTTTTATTGCAGATCCACTGCTGTGCAGATTAAGACAAAAAGGGGTTAGTTTAAGAGGATTAGATTCAGTTCTTTTCTCTATAGACAGGCACAAATGTGCCTATCTATCTATCTATCTATCTATCTATCTATCTATCTATCTATCTATCTATCTATCTATCTATCTATCTATCTAT
>JAOXNZ010000044.1:12720166-12739615 GCA_028566095.1 Kryptolebias brasiliensis
TTTTGTTGTTAAAAAATAAATATTTTAATTTTTTTTTTTTTTTTTTTTTTTCATCCTAAGGTTTCTTTCAAATAGATGCTGATTAAATTTAAACATTTTGTTTTGGATTAATGAGTGCCATTTATTGTACGGCCGCTCATACTTTCTTTAGAAAGAATGTCAATTAACAGAATTAAGAATTAATTGAGAATTAACCCTTGAGTCACACCTTGCTCGCTTTATTTGCGCACAAGTATGTGTGTTAGTGTATGTGTGTGTGTGTGTGTGTTTTTGTGTGTTCTCACATGGCTTCTTGGGGGGCAAAGCCAGTTGTGGGTTCAGGTACGGACTGTTGTCTGCATCTATCCGGCGTTTATATTTCTGTCTTCCACCACGAACCCTGTCAAGACGAACCCCTGGAAGAAATGACAGAGAAAGGAAGCGTGTATCATTATGCTGTGCCTGACACAAAAACAGGAACTACTTCTTGTTGACATTAAGAGAAGAAAGGGGGCGGGGGTGTTGAGAAGGGAAAGGAGACAGAAAAGTTAAGAGAAAAAAACCCAGAAGAGATGAAAAGGCTAAAATAAAGGAAAGTGACATTAAATTTGTTTTTGTTTCTTATGAAGCCTATTTATTCACTTTTATGTTTTTGTTCTTCTTGCTGAACTCATGCAACTTTTTTAATTCACAAAAAATAATTTATCTACAGAACTATCTGAATAAAAGTCCTGCTGGTTTTCTGGCTCTGTGCTGTCTCTTGCCCAATCTCAGCCTCCCAATTGCTGTCTCTCTCTCTGTCTCGTTAATTAATTGACACAAAGGAGTCCTAATTGAATTAGGCCAATCTCTCTGGGGATTGGATGTTACCGTGGTTACCACTTAAGGGTGGATAAGAAAGACAGAGGTGTTATGTACCTTGGAGGAAGAAAGGAGAAAAGAGAAGCTGGGAAGGGCAAGGAAAAGAAAGGAAAGCTTACAGAGCTCTGAAAGTTTTAACACTACTCCAAATTATGTTTGCATGCGCCATTTACAAATAAAATTATTCCCTGAGGTTTAAATAAAATCAAAAGTTTTGAAAGTAAAAGTGAATTAATGTTAAAGTGTAAAGGTTTCATGTAAAAAAGGATGTAATCAGACCTAGATTTCTTAAAAAGAAAAAAACAAAAACCTCAGCAAATAAACAGCGTTTGATTAAAAGAAACGTGACTAAACTGAACAGTAAGCACAACCAAAATTTGGAAGGAACACTAAACAAACATTAGAATCATTTTTAATGGCATAAACACAAAGTCTTGAAAGAAAATAACTAAAAACATGTAAAAAATGTAAAAAACATATTTTTTTCTGAAACCTTTACCCACACATACAAAAAAAGACACTGACGTGTCACTGTCAAAGTAAGGATCTAAAACAGCAACCCTGATTTGAAAGAATATCTGACACAATGTGTATTTAAAACTGTGCATTGGTTTTAAATCTACAGAGTTGAAAAGAGGGAGAGGACAGCAATGAGAGTGTGAAAGCAAGGGAGAGATTTGCTCGCTCGCAGAGATTTAAATCCTCTGAAAAATGTGCTGACCACATTCAAGTTAACACACCTAAGAGATTTAACACAAAGACTTCCATCAGCAGTAAAGAAAAACGTCTGGGAGAATGTTTGTGATTCATGCTGGACTAGTATGTCGAAACAGGACATTTTAATTTTATTTGAGCTTTGGTTATTACTTAAATTTAAAACATCTTACAGTGACATACTGTAAATGCATTTTTTAATGAAAAACAAAGTCTGTGAACCAAAAATGATGCATATTGGTGTGTGTAAGTGTGTGGGCACAAGTGCTCGAGGCAGAGATAGGGAGACAGAAGGACTGACAGTCCAGGTACAGTGGGAGGCCCAGTGTCAGCAAACGGTCAAGAGACTCTTAACACTAGGAGGTACAAACCCACTCACACAGCTATTCCTCTCTTTTTCTTTCAGATACTCAAATAGTATCGACAGCGTATTTCTCTTATGTTCACCACATCATGTTTATCAAAGCTCTGACATGCAGCATGCTCTCAGAGCACCTAGGTCAGTTGTTTGTCAGAAAAGGGAAATAGAGCAATAAACTGAGAAATACACTTAATACTGATAAAGAAAGGGGAGAAACATAAAAAAGTTCAATGATTGTTTCAATATATGGTTCATAATACTGTATAACGTCAGTCAAAAAATGTCAAAATATAATTTTGGAAGTGTTGGGGTATTTATCATATCGGTGTCTGTTTGTTACCCAGTCCAACTGCAAAAGAAAAATGACATCAGTTTACAAACTGCAGTGAACCAAACAAGGCAAAGATTCATAAAACCCAGCAGTGACACCACCAATGTCCCTATAAAATTAAGAAGGCAGCGTTGATATTGAAACAAAATCAAACATCAGCGCTTGTGGTGTTACTGATGAGAACAGCAAAACTGAAAAAAATAAAATACTACCTGTCCTATCCTTCCAAACTTGAGTTCTGTCTTTTGAAACGAGTGCCTGGTTTCATTCTTTTTTGGTACCAGCACACACAGGGGAAGAAAAAAGTACAAACAGCTTTTTCATCAAATTCGTTTGCAGCTTTTTTTCATGTCAGCCATAATATTCTGATACGGGTTCACAAATCTTCTGCAATTATTTCTGTTCCAAAGGTCATGGCCCTTGTTGGTTCTTTTTTTTTCAACTATTTGTTTGATTTAGTTCTGAATTTTCTAAATTGATTCAGTTTCTGTTGCTAAGTGTTTCCATCAGCCGCCAGTATCTGTAGCTTTCATTTAGCTTTGTTTGAAGCAGTTAAATTGAAACTCTGTCAAATCTGTGGTGTGATGCATTCAGTGATGGTTTCATATAACAAATGAGAAAGGTTACATTTATAATAACTGCTGCTTTGAGCACAATGATAAAGAGCTCGACTGGTAGCCCCAAAACTCAAATATATATACTGTCTTTGAGAAACTTACTTTCAACTTACTTTATTCATTTATTAGGGCTTTTATTTATTTATTTTCTTTTTGCTCTCACACCCAAACTTTTCCATGGCCTCTCAGTTCTTCTTTCTATTTCCCATAAACTAAAAGACCCTGAACTCACTTCATAAAGAGCCCTTTTCTAACTACCTCATCTATTTTCCACCAAATTAACTCTCTCTCAGCACTGATTAATGATCAAATCTAAATGAATCAAATTAAAAATTGAAAATTATATTTCCAAAGCCCACAAAAAAGAGACAGGAGGAAACTAGTGGGAGAGTGAGAGTGTGTTACCTCCTCTTAACAAATGAGCCTTCAAACCATAAAGAATGGCCATGAGAGGAGAGACGGGGGGAGCGAGGAGGGAAGAAAAGAGAAGAGAAAAGAGGAGCATGGGGGAGTGAATGTAAGGATCAGAAAAACTAAATTATGTTTGAGGAAAGAGAAAAGGCAAGAGAAGACTGAACTTATAGAAAAGGGAAACTGCAAAAAAAAACAAAAACATTTTGATGAAAAAATGTTCAAAGGACGGTTGAAAAAAAGCTAACAAAAATTTTAAAAAGGAGAGAGAAGGCAAATCTGAGGTGGGAGAAAATTGGCAAATCTTAATTATAAACAGCCAAGTAAAGAAATAAGAAGGAAAATGTTGAGATGAGACAAAGGATTATTCTGCAACTTGTACTTTTTCTTTCACACACACAGGTAAACCTACAAATATTAAGACCGCGCTTCTGTTGTACCTGAAACCACATCATTGACAAAACATTTTGTAACATTTTTTAGCCATATTGTGCTACTTTTGCCACGTGCTGCACACAGAGTTATGCATGAACTCAAAAGTGCCCATACGAACCTTGTGACAGTGATGAAGGTGAATCATTTCTATCGTGGGAATATTCCTGTCTGTCAATAGCGGGATCTGCACTGATCACATCAGGATAGATTTTTACACCGCGCTGGCGTCACTCTGTGTCAGCATGTGTGTGTGTGTTCTTGAACAGATGAAGGATTGCAAGTGAAATGCCTTTGACACCCGAGTGCACATGCAGGAGGAAGACAGAGGGGAGAGGAAAAGATAGAAGAGGATGGAAGGAAAAAACCGAACACAGATTGATTTCAGATGGTCAATGAAATGATGAGAGAATGAGGGGAGCTCAAGAAGAGCGAGAATTGTAGGAAGGAAGGCAGAGAGGAGTAGACAGACAAAAAAATGTGTATGGAAATTGGTTGATCATAGTCAAGGAGAAATGTAGATGGATAAAAAAATATAATAAGAAAACATTTAAAAGCCAGACTCATAAATTTTGTGGGAGAAAAAAAAGGGACACTGATAGAAGAACTTTTTCTTACTCACCTTAACCCATTTTACACACAGCATAGTGTTTCAGTGTGTGAATTTGTGTGTGTTAAGCTGCAGTGTTGATGTAATAACATTAAAGGTTTTCCTGTGTGGGTTTATGGACTGATGGGTGAGTGGATTGGGCAAGACAACTGTTCCATTTAAATCTATTGTGTGTGTGTGTCTGTGTGTTCTTTGTAATACTCATGAGTGAGGACATAAATCTGCTGACACATTAACACTGGAAGGACCTGAATCCTGTTTGTCTCTAAAGGAAGCTGCAGAAAGTAAGCCTTTATAGGTAAAAAAAACAAGTTATGGTATAGTTAGTATGAATGGCTATGATACCTAAATACAGAAAAAAAAGATATAAGTTAGGAAAATCAACTTGAGATGATGTCTTCTAATGTGCATATATTATAAAATCATTAAAAAAACAGGTATGTGTCAAGTTCTGTACATTAGTTAATTCTGAATGTAAATAAATAAAATGCCACCACTGAGGAATAAAATGAAGAAAGTAGAAAGGATGTAGAGAGGAGAGTGTGTGTAGTGTCATGCAGTGATGTTTGTTTAGACCAGAACAGATCTGAACAGCAGTGCCTACGGCAGTGGGCAGGTGGCTGTCACTGGAGTGTGAATCTGTGACTGTGGGTGTGGGATCAAGTAAAAAAGTGTGGCCTTTTTTTCCCCCCTTTCGCTTATAAGGTTGCATTCACTTAATAGCACACTGAAGCTTCAATGCAACTATTTTCCTAAATATTAAAAAAAAACCAGGCTGAGATTGTGCGAGTACTTCCAGTTGCAACGTT
This sequence comes from Kryptolebias brasiliensis, assembly GCA_028566095.1. Classification (NCBI taxonomy): domain Eukaryota; kingdom Metazoa; phylum Chordata; class Actinopteri; order Cyprinodontiformes; family Rivulidae; genus Kryptolebias; species Kryptolebias brasiliensis. Next base: position 12,725,292 of record JAOXNZ010000044.1, read on the forward strand.
AATGTAATAAAAAATCTTTAGTCATTAAAGGATTTCCAGCCTTGGCTTTTTTTTTCTAAAGAGACAAAAACCACAATCCATCTCACCCCCACTTGCCTATTTGATGTATCTTAATGCATCTGATTGCAGTTTTTCTCTGCTAAATCGCCTCTCCTTTCCTCAGAAAGTGTTGGTGAAAGAGAGCAGACCACTTAGGTCGACCTCTCGTCACTCCGTTTCCATTATCGCTTCTTTCTAGCACGGATGCAACCAGATGCCAGTCGCACACTCATGCAGGACAGACGCTACAAGACCAGATTTAGCTACAAGTCTCCCGAGGGGGTAACACCAGACGCCACCAGTTGTCTAGTGCTCCCCTCTTTTTGTTTTCCCTTTATTCATCTCTCCACTTTCTTTTCACAACTTGTTCCTCATCATTTAATCTTTTTATTTTTCCTTTTTTTTTTAAATTACTCACATCCAGTTATTAAACTCGTTTCATTCATTTGTCAGTGTTACTTTTGGCTGTGTGCTGGGCTATGAGAATGGATGGCATCAGTCAAGATCACTGAGCTACAAGGAGTGTATGACACACACTACCAGCTATACACACACCAAAAATACACACACAGTAGCAACACCCACACAGACTGGGGCCTTCCACCCGATCTCACTCATTAGGTCTTAAAGGCTGTGGGGAGTACGGCCAAAGCTGGCATGAAGTGTTAATATGTGTGTGTGTGTGTGCATATGTGATTGTGGGGGGCATAATGCCAGGGTTTATATCTGCAGTTTGAGGACATGTCCCTCTAGAAACCCACCGTCTGAATCCAGCTGGTCATTTATGACTTAGAGGTGGAAGCTTTGGATTTTACACTTTCTGTTTATTCATGATTCATCTACCATCACCAGAAATCTGGTGCTGTGTTTTACAGCAAATCTGTCACTTGGAGCATATGTACTGCCTATATGTGGACTGAACACTGCTGGCTTCTGAATTGTGTCAATCTGCCAAAGCCTTTCATGTTCAAATGTCTGATCTCTGTTTTGTATTCAGTTTGTGAAAATTCTGCATATTACTGCTGATGTTGAATTTGCCATGTGTTGGGCCTCACTATTTGGAAAGTTAGATATAACTGACACATGCAGTCTCGATTTATTAAAATTCTGTAGTTTTAGTTTAAGTTTTTCTTGCAATCTTTTTAACCTGTGATCATATTCTTGTTCCTTCATCCTCCCCTCCCCTCTCGCAGCAGATTTAAGTCCCGCCCCATGACCTTTTGGTCTTCAGCTGACGCATCATTATGACCTCATTAAAAATGGACAGACAGCCATTGCCAGAGGGGTAGTTCTCATAATGTAATAATAAGGCCTTTTAATTGCCTTGCTCCAGAAATTAGCTGCTACATATTGGTGGGTGGGTTCCTCATGTTTGTCCCTTCATTGTTTATTCTCAGCTTGTTCATTTATTTTTCTCGTCTCCCCTCCTCCTCCTCCTTCTCCTCCTCCTCCACCTCACAGTAGTGGGTGAGAAAATTCAATATTTCACATGGTCAGGGTTGTGTGTGAGTGCAGTCACATGATCAGGTAGTGCTTTTTAGGGGAACATGTAAAGAAAGAAATCTACTCTGAGTTGGTTTCCTGACCCTCTGGCCCCTCTCTCTCCTCTCTCTCTCTCTTTTAAACACAAACACACACATACACTTCTTGATGCCTTACTTGCTCTTCAGCTCAACCCTCTCTGTCTCCCAGGGCGACAAAGCTAATTTGAGGCAGATCTTGCCCTACGGGGTAAACTACAGCATCCACACACACACCATGTCCTCCTCCGCACTCCACCCCAACCACTTTATCTTCACCTTTCCCCGTTAGCTAGTCCCTGACAACCACAGTTAGCACTGACGCTAACTGATCTAGCCACTTACCATTATCATCTATACAATTTTACAGCAACAATGCTGAAACCCTGAAGGGCAGAATGAAACACAGTCAGTAATGTTCCTAAATGAGTGTGTTAGGGATTTATTGTCCAATGCGATAAAATGCATAATCAGGTGTTGTAAGAAACTCCTTTTTCATACAGTTAACTGGTGAAAAAATGTTTATTAGTTCATAAAATGATAATAAATGAACTCAGATATTAAAAATACAAAAAGATGAATACATTTTACTAATACCATAGAAAATGCATCTTAGAAGATGAGAAATATACTACAGATTATGTGGAATTTGGATTGTGGATCAAAATCAGGGGCAATTTAAGTATTTTTAATGACAATTTGTTACACACCACTCAGCCGCCCCATTATGAACACCTGCCGAATATTGTCATCTTACCAGTCAGAGCACAAACAAAAAACATCAAAGCGATCTTAGAAATGAATGCTTTGAACCTTATGAATTGTGTGTTGGGACCTCTGTGGATTAAGCTTGCTTTCATAGATGCCGTCAGATCCCACTGGATTGAAATCTGGAGGCAAGATGAACCTCAGGTTTTTTTGTTATGTTTACTGAGCCTTTCCAAAGCCAATTTGGTTCCACTCCCTGCTGTACTGCTAGCTAAGGGAGACTGGCAAATATGCTTTTTCCATACGATGGGTGAGACAAAGTGAAGGGTCAACAAAATATTTTTATGGTGGTCGAGTGTGTGAATGTAACATCCCTATAAACATTAGAATGCGGGTTTTCTCAGAGAATTAACAAGATGAGTAGTGTTGTGCACTTTACCTGACAGTAGTTGTTTTGTTATGACCATCTTGTGTTTATTTTACTTTATGCTAAACGTCACTATCAGTCTGGAAGAAAGAGTTAGATTTTCCCGTACACTAAAATAGTTGATTCCCAAAGAAACAAAAAGAAATAAAATAAGGAAACACCACAAAATGGTCGTATCAGTTTTCCAAATGAGCCTTATTCATATGTAGAGTTGGCCCTCTTGTATTAAATTCACAGTCTGCACAACAAATGGGGTGGCTGGGGTCTGTCATGTTGATGTATAGATATGCAGCTCTATGTGATATATGTGTGCAGAGCAGGGGAGCAGTAGCAACAAAAGGCAGCTATTTGTTTGCCTGCTCAGGGCAGACACACAAGCACATGCCCCTCAGTTACGTATATACAAACATAATGCACATTCTTCTACAATAGAATGAGTTAGTTAACTTTTATATTTTTAATATACCTGTATGATCTCAGAGCTGATCTTTGGTTCTCTCACCCCTTTAAAAACAGTTCAGATTTCAAAGGAGACATGCTATGTCTCTTTTACACCAATTTACAGTTTCTTGAGATCCTAAAAACTATTTGTGATTTGCCATTTAAACATGAAATTTCAATGTGGATCTTTTCCCCTCGGTTTTTAAAAGTTTTAAGATGCAAACATTAACAGTAGCTTTTTATGGAACTATTTTAAACAGTGATAACTCTTTATGTTTGTTAATGTTGCAAATGCATTAAATGTGATGAAGAAAATTATGAATTTCAACAATAATGAGTCAGATTTTCTAGTCAAGATATGGAACACTAGACAAAGTAAAGAAATACTTAACAAGAAATGTAACTTCATTTACCTTTGCAAAATATGAGTGACTGACTAAAAAGCACATTTTCAAACATAGTAAACAATTAAAAGTGGCATTGATGTCTTTAATGTAGTGTTTTCAGAGTTTTAGAGTTAGTAGTAACATTATAGATAATATATAATACAATGTTTTCAAGCACAAAAAAAAAATCCAATGTGTCACTTTTGATACACCTACCCATTAATAATGTCTTGTAGACACTTTATGAACAAGAGGGATGTGGTTTCTGTGTCGACTAGAAGGATGCAGACTGTATCCGTTAACTATGATATTGTTGGAGCTGCCAATAATACATGCTATTACAGGCGTGTGTGTGTGTGTGTTTGTGGCCACATACACAAGATAATACCGGAGAGATGAGACATAGGTTCTGCTATGTCAGATCAACTGGGAGAACAAATGCTAAGACAGCAGCTTGTTAGGAATGTTAGTGTGTGTGTGTGTGTGTGTGTGTCTGCAAAAAAGAAACAAAGAGACAGATGCTTTTGGTTTCACAGTAAAGTAAAACTTAGATTGCTGGCAGTGATTAAAAAGGGGATTTAAAAGCAACCTTACATCAGTTTGTTTAGGGTGGTCATTTCTTAGTCGAACAAAAAACAGCAAGTACATTTCACTTTAGTGTTGACTGGACACTGGGCACAGTGATTGAATAGGACAGTGAATGGACAACAGGCAAAAGAAGCATCAGAAAGAATGCAGTAATACTGAGTGGGAGAAGTGCAGGGAAGTGATGAAGACAGCAATGGATGGAGGGAGGCCTGGCAGGCGTCGGCACAGGCACGCTCCCTGACCACTGTAAGGAAGGGGGGCGTAGGCCAGGTCTCCCATCAATTACAACCTTGACCCTTCTCTCCTCTCCTTTCTCTCCCTACTCTCACACACTTTCTGCCTCATTCAACCATCCTCCCTTTCCCTGCCTCTTGTCCTCCCTTGGTCCCCCTCCTCAGCTCCTATAAATCAATCTCTTTCTCCCCCCTCTCTCCCGCTGTCCTTCCCTCCCTTCCCCGAGGCTTCTCCCACCTTCCCCCTCCCTTTATACCTCTCCATCTACCCTCTTCTTCGTCCCTCACCACTCCTCTACCTCTTTTCATAGTTGGGAGAGCAGTGGGAGTAGAAAGGTCAGAGGTGGGCAGACAGGAGAGAAAGAAAGAAGCAAAAGGCAACATGAGAATGTGAAAATGAGTGAGTGTATTTAATCAAAGTGGTGAATGGGAAAGATGATCACTCTAGTTTTCTGGCTGTCTTCATCACAGAACAAGTGCGGAACATATCAGTTATTTTACCATTTTTACCTCGCTTATGTGAAGTAAAACAAAGGTGTAGTCAGAGTCCGAAGGTAGGCTTTTGGCTGCGTTCACACTTAAGAAAGTATCTTCCTGGGCTGTGACTGTTGGGAGACTAGTTGGTGACTTAAAATTGGGGGAAAATTGCAAGAAAATAAGTACGTTTTGCATTACAGTCTCACAGAACTCTGACTGTTTGTGAACAAGTGACGGGAATGTGTGGCTGCATTTCGTCAGTTTTTGAAAATCATGGCCTACATTCATGTGCATGGTTTGCAAAACTGCACTTTTGGCCGTGCACATTATTTTGTTGTCCACCGCTCCCCACCTATCTGCCTTGGCTAAATTTGTACTCATCTTAGCAAACACCCCCACATTTATGATTTAATCTGCTGGAGCACACTTTTGAAACAAGACAGGCAGAGTTAGACCACTTTTTCAATAATTATTTATAATCAGCATGATTTTCAGATTTGGACATTTGCCTCAGAGGAGAGTTCTCGTGCAGGTGTCAAAATACAGCTCTAGCGCCTTGAGATGGGTTGGAGATGCCCAGGGCAAAATTCAGATGGGTTGGAGACAGGTTGGCGATGCCTTTGACAACTCTGTGACTATTTAGAGAGAAAGGTTGTCTATGCGATTTGTGCATTTAAAGGGAAAGAGGAGAATTCATGCAGATCAATTTTAATCTTTTACGGCCTGAAGTGTTTCCTAACATGGACATAATTACTCTCATATATTGCATTAGGTTTCAGTACATAAGTAAAACATGGTGTGATAAAAACAAATTATTCAAACCAAAAGAAAGACTAAAATCGCTACAAAAAGAAAAAATTGAAACAAGGTTAAAAAAGCCACTGGGAATGCATAATAGAAAATTATTTTTATGTAGAGGAACAGTTTCTTAAGATTGTTACATGTACATTGTTTGACATGAGTATTTCACAAATTTCTCTATCTATGTTGTTATATTTGATGTCCATTCATAATACATTTTTGCAATAATTAGCTATATTTATGTAATTGTTTGTTTCGATATTTCGCTAACCTAGGACCACAATTAGCATTTAACCTTCTCACTCTATATAAAGCCATGTGCCCTTTTGGTTTTAGTTTTTAGCTAGAATTAAAAAGTTTGCAAGTATCAATGACAGGACACAAAATTATCCATTTAGGCTGGCAGAGTCTTGGACCTGGCCTGTTTTAAATTAGGTACACCTAACAGACTTTAAACTATTACATATAAAGAAGTTAAGAGGAAAAAAAAATAAGGAAGAGACCTTTTCCCTTACCCTCTCTCAGCATGCCCACGGTCAGACACTTCATAAAGCGGCACGCCTGGCACGATTTGCGTCTCCTTTTGGTGATCTCACACTCGTTGGTGGCTGGACAGCTGTACTCAATGTTGCCTGTGGCACGTAGACATGTTGGAAAGAACACAAGGACAAGTTTCATTTCAGATAGAGACATCAAGTGACAGACAGACAGGCAGGCAGGCAGACAACCTGTGAAACACCAGAAACCTGCAGCATAAAAGCAAGAGAAAAACAAAATACTTTTTTTTCTAATACAAACAAACTCTTTTACTCATTTACATCTTCATTTCATAACAGATCTGTGGATTTGTTGCACCAATTTGGAGCTTATTCAGTTTGTTTTTGTGTTCATCTACAGTAATAGCTATGCTAACATCTTAAACAAAAACAAATGTATCTCTGTATTTCATGCCCATCTGACAGCTACAGTACCCCAGCAAGCTGAGACATCTCCCACTGAAACAGAGTAAACAGTGATTGCTATTGACTGCAGCTGTGGAGAGGATGTTTTCTCATTACTGGGTTGATTAAGGAGCTAGTTAGCTTGGGAAAAGGCTAAATGCTCAAACACTTCCTAATGGGTAAAAAGACACCCTTTAATTGCCCTTGTTAGTTAAAGGCTAAACATGCTAAATGCTGAAGGAAGTCTCACACTCTAATAGACGCCACTAATGGGACTAGTTAGCTCACATCCAGCCCTTATATGCTGATGATACAGGAGGACCAGATTAATTCTGCTGTTAAGTGGGATACTTCCCTCGCAGTGAGGCTAAATGTGTTAATGACATGGGATCTGCCTGGCTTAATGGGCACTCAGTAAAAGGCCTTGTTATTTCAAAGAAACAGGTAGGCCTTCATTGCCGGAAATGAAGAGCCATTTTGAGAGCAGACAGTGTTGAGATCAAACAAAGTATGCTACACCCTAAATAAATGTTATTAAAAATTAAAAAAAATTTAAAAATGAATAAAAAAAATGTGCTTTGTGCTACTGTGGAAGCAAGTTCAGGATGGAATGATAACATTTTTACATTGATATTAAAGTGAAAAAGTGACAGGAATAGTATTTATGAGACTGTTCTTTACAACACACCAACCTAACACTTCAAACTGCACATGTACTGCACTTTAGTACTAGTATGCTTTTGAAAAGTGTGTTCTGTTGGCCTAAATGAAAGCTAAACATTGCAAAGTATGGTATGAAAATATGCAACCTATTGTATGTGTTATGATTTCTGTATGCTCGGGTGTGTGTGTATTTCTGTCTTTGTGAGTCTAATGGTGCACTGTGGCAAACTAGATCAGACATGTTTTTGAGGGCTGTGTGTGTATGTGAATAACGGGGGGGATATAGGAGGGCTTTAAATCCTCTGCAATCTCTTTTGAGATGTGTGTATATGTCCACTTGCTGCATGACAATTGATCTCTATTGTATACACCGCATCATGTGAATTTGGTATCTAGACCCACCATCCTCATGTTATATTTCTTTCTTCCTTTCTAAACTAAAATCTCATCTTCCCACTTCTAACATTCTTAAGGATGTTAGCACTTAGCTTTTAATAACCGACTTATAGTTGGATAGAAACTGAAAATGCTAAATGGGAGCAGCAGAAAAATTATGATAAAGCAGCCAGGTTTAAACCAAACACATTCATTTTTTACCTCAGAATATACATCAACACTCTGGATGAAACTATGTACATACTGTATGCATTTTAGCAAGTTTAACAGGTTTACTATTGAAGAATTTGTTTATTTAAGACTTTTTAGGCTTTATGAACAGTGAGTTCTCTATATTCCCAACTACTCCCATCATCCTTTACTGTGGCCTTTCCCATCTTCATTTTTCCTTCTCTCTTTTACTTTTCTTTTTCACTCTTGTTGTCTTTCTCTTTCCGTTTCATTGCCCCATATTTTGCCCTCCTCCACTTCCCCCTTTATCCCTCTTTCTCAATAAGGTAGTGATAGATGCAGGTTGTCAGGTGTCGCTGGACTGGCGCCACAGAAACAGCAGCTGCCAGAGCCACTTCCTCCACGCAACGACACACACATGCAAAAGGCACGCCAGCTCACACATACCGTTAATTCCTTCCTACATCCATGTGCCCAGTCCATCCTCCCCCCTTCTCCTTCTTCCTTTCTCCCATTCCCTTTCTCATTTGACTGTTTATCTGCCCTTATTCCCCCTTCTTCTGCTCTATCCCATGCTCTTCTCCCCGTCCAGCTGGAGGTGTTTTTTTGGTGATTACCTGTGGTTTTATTGGCTAATGGGTTGAAACATACCAATATGTCTGCTGCTGCCCATCTGAGACTGGCCCTACTTTCCTGCCAGTACAAACACATAAACACACACCACAGGAACATGTGCCCAGACGTGCACATGAACTTGTGCTCATTTACATTTGGATGAACCCACAGACGCACAGCCCACACCGAGACACATTAACATCCACTCTGTCTGTGGATAATTTTATTGTGTGGGGTAGCCAAAGATAATGTTATGATTGTTTTATTCCAGTGTGTGCATGAGTCTGCATCCAAACAATCACTAAGAGTAGGATGGCAGTACAACATTTAACAAAAGAAACTCCAAACTTAATTATTAAAGTTGCACTGCAATAAGAGAGTTTCTCAAATAAGAATTAGATAAAGTTGTTGTTGAATGAAACTGGGAAAATTGGAGAATTCCTGACCTTTTGCCTTCCAATTTGGCAATATATACACAACATGTAAATTAAGAATTACAGTCACAGTGAATACTAAATCTGTAAAGAAAAACTGAAATTTCATTTAGAGCCTAAGTTGAACTTGTTGAATAGTTGACCCTGCAGCAACAACGGGTTCAATCTGTACACAGACCTATGACAAGGTCATGTGCATTACAGTCTTATTCACTTAAAGTTTGTGTGGTGCTTTTTTATTTTCTCTTTTTTTTCATCTATGTAACTGTTTGCCAGGTGCACTGTTCATGTCATCTCTTAATAAATACATTCAAGTCATCCCTAGGTAGTGATGACCATCTACTGGATACCATACTACTTCCTGCCTACATCTTCTTGTTTCTTTCCATCTCTCAAACTTTATTGGAAAACCTGCTTATCAGAAGCAAAAGAAGGGAGGCACAGGTAGATGGACGGATGGAAAAGCAGATAGATGAATGCTGTCTGATATGACTGACTGAATGACTGACTCAAAGGATCAATAATGGCTGGCTGACTGACTGGTAACTTGGTTATTACAGTGGCAGACTGACTGACACAAGAAATGTCCTGTTTACTGATAGACATGAATAGTGATTAAAAAAAACCCAGCAAATCAGGAAAGATTATTAAAGAAAATCAAAGTCTTTAAACATTTCTTGCTTACTGACTAGACAACACTAAAGGTGCCAAGGGGGTTTAAATACAAATATGCATACCTAAAAGTGCTTCATGAACTCAGTGCTAAAAAAATGGTAAAATATCTTTAGCACATTTTAGCTTCATGTAAAAACAAAAGTCTAGCATGTCTATTTAGCACAAAATTGTTTAAGCTATTGATTTAGCTACTGCATACTTCAAATATTAAAACAACCTAATTTGTTGTCAGGCTGACCTTCAAGAAGAGCATAAAAGATGTGATGATGATCAAACTGAAAGCTGAGTAAGATTAAATAAATACCCTCAAAATCTGTAGAGTACAGTTTGAATACCTGTGCATTTCTTACAATCATCCCTAACAAGACATAAGCAAAGTATTATAAAGCCTAGTTCCTGGTGCTCCTTTATTATGTGGATTATTGCTCTATCCTGTCTTTACTCAATCCCCTTGCATGAACTCCTGACCCAAAGTCACGACCCCCTGGCCTTGCTTTGACACTGCATTATCTCCCATACAACAGGCTTTTAACATATACTCTTTAGGCATAAAAAGCTTGATTTGGGAAAGAAAACACTACCAGGAAATTGTTTTTGCTGTTGATGAGGAAGAGGTCAAAGTTGTAGGTGATGGTGTGTAGGTTTTATTAAGTATGTGCATAGTCTTTATGAAGAGTTGCACCTTTTTAGGATGACAATTTATACTCAGTATGAAGAGGTGCATACTTACCTTTGCTCTCTCAATTTGCATTTCCTGTAGCTAACCTCTAATGATGTTTGATTATTATGTTAAATGTCTTTTTAAACAGTATCTGAGTGCTTTAAAAATAATTTTGTAAGAAATAAAATAAACATTTGCCAGTAGTCTTTAAGAAAATCACACATTACTGTAATGTTTCAATTATTTAAAAAGAATTGACCTGAAACGTCCTGATTTAGACAACTGATTTGAGAACAACTATGTAACAATAAAGCAAAATGCAACAAAACAAAGATGTGATGTTTTACATTACAGAAACTAAAAAAGAGGTAGAGAGACAAACAGAGACAATTATCAACACAAAATAGAAGCCAACCTTGAATGGTGCGCTTGAAGAAGGCCTTGCAGGCCTCACACGATGCAACTCCATAGTGATACCCTGACGCGATGTCCCCGCACACCAGACACAACCTCTTCGGCATTGAATTCAACATGTACTCGCACTTGATTTGCGAATCTTCCCCAATAGTTGATGAGCAGTCCTCATAACGTTTCGATCCTGGGCCTCCAGCAGGTCCCAGGGGTGCTGCGTTGGAACCATAAAGGCTCGGGGAGTCTAAGCCATTGGGGTGGCCGTTCATTGTGGATGAATATGAGCCTGAGGCGTCACTGGAGCCACCAGGGGAGTGATGGTTTAGACTGTCAGTCAGAGAGGCAGGACTCGATGGTTCAGTCTTTATATAAGAAGACGGACAATTGGACTCAAGGTGGCGCTCCTTACTGGACATTCTGCAGAGAAGCCTAAAAGATGAAAGAGAGAGGGAAAAATAATGCACATCAAATCTATACTGTAACATTCAGTTCAAGAGATATTTGTTCTAATGTTATTTGTTTCCTAGCTTTCTATTATCTCCCAAAGAGTCAAATTAGCTCTAAATATAAATAATAATAAGACCAATTCAGCCATTAGCAAAAAGGCAGAAAGTAAGAGACTTAAAGACAAAAAAAAGATTGTTCATTAGGGAAATGAATACTAGGTGCGTCTCTAGTATCACATGGCAACACAAACACATCCACACGCTCAGGGACGAGGTCATCCATCACTCTCAAGTCAATAGCAGCTTGTTCAACATGAAGGTAATCAGTAAGCAGCCTGTCTGCTGCTCAGTCATCCCAAAGACAACCCGTACACACAGAAACACACTGTTACACTGGAGCACACTTACAGTACATGTACAGTTTTACAAAACAGTGAAGCCCATGCAGTATAAAAGTTTAGAGTTGAAGAGTAACAAGCATATTCATCAAAAATGCTTTGTTATTTGTTGTCTCGTCATTTCCTGATTTGCTTCTTCCTTTTTTTTCTCTCTCCTCTCTAGCATTTCCTTATTCCTCTCCCTAAGGAGGCTGGCTGGTGTCTTGTTAATGGCAGTTGTAATTAACAGCTATCTTCTCTCTGTCCATATCTTTCTATCCCTCCTTTTGTCTACCTTACTATCTATCTGCCTGTCTCCCTATCACTTCCTATTCAGTGCCATCTCTTATTCTCCTTCTATCTCTGGCCCCTCTCTTTCTTTTCCTCTTTGCATTACTGCTCTCTGTCCCTCTGACTCTGCCCTCCCTCCCTCCCTCCGCTCTCTCTCATTGTTAAAGGCAGAAAGCACAAAAGGGGGTTTTAATTAAGGCAGGATGCTGCTAAACGAGGGACTTCTAAAGTCCAGTCGGCCTGTAAAAGATCCCCATCCCACAGGGACCCATAAAACACAGACAGTGCCTTTACGGAGAATGGAAAGCTGCTCAGGTGGGGGAAAGGAGAATGACTGCAGACAGGAAAACAGACAGGCAGACAGGCAAAAGCAAAAGAGCAGCAGAACAGGGGAAAAAAAGAGGAGTTTCAAGACCTGCAGTGACTGATAACCAATGACTCACAACAGTTTTGGATCCAATTGTATAATTTATTTAAGGTATATCACATGCTGCTTTATTGTATCTGCAGTATCTAAATAAAAGTTTTCTTTTTCTTTTATGAAGTAATTTGAGATTTATGATGCACAATGCTTTGAACTTTTCACCCTTTTAATCATTTCATTCATTACAGTTAAGTCTTCTGCAAGTAACTAATTCAGAAACCCCATTAATGGTGGCTTTGTTGTATTCAACAACGTCTATAAATCCATTTATCTGATACTAAGGTGGGCCTTTTAGTTTGTAATCAGAAAGACATTGTGAGCAAGGCGTGGAAACATATCAAGAAGGTAAAAGCAAAAAAAAAAAAAGAAGAAAGTCAAAGAACGAATGGGACATAAAGTGTTAGAATAAGTGAAAGGGAGGAGACTGTATATGTGGGAAAGATGGATGAGAAGAAAAGCAGTGACATGAAGTTGTCTTTTTCCAGCTGAAGAACTGAAAACAGTAACGACAGTAAAAAGGGAGTAGGCCTAGACTCAGTTAAGTAGATGATGTGACGGTGATGATTTAATCTCCTTTTTCAGTCTTTATGCTCTTTTGTCCCCCTTCCTATTGACTGTCAAACCCTCTGAGTACCATTAAGCAAAAGTGTTTCAGTGCTAAAAGATCTCCTTCCATTCTCCATCCAGTCTCTCTTTTCCTCTATCATGCCTTTTTTTTCTGCTCTCACACTCACTCTCAGTCTACTTATAAATGAAAAATAATTGCCATCGCTGGGGAAGAAATAATAAGAATAAAAATGAATACATGCGTGCAGAAAAGAGGAGCAGAAGAAAGAAGATTAAGAAATCACAGCTGTGCCAAGTGAGAGGTTGAATGCTTTTCTGTATGTATGTTATCAGTACAATTACGGTGCGATGTAGTGGCGGCTCAGTGCTGAAAGAGCAGTCTTATTGTACCTTTTTTGCTCTTCAGATGAGTGTGAAGAGAGAATGTAGGGGTTGGGTCTCTGCTTTATCAATTCTGTGTGTTTTTGGTGCTTAAAGAAATTTATAAAAAGTGAAATAAGATTGAACATGTTTTTTTTTCTTTACTCAGGGGACTCCAAGATGCAGGCACTGTCACATTCAATTTCTTTTTGTTTTGCCTAATTCTGTTCAAAGAAGGTTTTGAGAGCTTGGAAATGTTTTCAATTCCCTTTTTAAAGATTACTGAACAAGTTACATAACACCGTCATTGTTTTCAAGGGATATATTTAAAAAAGATAGTTGTGCTTTAAATAGCAATGCTGATGAAGGGTATTTTCTTAAAAGATCAAATACTAAGAAAGTAAATTGTGAAGCTAAGTTAAATCTAGGTTTGTTTGGGAGGGAATTTTGGAAAAAGTAAGTTTTTTTCAAGGCTGAGAATTGAAATTCCTTGAATGCTCACTTGGAGCTGAATCAAGACAGACTTTTTTGTTTTAAAATGGAAACTGAACTCTTTTAAAAATGTCCCTAGGAGTCAGTTGCTTGTGCAGGAATGATGACCTGCAGCCTTTAGTGGTTATTAAAACATGTGAAGATTTTACTATTTTATTAATATGATGATGTTGTGGTATCTTAGCGCCATCTATGATCTTAGTTTTAACTCTAATCTGACCTTTTTACCTGTAACCAAGGAGTTAGACCCCTGACCATCATATAAGAAAAAAACAAAAACAAAAAAAAACCTGTTATTGACTTTTGGATCAAATCACATAATTGATAATGCTGCACGTTCCCTCTTCTACCTCCTCAAGAGTATTGAGTGTGCTGTTAAAGGAAATACCTCCAATGTAGAAATGTTCAAATGAGCTTTATTTAAGAAAGGAGCAGATATTCCTTGTTTAGTTTTAGGATCTGCAAAACTCCCTCCTGTTTGCAGGGCGCTTCAAAAACAGTTTGAACAGGAAAAGGCTAAATAACAGACATGAGGGGTCAAAACAGCAACCCACATGGCACAAGAAAATGGGTATGATTTTTAAACTAAATTCTGTTTTATCTAAATAATAATTTGCAAACAAAAACTACATTGTAAATGGATAGTGGGTAAGTTTCATATTGACACTTTCTTAACCAAAAAAAGCTTTTGTGTGAAAATACTTACTTAGATTTTTTCAAATGCATCTTTTTTCCCAACTATTCACAAATTAAATATATATTTAAATTTCATTGTAAATG
>JAOXNZ010000044.1:12745608-12756389 GCA_028566095.1 Kryptolebias brasiliensis
TACTTTTGTTGCTGTCCAGTTAAAACTTTCTTTTGCAAAAAAAAAAAAAAAACACTTGAGGGATTGTCTTCTAATTTAGTAAAGGCTGGATTTGACAACAGCAAAGCAAATAAAGAAATATGCTGTTCATTTTATATTTTATATATATATATCGCTTTTGAAGGAATATTAACAAATAAAAAATAAACAAAACTGAAATTAAAAATTAAACAAAATACTGTTTTTTAATGTTATATTTAACTGGAAAGATTATATCAAATAACAACTGAAACTATTGCTTGATTCTTTTTTCTTTTGTGTGTGCATATGTGCAAGAAAAAGTGAGTGTATAAATCTCATTACCACGGCTGGAGGTTAGATATCCTGCGGAAGTGCTCATGTGATCTCATACCACAGGTGTGTGTACAAAACTGTGCTGCCTTTGCTGTAAGTGGCTTTGTGTGGATATATCTATGTATAAAAAAACACCAATAAAGAAACAAAAACATGTGTTTTGTTGTAAATAGCCTCATCACACATTTCTGAGTCTCAGAACAGATAAAGTTACTGCACATATTCACCAGAGAAAGTTAGTTTTATTTGTATGAATGAGTTTGCAGTTATAATATAAAGTGCTCGTCTTTTTTTGGTTTGTGTTTTTTTCTTTTTGGTTCCAAACTTGAGCTGTTGAAAGACTACTCTCAAGTAGTGGAGTGTGTGTGTCAGTGTTGGGAGTATCAGCAAACAAACTATTACACCTCTCATCACCACTATGACAACACACACACACACACACTCGGGTACATTTACATTGTGCTTTTAACGCATGTATTGGTGATTGGCCGAAGGTCTGTGTGAGAACTGTGTGCCAGACCTGTAATTGGCTTGACCCAGACTAACCCTAAATCCTATTGGACTAAGACTTCCAGTCTGTGGAACACACAGGGACATTCACATACGCACACTCACACTTACAGAGCTTTGAGAAATGCCACCATAACCAAATCAATTGTTTTCTAACCGGCTGTCAATAATACTACAATAACAACATTATAAATGAATGCAATGTTCATTAATGCAATCATGTGAGGTCACAAAGCACAATGTAGTCTAGTCCGAAAACACACACATGCACCCCCCCTACACACACACACACATATATATATATAAATGAACAAAGTTAACATATATCAAAATTATTTGCATATGGTAAAGCAAAAACCTAACATTATTTAAATATATAAAAATATATATACTTACTATAAAAGCTTTGTAATCTGGACATGTGTCCCCATTGCTAACCCAAAGAAATGTTTAATTATCAAAAGACGGAGAGACAAAGTGACAGATGCTGAGGAAGAGCATGAATACAGAGAGTGTGTGTGTTTGTACATCATACTGCATGCTTTTCCTGTGTTTTAACATGAAACAAGCAGCTTATTTACAGCAACATTTCTAAATATAGACCAGTAAAACACTTTATAAAAATTACCCACAACAAAACAATATGAGAAGTGGTTCAACTAGAGAAGATTAGTTAAAATTTCACTTCATCTGTTGAACCTTTTCCTGCAAAATTTACCATACCTTCAAATAGTTGCGGGAATAACAGCAGAGGTAAAAGGAAATATTCTGTTTTATTAAAGGGAGCTTGAGTCAAAGGTTAAAAGTAAAATTTATTGTCATAGATTGTGACATGTGAAACTAATCCTGCAAGTAAAGAGAGAAAATGGAACTAAAATTACATTAGCATTGTTTTAAAAAAAGAAACATTGAATAATTTGCTTTTGTACAGTGAGCAAAACATGTTAAAAAAACAAAAAGGCTAACAAATACATACACATGAACTCCCACACTCATAAAAACACTTCAGGCTTTCAGAGTAAAACTGAATCAGATCACATCCATTTATTGCATCTCTTTGGAAGTCTGTCTTACCTGGGGTTGTAGAGGGCATGTGGGTCTCTCATGTGGTTGGCTTCTAGTGAATCGTAGCTCTGGTGCATCCTCCAGGCGCCAGCGCCGCATTTAACATATGTCGACTTGGAGTTATCTTCGCTGCTGCTGTTCACCAGTGGCCCCTTCGATAAGTTCATTCTGGAGGCCGGGGGAATTTGAAGGGAGGTAAGAAAGGACAGCAGTGAAAATGCAGCCATTAGGGCAGAGGCAAGAAAAGGCAGAAAAACAGCAGGTGGGAATTTCACAAGTTTTCCTTCAGTTCTTTTGGAATGTCTAAGTATAAAATAAGTAACTGCAAACACTTTAAACTAAAAAACAAGATTGTGTTTTTACATATTTGCTGAAATGAAAAAAATCAGGAAACCAAGGGAAAAACATTACTACCAAACTTTTTTTTTTTTACTTCTTTTCAGTTTGGATACTGGCAGGAAAACTTTTTTTTTTTTTTTTTTTACAATAAATGTAGCAAGAGATGACTGATAATTTTGGTGAAATGTATTTAATGGACACAACATGCAGACAATCACTTCTTCACATGCTCATTTTGCTCATTTGGTTGTTCACAGTGTGTGACTCTATAGCACAGTTTCATACGAGGAGCCAGTTACACCAACTATCAGAAAAAAAATAAAAGCTTTGCCCACCAAACAACATGACTGACACAAAGACCGACATGCTGAGTGCACAGCCAACAGGCAGATGCAAAGACAGCCCTCAGAGAGCTGCACTGTAGAAAAGGTAATTGTAAACCAGCAGAGGTTTTGGTCCTTTTGTGTTAAACACACTGAACACATTTCAATCAAATACACCAACCCAAATCAGATTTGATTTGACTTGAAATACGTCTATCTGTGTAGATGTAAACATCAGTAAAATCCTGCTGTGTTCAGCGCCAGAGAATTTTCATTAGTTTTAGCCTTGGAAAATGTTTTCCGAATGAGAAAATAAAAATGTAAATGCACACAAGGAGGGGCCGCTATCTATCAATCAAACTTGGCACTGACGTCAGGGAAGGAGTGGTCGCAGAGGGGATAAGGTCAATGTGGGCAACAGAATTAAAATCACTTCTTTACATAAAATAAAATGCTTAAGTTGCACAGAATAACTGAAAGAAAAACAAGTCTTTATAATAACAAACATTAAGAAAGAAGAGAGAAGTCAGGCCACGTCTAGTCTAGACAGATAGCGGCAGGGCCGGCCAACTGCATGTACAGAAAAAATAATAATCAGACAGCTAAACAAATGTAAAGAACAATATAATATTAATTTAAAAATTAAGAAAAAGGTAAAAGAGACACATGCTGAACATTTTAATTTAGTTTGAGGCCTCCTGGTGCTTTGAAATTTTATTGCATGATGGATACGTTGAAATATTTATGACCATCTAGTTTAAAAACTAGCTTAAAAAGAGGACCATCGTGTTAAATTGATAGTCATGAACGGGTAATATTAGCTTCAAACAGAAAAAGATATTTTCTCCTCTTTTGTGTTTTACAAGAACATTTTCTGTCATACCTACACTCGTGCGTGTAACCTCCAACAAACATGAGATCACCAGAGCTGGGCGATGGTATGTGTCACAACCTGAGACACCTGTTTACCAATCAAACAGCCGCCAAGTAGATGTACAGTAAGTGTGTGTGTCCGTTAGTGAGACATTGTCCCACTGTGGGTTCTTGTTTAGAGGTAGACAGAAAAGTGGACAGACCAGTGACTTTTCTGACAGCCATACCTCTGTCTGCCTACAGAGCAGGGCTGATGCAGCAAGAGGTAGAGGGTCAGAGTGTGTAATATGTAGGTTTTAGTTCCACTCTGGTGAATAAGAGGAATCAATATCTTTCTGCTGCCACTGCTGCTTCAGACACTTATTGGCTTTGGTTGCAGAGTCACAATGCTATATAGACAGGCAACACTTAATACTGTTGTTTTTTTATTGGGGAGTGTCCTGGTATCACATCAGATTCAGGTACATCCAGTTCCAACGGCACGTGATAAAAGCTCGGTTCTCTATTTCCATGTAAGATAAATACTGTTTAAAACTGTATATCCTTTCATAGGCCAGTGAAGAAATGAAGAAAGAGGATTAAAAAGATAAAAGAAAGTCCTTTTCCCATTAGAACGTCTGTGAATCCTGAGATGCGGGGTTAAAAAGAAAAGCGATGTTTACAAATTTCAGAGATAAATCGCTGGCACAATATTTTGGCTACACAGTAAATGGTTTTGTCTGCCACTCGCATTAACCTAAAACTATTGGGGATTACTGAGAGATATTCTGTTTCAAAGTGTTGTAAGTTATGGCCAAGTAATCGGATATTTGTCGGGTTTTTGTTCATACTACAAGATAAAAATTTGCCGAAACGGCATCTCAACTTAAGCTTAAAAATTTTTTTACTAAAAGTTTCTGTAATCTTTTGCATTATGCTTGTATTTATATATTGTAAAATATATTTGTAAAGCATGTGAAGAAATAATAAAAAACTTTTTTTCCCTATTTGTATTACTATATTTGGGAATTGATTAAAATCATTAAATCAGTAAACTATGCATGCATAAAAAACATATTACATGGGAATATTTAAGAAGGCCTGTTAAATGAAAATAAAGAATAAAAGACAGAATGGATCAATATGACTCTACCTAACCTATTTCACGCTCTTGTCAGAAGGCATATGCAGCATTAGAGCATACATTTTGTGTGTGTGTGAGAGAGAGAGAGAGAGCGAGAGAGAGAGAAAGTAGGGAGGTAGGGAGATCGAGGGTGTCTTTCTGATGCTCAGTGACTCACTCATGTGTTGCTGGTCCATCTGTGAACAGAATGACCACAACACTGTGCGTGTGTATCCCTGTGTGTGTGTGTGTGTGTGACATGGTGATGCGGTGATTGATGAGACAGTTGTCATTCTTGCTAATGCAAAACCCACCTATCCCTGAAGGGAGCAAACGCCACAACGCACACACACACAGGCACAGAGAGCTGCAAAATGCCCTACCTAATTACCCCTGTAGTCAGGGCAGTGTGATGTCTTACAATCACATGTAAATTGTACAGTCCTAAATTTGCATAAATGAAGCTCTAAACACATTTAAACAGCTGACCTAAATACATCTGAAGACTGATCTGTAACACTGATCGGAACGCTATCACTAAACATAGAACTTATGGGAACAACTGATTTGCGCAGTTATGATAAAAAGGTTGAAAGCAGATCCAAACAATCTCCTTGGCTCAGCTCAAATAAACACTTTTTTCTGCATAAAAAAGTAACAACCACAAGTCCGTGATTCTATTCCTTTTCTTGGCCTATCAATAAAAATGTGTCTTCCATTAAAATTACTAATAAATTTCCACAAATACCGGGTGGATGAGGATATTCATATATGAAAGTGTGTGTGACTATGTCGCTCTGCGCGTGACTACACATGCATCAGGGCAGGTGGGGTTGGATGCAGCCCTGTGTGTGCCTGTGAGGATGTGTGTGTGTGTGTGCGCACGTTAGCGTTAGCGACGGGAGCTGTTAGTGGGGCAGGCGGCAGATGGGCTGTCGGCCTTAATAGGGACTGAGCGGGTGCAGAAAGGTGACAGCTTCACAAGGGAGGGGCGTGTGGAGAGGGAGAGGAGGAAAGCGTGTGTGTGTGTGTGTGTGTGTGTATGTGTGTGTGGTGGAGGTGGGGTTGAATCGGGAGGACAGAGATAAAGGAAAACTGAATTATCGGCAGAGGTGAAGAAAAGAGTGGATCAGTTCCATGTAGGAATGCACCTCCTTAAGGCAAAAACAGTTTGTGCTGCTTTATAATTTTAACAATCTCTTAAAAATACATTTAAATATGTACTTTTATCTATAAAAAAGACAATTAAAAGGGCCAGTTACTATTGTGCATACTTTTATGTTTGTTACATATGAAATGTGTCACATCTGTCCCGTTAGGTCCATGCTATCGCTACAATTAAGAGAAACCGAATATGAGAAGAAAATACACAAAGTTCAGGTAGTATAGCACCAAAGCAAATGTGAAAGGTTTGAAATAACTTAATTAAAAGCTGTGAATGTTCTTCCATTTGTGTTTAAAAGTTGAAGTTTAATAAAGAAAACTAATACTTTTTCCTTCTGTTATTTGAAACCAAGTTGCTTTAAAATAAAATATAGGAAATAAACAAGAAAAAAAAACCACCCGTGAATGTTGTTGGGATTGTGTGCTGTAATTAAACAAAAAAGTAAGTAACTAATCTCTAAAGGAGCTGATTTGTATCCCGAGCACAACGATTCTTTCGCAGGGAAACACCACAACACAGACTGTTAGTGATAAAACATGCCAGCTACTTGCTATCATAAACAATACAGCATAGGAATTCATCAAGCCATTTGTAATAAGAGTTAAACATGGGGTGTTTTTGCAACAAAAAAAAAAATTGTTAAATTTAAATTGTAAAAAATGTTTGAATCAACTCGGCAGAATAGTTCAAAATGCTTTGCTAGTGCTTTCTTACAGAACTGCAACTTCTCACAATGTAACTCTAAAGGCCTTTTCGGCTGTTAGAGACTCAGTTTTTTCTTTCAGGGAAGATATCCTTAAGTTGTAGAACGTTTAACTGCACAATTTATACAGTAAGAATACAAAACACTGAATATGCTCATGTTGTGTGAGGATGTGTATTCCCAAACTGTGTTTAATTACTGTTTGCTGCTGCAGAGGCCAAGATGCCAAGCACAAAGAAGAAGGAAAAAGTCTAAAAAAAAAAATCCAAAAAACTGTAGAGAGTGTTGGACTGGTGGGCTGGCCTGTCGTTCTCTCCCCATCAGGCACACACATGAAGCATGATGGGAGGATGAGAGGAGGAATATTTCACTGTCAGTCGAAAGGCGGCATGGTCATTCATTCTTTTCTTTATTATTCATTTCCTCACTTGGTAGCTTTCCCTTTCCTGTTCCACTGAATCATTCTTTCTTTTTTGTGCCTTTTTGAACCCTTTACACGATGTCGAAACAATGACAATTCAATCATGCTTTCAGCTTGAGCACGTAAAGCAAGAAAACTACCCAAGCAGCCAATCTATAGGCTCTCCCCATGGACACTGCAAAAAGAAAAAGTGCAAAAGACAGACAAGACATTCGAGCGTGCACTATTCTCTCGATGCTCTCCGTACTCATGCACACGCTTTTGCACACACACACCACCTCTCCATCTAAATCTTTTCTATTGTGGCCGAGTCTTCGCTGTCTCCTTCTATTAGCAGTGAGAAGGAGCTTTAGAAGCCCTGTACACAACACGATAGGTTCCCACACACACACACACACACACACACACAAACAGCGGTCCACTGATCTAAAGTGAAGCTCGATACTTTATCCAGTTGAACTGCAGAAATTAAACACAAAAACATGGTTTATCAAAAGCTGGGATTTCATATTAAAAGTCTTGAAAAAGATCTTATGCTTTTGACACTGACAGCTTAAATCTGAAGGGATGTAAATCTGAATCTCTTACTCTTACATACTGATCCACAGAAGAGGTTTCGTAACATTTCACTTGAATGAAACAAAAGTCAGCAGCAGCTGTGCGGTAAGGGAGCATAAATGATTTGATAGATCGAGATAATGGCAATAATAATTGAATGCACATTTTGATGTATGGATGACGGAGATGTACGGATGATGGAATACGGGGAATGAGCGGATGAGCACCGCAGAGAAAAGGAGTGTGTGTGTGTGTGTCTGGCGAAAAGGGAGATGAGCAGCATTGCCTCTTACCATATATCACTCTCTTGATCTCCTTTCAATCAGTACTTTGGCATTCAATCACACGCGCACACACACACACACACACACACTTAGCTTCACATTCAGTGTGATGTAATGGCTAATTGCAATGAATGCATGAAGCGGTGTGTGTGCGTGTGTGTGTGTGTGTGTCACAGCTGGTAAAGTCTCTCTTACTGCTCTTTCAACACATAAAGGCCGGCACTGACCCGTGACATACTCTCACACACTCAGAGCAATGATGGATCTGTAATAAATCAGAGAAATTCACATCATCTTTTTTTATTTTCTGCCTTGTATTGTTGGGGGTTCATATTATGACCCGTATTTGAAAGCATTTAAAAAAAAAAAAAAAATTAAACTATGGGTGCTTGAATGTACCCATTTGGTTAAGTTTTATCTGCAAAAGCTTGAAAAGAATGTGCTATCAGCTGCGTGTGTGTGGGAGTCTGTGTTTCTGTGCACATGTGTGCGGTCATGCATACATGTGTGCGACGGACCTCCTGAGTGCTGGTGTCAGACAAAAGCAAACCCCCTCCCCTCCCGACCTCCCCTTCCCTTCGCACCTCCTGCTCTATCTGTCTCTCTCATTGCACCTTTCTCTTTACGGGACAAATTTACCGCTGGAATGCCTGGACTCTTCACATGAGAGAGAGAAAGAGAGAGAGAGGCCCATCAGAAGTACGAGTGTGAACCTGGATGTGTGTGTGTGTGTGTGTGTGAAGGCCTAGCCAATGCAAAAACTGAGAGACAATAAATTCCGCAGGGACAGACAGACAGACAGATAGACAAGCAGGGAGACGCACAAAAAGAAGAACAACACTTCCTCATCCAGGCCATCAATAGGTCACACACAAAACGTGGGCAGACAGGCACAAACCCGCGCATGACGGCAAACAGATGCAAATGTGCGAGCACACACACACTCACACACTCTCACACACACACGAACAGCCAGCAAATCACCGCGGCACATATTGACATGCTTTGACAGATGAATTAAGTAAATGATTTTATAAGGAGATTAAAAGGATTTTAATTTACGCAATCTCTCTTTGGTCCCCCCTCTCCCTCTCCCTGCCCCTCTCCCTGTCCCTCCCTCCAGTCAGCTTCACCTCTCTGCCTCAGCTGCTTCTTTCTATCCTCATGGCCTGTGAAAAGAATACCTTCACAGGAGATGGAGAAAAATGAAGCCGTTAAATAGATTAATAAAAAAAAAGAACATGTCATCCATTCTTTTTATTTGCAATATTTTTATAGAAAATATATTTTTGCAACTAAAAATAAATTGTCTCTGCACTTGCTGATAGTTGAACTGTATAAAAAAAAACAGCTGGCCTTCAAGTTAGGTTTTGTTTTGTCAGCAAGATTTAATTTTCTTAGACTAATGATTATTAAAGATTTATGCAAATTCTTTCTTAAAGTAGTTATTGTTGGAGCAGTTAGAATTAAGTTTGAAAGCTTACATGCGGAAAAAATGATCTGAAGTCGCTTATGAATGAACAAATCTATTCAAATTTTGATTAAACCCTGCTTTTTTATGGCATGCAAAAATGTTGTCAGTATCAATAGATTGCAGTCCATGGTAACCTAATTTTAACCTGGGCTTTAAAAAAGTCAAGAAAAGAGATTGACATCCATAATTACAAATTTTAGTTATTTCATTTACAAGCAATAAAAAAAAACATGTTTGAAAACGATTCTGAGAGAAAATCACCGCTCTGTCACACTTCTTTCCATGATCGCCTTGCTTAAATAATCTGCACGGCCGCTGTGCAATTCTCACCATAGGTCCGCTTACCTCACACACCCACTGACAAAAACACATCAAATTCACTAAAGTCACTGTAGGAAATATATTTTAATGATATGCAAATTGTATGTGTATGGTGACATGAGGGGAATGCAATTATGTTAACTGCTTAAGCGGTACTTGTTATTATTATCTTCAGTATGATCATCATTATCCTTAATATTTTAATTAGAAAAGCAGCGCCTCAAAGCAAAGAAAGAAAAGCAGAGAAAAGAGAGCGGTGGACAGATGGATCGATGGGAGGATGAAAGAGCGGACAGACGGGTGACTGGACCAGAGGGTTTTCTAAAAACTGTGTGGTAAGAGCGAACATACACTCTGAAAACACACACTGGTTAAATAGATGCATTTCACTGCTGGTTTTTTTGAACATCAAAGTGCATTTTTGTGCATTTGTGCTTATCTTTTAGCAAACCTCTTATGTTTGACAACCATTCACTTGTAAACAAAATCTGTTCTGGTCAAATAAACTTATCTTGTCTGAGTCAGAAACAAAACCTCTAACTTTTATGTTTTCGCTTGTGGGGATCCTTGACCTAAAATGCATCGTTTGCAGTTGGAAAAAACAAAATCTGCAGGGTTGTGTTCCTGTAATCGGAAGAATTTTAAACTAAGAGTTTGCTGTGGACATTCTGTCAACTAATTTATAAAAAGAAAATGAACACAATGATTATAATATAATTTTCTTAAGTCTGTCTTCTGACTTAAAAAAAGAAGCCACAAAAAACAGGATATATTATGATAAATTAGCTATAAAAAGTCTACTAAAGTCATCCTAAAGAAGTTACTTTTTAGGTATTTGCACATGCTAAAAAAAAAAGGTTTAACAACATGTTTAAAATGCTTTATCTAAAAACTAACAAACAAGTTCAGTGTTAAAGTGAAGGTTAAATTTTTTTTATCTGCACGTTTCCGCTCGAGTTCTCCAACTATTCGACATGCTGTGTAGGTGAAAACACACGCAGAAACAATGCTAAAACAGGTTCACAGCACACAACAATGATCCAGTTTCTCTGAAAATGCAAAGATTTTCATGTTTAGAAATCATTTCAGTATTAGCTTTTTTCATTTTGTCCTTTTTATGTCTTTCATTCAGACTCTTTACTGTGAAGACACTTAAACTGCGGCTTTGATTTAATTTACCTAAATTCCTTTATTGTAAAACCTTTGCCACACCTAACTCAATTTAAAGAAAATTTTTACTTCATGTTTAATATAAAATAATGGTAAACTAAAAAAAAAAAAAAACCTGAAATGAGTATTTTCCACTCATT
>JAOXNZ010000044.1:12756489-12770363 GCA_028566095.1 Kryptolebias brasiliensis
TATTTTCCACACATTGCTCACAGACTTAAACACACCATTACTAAAAAAAATCTGTTTTTACTGTGTGAGGTGATAAAAGTCAAACTATTAAATTGCATAAATATTTGTTGTCGTAAATATGTGCAGAAGAATGCGTAAAAGCTGTAATCTGCTGACCCCGCCAGTTCATCTGCATTTTCAACATTCCTTTACATACACCTAAAAGAGCAACGTGTTGGCGAAAAGAGCAGCTCAAGAGCTGCTTCTGTGTGTGTGTGTATGTGAGTGTTACTATCTCTAATTCCTGAGCAGGGGCCACACGCTGAGCTGCCCGTCTGAAATTCAACCTCCTTTGGCATTTAAGAGCGCAGCTTTCCCCCTTTTCCTCCTCCCCCAGTTCTTATGAGTCGTTCTCCTCCCGTCCCTCAACGTTATTCCTGTAACCTCAGTGCCCCGTTACCTCTCTGATTCTATGCTTGGATGAACATGCACTTAAACCTGCATGTGCGCAAGCATGGAAACACACTGGCAGTCACACACAGGTCCGAACTGAGTTGTCCCTAGAACAATCTGACTGAAAGTAAAAGAATGTTTTGAAAACAGAAAAAAAGTGAAGGAGAGCCTGTGTTTCAGCATGTGTGTGACTGTACAGGTGTGTTTGTCTTACTTCCAGGTAGAGGGACAGAAATTGTTCTCCTCTACCTACAAAGTAAGAGGTGCTGTCTGGACACTGCAACCACAGATGGATCTTCACACAAACATGAACACACAGACTCTGATCTCCTGCCACCTGACAGCACAACAACCTTGACATGGTGCCGGCCACCTTCGCTGCATACCAACACACATTCACTTCCTCACATGTATCACTCACAGTGGAAGACAACGACAATGTCAAGTTGATTGATGAATTCAAAAGGTAAGAATAAAAAGGTAAAATTTACCTACTCTTGTTCAGAGTGCATTAAAAAACACTCGGATAACGGGTGTCCTACCGACTCCATCAGCGGTACCGGGTCATTGTCACGTCACCCTCCTTCGTGGAAACAGCAAAAAACATGAAAAAGAATAAAAAAATCAAAGTTTTGATATGTTTCCTCTTTCTCCTCCTCTTCTTTCTCCTGTCTTCCTCACTCTCTCAGTCCTTCCTTGCACTTGGAGGGAGCAATACAATTACAAGGCTCTGCGCTGCCTGCTCTGAACGGCTCTGCGAATGTGTGTAGACGTGAGGGGAGTGTGTGTGTGCAGTGTGTATGTGACAGCCAGGGAGAGAGGGGCTATAGACACACACACAGCCAGCCAGCAGGGCAGTTGGGACAGAAAGCTGTGCTGCTCTCCTAATCAACGACTTAAAGCCCCGCTAGCAGCTCATGAATATTAAGCAGGATTTTGCATATGCAGTCCCTCAGGTCCCGGTTCTGCTGTGATTGGTGGACAGTTGACCAATGGCTGCAGGGATGGGTGGAGAAAGGGGTGGAGAAAAGAAATGAAGGAAGAGCAAAAGAGAGGGAGAGTAGCAGGTGGAGAAGGAGGGATCAGACAAAGAGCAGAGAGGAGGAGAGAGAGGAGGGAGGAAGAAAAAAAAAAAGGAAGCGGAGAGAAGAAAGAGAGACAGGTGAGGGAAAGGTTTAAAGCAAAAATTCCAGTATTCTTTCATTCTTTTTTTTCTTGGTCCATCTTTTTAACTTTGTCCCTCAAAAAGCTCTTCCACTGGTTTCTATTGCTCTCATCGTGTGTCTAAACTCACATTTTTCTTACCACAAAACATACATCTGTTGAAAAAAATAGACGTGAATAAGAACAATGATAAACACAACTCTTACCATTGTCTTGGACATGCATTAGAAAGTTTTAAAGGAGGCATGTTTGAGGCAGGTGTTAGCACATACATTACACCATGTTTCGAAGCATCTTCCTAGTAGAAGACATGGATTTGCGCTTGCTCGGATGCAGAGCACAAAATTGACCTAATCAAATCCAGAGAATTGCTAGATCAAAGAAACAAGAGCGAGCTTGACCCTAAACCCGGAGCTTGAATAACGTGTCACACTGCAAACGTACACAGACAGGCAGAGCGCAGCAGAGCCCATCACAGCCCAGCGGTAAAGTACGAGATTATGGCAATTCCAGAGCGCTTGTCCTTTGTTGTGGAATGATTTGGGCATGATTGGGACAAGGTTTTCCCTGCTGCTTGCTGTTTTGTCAAGCTCCCCTTCATCTCCCCACCAGCAGGCTGTTTGTTCCCAGTATTTTTCAAACACACCGAAACGTGTGGAGACTGAATCTCCAGAACCTTTGCACCGCTTCTCGGTCTTAGAACGAGAAGCTGAACGAGTAATAGGAGAAAAGCGAATGCAAAACAAGAGCAAAGGAAGAAATAGAGTTCCATCGGGAGAGTCTGCTCTGTTTAGCCACAGTGGTCCACTCACTCCTTCCTCCCTGTCTCTCTTTCTAATGTTCTCCCAGGTTCTGTTTAACTTTTCCAGAACTCTGGTACCCAAACACAGAAGGATGTAGAAAAAACAGCACAGAGGGAGATATTGAGAAAATATAAATCAGTAGGGTGGGAAGGGGGGTTGTGTTGGTGGTCGTGGTGGCGCATGTGTGGGAGAGGGGAGGGGGGGTTGCAGAGATGAAAGAAAGTGGTTGTAATTAGCACATTTGGAAAGAAACAGATAGTAAAACATTTCCTGAAACCAATCTCTACTTTGATGTGTGTGTATGTCTGTGTGCATGTGCGTGTTCATGTATGTGTGTGTATGTGTGCGTGTGCACAACAACAGCTTTTCCCTGTTTTCTTCCTCAAAATTTTTAAATTGTTTTCTATTTTGAACAATTTTGCTTGTTAACTAGTCAGATTCTTTGTTTTTTATGATCTACAAAAGTTGCTGTACTGAAAAAAACACAAATTCAGTTTATCTGTGTTTCTTACACAAAACCTGACTAAGATTCTATGAAAAAAAAGCATTTTAGGAGCAAATTGGAAGACATAGATCTGAAGGCCTCCACACACACTCAGCATACATACACACACACACACATCAGAAATACCTTTTGCCATGTGGACAAAGGAATGTGAATTCAAGCACATGTATACACAGATACTGTGTGGGCCACATACACACTATCACCCCCCCACCCCCCACCCCCCCACACACACACACAGTTATGATGTATCCAGAGGCTTATAAGCATCGACAAAGATGAGTGTGAATCAATGCTGCCGCCACCACTGGGCAAACAAATCTTTTCCCGAAACCTCTGTCTCTAATGCACATGTGCGCCTCAAACACACATATACACATCTATCATCTTTGTGTCTGCAGAGAAAAAATAAAAAATACTAAACTCGTACTTAACAAAATACATATATTGGAAATACGACAGTCTTTTGCACTGTTATTTAAGATTCTTACATGAAAACAAAACTTATTGTTGGGGGGGAGAATATCTACATAAATTGTAAGATTGTAGAACTTTGCAACAAACAAAACCATCAGAAACTATGGCGTTCAAGTTCAGATTCAAGTATATGAATAAACTGATCTTCTGAAGTGTATTTGTTTAACTGGTATGTTTGAAATTATAAAATGACACTTCTCTTCTGCAATATCTGCACTTTGTGTTTGAGAGTAATATTAAGAAATTAAATTATAGTGCATTAAAAACAGCTAAATTTGTGAGGCAACATTGCAAATGTCTGCAATGTTCCCTTTATGAAAATGTTTCTGTAAAAAAGAACAACTCAGTGGTGATAAATTAGGATTCTAAAATGTTCACAAAATCCCAAATGGAACTGTACTCTTTATTAATCCACGTGCACTTAACATTCATCACTCCTAATTTTCTAATTTGATAGTTTGACCAAGTTTCTCTGATCATATTTAAACACTAAAACAACCTTTACACTGTCTATCTGCATGTGTTGCTTCCTTTTCCCCAGTTTGACCCCATCTACCCCCCACCCCCACCCAGACGATTGATCGTCTCTGAATCAGTGTGCATGTTGACAGTGACCCCTTTAGGCCACTTCCCCTTGTAAGTGGACAAACCAGCTTCACCGTACATCCAAAACTGGGACAATGAAAAAAAAACAATTGATTACCTGTGTGGCCCTTTTTTATGGACTCCTGGGAGTAATTTAACTTTTTTTTTCTTCATACACACAAAATAACAAAATCTCATGCAACATAGTCAAGGTGTCCTATAATCAATATTTATATATCTATGTGTAAATGGGTTTGCTCACATCCCTTTCAGAGTTCAGTTTCTGCGTGAAAGCTACTCCGTGTCGCCGCTGACATCTCTCTGTTCTCTTTTATCTGTGAGTGTGAGCGCGAGCCTGTGTGGGTTGTCTGTTTTGACCCTGTGGCGGCAGCCTGTTGACATCTATGGAAGAATTATCTATTGCAACTCTCACTCACATCAATCACACGACTCAATAGGCCAGAGCAAGTTCACTCACAGCGACGTATGTGTGTGAGCATATTGTGTGTCTTTGCTGGTCAACACAGCCTTTTAATAAATTCATGAGGCGGTCACTTGGACAGCTGATGCACTGACAACATGGGTCAGTTATAAACAAATGGTGCAACAACTGCAGACAAAGTGTACTGACGATTAATAAAATAAGTGTCATTAACTAAAAAGCACTTGTCTAAATGTATTGACAATTATGTTGAATTAACTTACTACAGTATTTGTCTCAAATATGTATTTTGTGGTGTTGCAGTGTTCTGAACCAGAGTAAATAATACAGCCGTGAAAATTTACAAAATCCTAAAACCTTAACTTTGCTTTTGCTGACGGAAGGAGAGGAGGGAGCGACGATACAGGGAGCTGCACTTCACTACAAGCCAACAGAGGGAGCTATGGACTCTGGTCCGTTAGAGTCAACTCCAGCACAGAGACTTCTGAAGACTCCGGAGTGTTGCTGTATGAGTGGATTTTATCTAGCCAAAAATAAAAAATAAAAAATGATATCATTAACCATAAACAAATTTAACAAACTCTACAAATTGCATCAAGCCACACTGAACTTAGAGACAGTACAATTACCATCAGGGAGGGAAAAAAATGGAATTAGGCTGATTTATTTTTTTCAACATGCATAGAAAAAAAAACCCAACCTGGAAATGAAAAGTTAAACCAAACCCCATTCTGCCTGCTCCTCCAACCAACAACCAACGGAAGTAAAATTAAGTCAGAAAGAGATGAAAAGTAAAAACTATTGGCTCAAATCAATGAGGTAAAAGGAAGATGCAGACTTGAAAAGACATATCTGTTACCACAGGGGTTGGTGGCTGTAACAGCAGTGAGAGCTCAGTGTTATTTGATAAATACTGCACTTCATCTGCAGTTAACATCAGTCAGTGTGAGTGTGTTTTCCAACACCTCTCTACGCTTTCATGATATGTCACAGATTGAGTCAGCGTAAATTAAGATTAGATAAATTCAAATAAATTATTCACTCCCTCCACCAAGGAGGTTATGTTTTCTGTAGTGTTGGTTTGTTTGTTTGTTTGTCTGTCTGTTAGCAGGATTACTTAAAAAACTAATGACATTTTCAGTAAATTTTTGGGTTGTCACAAGAACAACAGAAGTTGTTGCTCCCAAACTTTGGAACAATCTTCCTCTTCTTCTTAGGATGGCTAATATGTTAGATGATTTTAAGTCCCTTTTAAAGACCCATTTTTTTAACTTGGCTTTTAATTTCAGTTGAGCAGAAATGATCAGGATGTTCTTATCATTACTCCTTTATGTATTTATCTACTTTTTAACTATGGACCTGTACAGCACTCTGGGTGTGTAAAGTGCTCAATAATAGTTGATTGATTGATTAAAGAAAATATTGGTGGTAATCTGGATCAAAATCCAGATCTGAATACTTTTAATGACCCTATGGCCTTGTAGAAGTCAGCGCTCTCCTAGTGCTTCTAGTTTATAATGTGCTATTAATGTTAAAAAATGTCTGTATTTTCATGGCAGAAAATGCATTTACATAAAGTCATTACTTAAATACTGAATACTGGAATGAATACTTGACTTAAACTAAGTCACACATAGCTCCAAATCCCCAGCAAAGAAATAACCCTGCGAATGTGGAACCAGCTTGGCTTTATTGGCTTTACTCTCAGTTTCAAAACATGTGATCATCACAAAGATTTGTACGCATATATACACAATAAACCAAGCACAAAAGACACATGTAAGAACATAGAAATAGACGTTTTGTTCCTGTTTAGTAGAAGTTGAAAGTTGCATTTTTCAGTAAATTTATTCAAGTAGTAAAAAATTCTGCAATTCAGTAAATTTCTTTGTGTTGCAGAACTTTTGTTTTGCTGGTGTTTGAACTGGAAAAGAAAACAAACAAAAAAGAGTGGAACACCTCAGCTTACAGCCCACTTAGACACACCTCCATTGCGCTCAATGACCTAACAGGTTTCTTTAAAAATCTGGTATAAATCTGTGTGTGTGTGTGCGTGCGTAGATCAAGGCACCCACAGAGAGGAAATAGTTGGCGATCAAGGCCAAGGAGAGAGCACCAGCTGCTTGGAAAAGCTGCTGGGTTTAGAGGGCTTTCTGGAGCCTGTCACCAAAACTCTGTTTGGGTAACCTTTGCGGCATGATACATGGAGGGTTACACAACGTGTGCTCACACACACGTACACAGCTGCACGCACGCACGCACACACAAACACTTTAACACTACAACTGTGCTAATTTCAAACCATATTGTCACTGTATGGTAAGCAGGACTTTTTTAGAGGTTTGAATTTTGTTTCAATAAACAACACACACACAAAGCTCTGATACACATGCTTACAAACCTTGTGATTTCTTCGAAACAGAGGGGTTCACCAATTCTGCTTTTCCACACAGAGTTCACATATGTTTTGCAGTTAAGAAGAGTGGGTTATGAGTGTGTGTGTGTGTGGGTGGGGGTGTGTTTGTGCGTGTGTGCAGGAGAGTGATGTTTGAACAGATAGTATACAGAGAGGGTTTATAATTAGATGAGGAAAAGTGAGTGAGAAAATGAGTTATATAGAGAAGGTGACTTTACTATTTATAAAATGGGACAAATAACCTCTAAAAATACTTTGATAAGGCTCTACCAAAGTATTTGACTTTATTACATTTACTCATATAGAAACACCAACCAGTGTTTAAAAAAATAAAATAACCGAGAAAAGTGTGTTCTCTTACATTCTGGTTATCAATTTTACTGTTACCAAATCCAATTCAAATCAAATTTACTGCACAGAGACAGGATAAAGATTTTTTTCCACCCATAAAATCCCAGTCAAACACAGTCACACAAACACACACCAGGTCATACCTGGTCACAATCCTGTCAGTGGTCAGATTGAAGGTTGGCTGGACTGCCCCTCATCATAGACTGAAAGGTGTGACCCCATCAAATGAGGACAGGCAAAAGGGGAAGGCTTTGGGCTCAGCTGAGGTGTAACCTCATCAAACGTGGACAGACAGGGCAGACATGATAGATGTCAACATTGTAAATGTGTGTCAGTGGGTCTGTGCATGCACATCATCACATTCCATTAGGTCTATGTTGATATCCCGTGCTTTAGCCAAATAATGTGCGAGATCTCAGACATCTCCCCATCCTCTCAGTCCAAGTGAGACTTCTGATCTAACTCACACTTAGAATCAAGACATCCTCAGACTAAAGACACATTATTCCACTTTTTCAAAGGAAAACATGCATTGTCTCACTATTTGCCTTTTCTTATCCTTTTTTTTAACACATCCTAAATTTTATGAGCGAAAATAAGGAAATGACAAAAAAAACAACTCAAAGAACTTTTTGTACACAAACTCAAGTGGTCAGACGCTACAAGGAAAGGGGCTGACTGACAGATAAACAAATACAGGAGCTGCCCGCAGTGATTTTTAAAATATTTTATCACAACTTTAACAAATTTAACTTCAGCTTCTATTGTTCTTCCCTACTTACGTCTTCTCATCCTCAGGTTCTCATGTATTCTCAGGGATAAATTAGAACCAGAATGCAATTATAAACAGACTGTGTTTTTTTCTGGGTAGAAAAGCAGATCATGTGTGTGTGTGTATGTGTGTGTTTGTTTGTGCATGTTATCCACTGCCGAGTCTGTATAAAGCAGTGTTTTGTATTGAAAAAGCGACTTCGGAGAGGTGTGCTCTTTTAATTATGCCACTCTCAAACAGAACATGAGTGGGATATTCCATTGGGATTAGTTGAATCGCAATTAAGTCTTTCTGTTAACACAACACACGTGACACACATGTACACTCTGACACAAATTAATGCCTGCCAAAAAAGCCCCTTTCCAACAGTACAATACTCAATTTATTCAGACTGAGGTGTAAGCCAAGTGAATA
Source organism: Kryptolebias brasiliensis (assembly GCA_028566095.1). NCBI lineage: Eukaryota > Metazoa > Chordata > Actinopteri > Cyprinodontiformes > Rivulidae > Kryptolebias > Kryptolebias brasiliensis. Next base: position 12,764,851 of record JAOXNZ010000044.1, read on the forward strand.
ATTCCACTACTAATAAAGACAGTGTGTGTACAGAAGAAATGAAGGGGGGGATAAAAAAGCATAGAAGAGAGGAAGTTACATTTTCAGATGAAAGGTAAGCACACAGAAGAATTCTTCAAGTACAATAAAACAGCATATACATCAGTTGGACATTTAAACAACCACTTTGTAACAATTTTCAAACACTTTATTGAAATATGCCCCAACAAATACTGCATTATTAGTAGGAACAGCTAAATTAGATGTTAGGCTTTGGTTAATAAGTGATGCAATTTTATTTCATTTTTTTTATGACCGAGCATTTTAAAGACTTGCTTCTGCAAGTCTGAACGTTCTGTTACCAGTTGTTTCCAGTCTGATGTGAGGAGTGAAGAGCAGGTTAGTGTCAGAAGACATGAGGTTCTTGGATTGGCTATAAAGGTCTTGTGCTTTTTCTGGGTACTCAGGCTTTAGGGCACTCTGGCATCCAGTACAGGTTACACACAGACTCTCACCTGTTGACAGCTGAGACAAACTCATCCTTGCTTTAACACCCTGAACAGGATAAAGCAGGTATGGAAAATGATTTATAGAATTAATGTATGTCTTGAATTGGACATTTGGGTTTTTTTTGTAATGTGGCCTTCATTGAATAAAATATCATGTACATTATTTTGCCCCATTGTTTCATTTAGTTTTCTTCAACTTTTTCTGACTTAAGTGAAAATCTGACAATGTCTCAGAATAAATATATGCAAACAAATAAAAAAGGTTTATAAATTTTCAAGTGCTTAGAGCTACTAATTGTTGCATAAGATGGTGAAAGTTTGTTGATTTGTTATAGTAGATAATACTGCACAACTGAGGAAGGAGAGCTACAGTAGTCCACACACAAGATACACAAACTATAAACACACTCCACTTCATCTGCGTCTGTGTCTAATGACGTGTGCAAGTAATTACTTTGAAGTCCAATGTGTGCACGCGTTTAAGTGTCTTTGCTCATGTATGTTTTCATCTGGGCTTTTGTCTATGTCTTTGCTGGCAATGAGTATGTTTAATGATGTGTGTGAAAATAATCACTTAATCGTGGCTTTCTCCATTTGAGTGGTGTGTGTGTGTGTGTGTGTGTGTGTGATTCTCGGTGTAAAGATTTTAAAGTAAAATAAGCAGGAAGATGCCGAGATAAGTGAGAAGGCAAGGCAAATCAGTGACAATGACTAGTAAGTGGAGAGGAAATTTAAAAAAGAAAACAGAAGACAAAACGGGGGAAAGACACCAAGGGGGAACATAGGTAAAAAGACACACCCATTCCCCTTTAGCTCTCTCTCTCTCTAATTCTCCAGTATAACCCTTCCCTCCAATCTTGCTCTGCAAACCGTCGGCCTGTGAATTTATAGTTGGCCCAATGATTGCTTCTCAGGCCATGATGGCTGTAAATTGCTTTGCCATTTGGTAAATGTTGGCAGTTAGAAGGTATACAAGTAATTATTTCCGCTTGTGCTGATTGAGACATAATTCCAGGACGTGGTCCTGGAAAAATGACAGCATTTCGAAACAGTTCTGTTTTAATTTCCTAGCATTCCTAATTAGAATCTGTATGAACATGGGGAGTTTTTTATGTGGTTTCCTCCAATGGGGCCAGAAATAATTAAACTGTCAAGGGGAAATAAATACGTATAAACAAGGCATAATTTTTACAGAGCGCAGCACCTTGTCAAGCCACGACTTTTTGTGAAGAAAAAGAATGTGGGGAACAATACAGGGGCATAGAGGACACACACACAGACACGCGCACACAAACGAACGCACGCACACACACACACACCCACACCACCACACACAGACACACACATCAAGACATACAGAATCTGTAGATAGAGATTGATTCTTTATATACATTTTCTACCTTATCCTGAGCCCATTTTTTTGTTCCTGCAAAGCCTTGATCATACTTTTGTTTGCTAGGCTAAAATACACCTCATGTTAGGGAGCTGCATTATCAACAAAGATACGTTATGAGGTGCACTTACAGTAGTAAAAAACACTAACTTGTGAAATTTTAAATGCACCACGAAAGTATACTTTTGTGACTTTGGTCACTACGTACCCATGCTTTTTGGGTAAGAAAAAGTCTCTTTGTACCCACCCCAATGTTGATGATTCAATTTACTGGAGTACACTGTTGAAATTAAAATAAGCAGATTTGAACTAGTTTTTATTATTAGGCCTGAGAATTCATGGCTGTAGCTCTGGATGTTTTCTGAATAACTCTGTATCTGAGGAATAAAAATGCAGTTCTTTCAAATCACGGATTAAGTTCCTAAAGTAATATGACAATTTATTATGTTTGCCAGAAAACACAACTTTTTCTGTATTTCATGTGAGCAGTATCCACTTCAATACATCTGCACTATTGAGACTCAGTGACTGGCACACATTTTTATGCACTGCAACTGAGCAACTGCAGGAGTTGGAAATGTTTCTCCTTTTGCTGAAGGAGGGGGCAGCATCTTTTTTCAGCTGTCAGCCAAGATAAACAAAATGTATTAATGCAAATTAATACACATCATCATTTTTACAGTATATCCATCCATCAACTAGCACATGTATTTTACACACTGCAACGGAGCTATTACATGCAAAATGAGGCAAATAATTGTTGCTACAGTGTGTAAGAACTAAGTGTTTTTTGACAAGTGTTTATTTTACATAAATTATTGTGACAGAGATAAGCAAGATACAGCCATGGTATTTAATCTTACTGTCTATAAAAAAGTACCATTTGATCATGTGCAGGGTCACATGGAGATGGTGCCCAGAGATGGTACTAGTTCCTGCATGCAGGATTGTAGGGGTCCATGTAGTACATTGAGGGTCGTATTTATGAAGTGATACATGCATATGGTAGGAGCAAGGGTGCAAAAAGGTAAGGTCATAGATGGAAACTGGTGACAGCTTTGTGCCCTATTGGTACAAAATGTCAACCACTGTGTACAAAATAATAATGACTTTGGGTATAAAGTAAGGTTACAATTTGGCAGAGGTATGAACTGGCCAGCCCCCTTGAAAAACATACATGTTAGGTTGATTAGAGATTCTACATTGAGTTTAGGTGTGAGTGTGTGTGCATAGTTCTATGTCTTTCGGGTCTCTGTGATGGACTGCAAATTTGTGTACCCTACCTTTAGCCCACTGACTGCTGAAGGTAGGCACCAGTATTCCATGACCCTCAACAAACTTAAACATGTACAGAAATGGGAGGACAATGCCATAAAATGTTCCTGTAAACTGCTGCTTGACATCTTCTCCTCTGACATTTTCATGCAGAGACTTGGCTTAAAAACTTTGACGGTAAGGGAAAGTGCCTTATTTTTTATAGTTATAGGTGAACTGAAATCAAATCTAAAAAAATTGACATTTCATGTATGTTATTTGGTCAAACACATCCACACAACATTGCAGGGACCCGTTTTTTAACCTAAAAATGAAATACACAGTTTTTAGCGTTTTAGTCAATAATTTCCATGGAGTTCATGATGAGCGCTGTGCCCCGGCTGGCCGGCCAAGAACGCCACTACTGTTCTATTGTTTACTAGTGAAAATGGAAGAAAAAGCCTTTTTTGAACACAAAGAAATGCCGGAAGACTTCGTGGGAGTAATGGATATACAACCATACCCGCATGAACCTGAACCGAAGTGTGGATCTCCGGAATCAGATGAAAACTCTTCAGATTCGGATTCTGATGATCACCAGGACCGTCATGGCCGACAAAACAATGCGCATAACGACCGAGTTGGGAACGTGGAACGGTGAGATTCGATTACCCTCAGATCGTTTTCTTGACATCATTACACAACACTGCAAGTTAACAAAGATGGCAGGAGAGAGCTAACATTGCTAACTCAAAGCTAACCCAATGCTAACGATGCTAACCGGATGCTAACTTGTAAACAACATGACCGCGTGTCAGAATAGTGTTTATTAACTCTCACACCAGAGTAAACTAATCAACAGCAGGTTCAGAATATGACATTTGTTTAATCACACATGGATTGTTTATATTTTTTCCTCAATAACTGCTCTGCTCTGAATCACAAACTGATCTCAGGCTGTTGGCCTGTAAGCAGCTCAGACCTTTTAATGACAGCGCGCGTTCACGTCACGTTTGAAGTAAAACTTCCTGTTGCTCGTCTCCTTCTCTGTGGCGATGTCCTCCTCCACATTTGACTTTTTGTAAAAATTAAAAGTAGTTAGAACTGCTGCTGGCAAAAGTTCCTGTTTTTTTTGGCGTGAAGTCAGCCCACCGCAGTAACGAGGGTAGGAGCGGTGCTTCATTAGTAATGGGTTCTCACAAATATAGGAGTTCATAAACAGATGTGTATGTAATAGTTTAACTGTACAGCACAAACACACCAATCAGTTAGTCAGATTCTGCCCCTTAGGCAAAATATTACAACTCTTTTATGAATAAAACGGCAAAGATGTGTTCTAAAAATCACTCAGTTTACAGCAGTCTATCATTGTCAACAGAAAACTTCATTGTTTAGTGTCGCAAAAATGAGCTCCATTCAGTTAAAGTTTGTCAGTTAAAAGCAACCTTGTTATGCTCAAATGTCTAAAAAAAAACATTAGCATCATTCACAAATGCACACATTAAAGCATATCTGTGCAAAACTCTGACACTGGGTTTGCTTTTTTTTGTCTAGCAAGGATCCCACTGTGTGGCTTCTTAATGCTCTGAATTTCTGCAACTTATCTGCTGCCCTTCCTTGACCTGTAAGACCTCCTTACTGTAACAGTACACATCTGCTTGCTGCCAGACCTTAACTGCCAACTCCTTTTTTCTCTCTCTGTGCAGGTGTTGTCTTGTGCCATATAACATGTCCTGTCTGGAGTCCAAAGCCACTTCTTTCCTACAGCATTTGATCTTACTATGTCTGGGATATGTGTGATAACATGGACAATCTCATTCAAGGAAAAAAGGGGTTTATTGATATTGTTTCTTGAGACATGTTTTATTTAGTGACAGTTATTGGCTGAAGACGGGTTCAAGTATAAGGATGTGAGAAGGCAGACAAGTGATGTAGAAACAACACTTTTATTTAAATAAAACCGAAAAAATGATTGAGGCCTATAGTGTAAAGATCAGAATATATTAAAAAAAGAACTCAAAAGAAGAGAAACATTCACAGGCAAGCACACTGGTCAAACAACAACAAAGGTGACAGAAAACAAAGGGAACAAAGAAGTAATCATACTGAGGGAATCTGGTGACTGATACATTGCAGGTGATGTTAGCAAATTAGGACCAAGTGTGAGGGACAAGTGGAGCAAGTCAGGAAACAAATGAAACTGCACAGAAAATAGGAGCAACAACCAAACCTCATATAAAATAATTATTAAACATTTCAGTTGACTTTTAAAGTAAACTAGAAGTCAGCTTGTTTATTAGCATTCTGAAATACACATTTTGTCATTCATGGATCAATTTTAACAACATTTTCTAAACTAAGTTATTCCATGTGAAAGT
>JAOXNZ010000044.1:12918546-12939320 GCA_028566095.1 Kryptolebias brasiliensis
CTTAGAATGCAAAATTTACAATTTTTTTTTATTAATTTGAATGCTTGTTTTTTATCTTCCTACATTTTTATAAATTTTATTCATTTGTTCTGTTCCACTGAAAATGAGCTCAAATGAGCTTCCGATTGAGCAGCTCGGTAGACTTCTAGTAGTGGTCTGGTAGTAGTCCCTGAGAGCCATGGTACCGGGCCTGTAGAGATGAGGCTTCTTCACCCCGCCGGTGGCCAGGGCGCTCTTCCGGGCGGCTTTGGTGGCGAGCTGCTTCCTGGTAGATTTACCTCCGGTGGATTTACAGGCGGTCTGCTTGGTTCTGGCCATGGCTGGACTTAAAAGTTCTTCACGTTTAACACTGAAGAGTGAAAGATATTAATCAGCTGCTCCCGATTGTGGAAAAGAAAAAAAAAAAGGCACCTTGTTGTTATGGTTACGCATCATAACAAAATGTCCAAAAGAAAATAGGTTTCAGTAAAAATCCTTCCAGCTGCACAGCATCTGATGCCAGAGGAAATAATCGTTCAAAAAAAGTGCTTTACATTAAGAAAGAGAGGAATAAAGTTTTCAAAAGCAATATCTCAGAATGAATGTAACAGAGCAACTCCAACATGCAGCCACCTTGTGTGGTGCAATTCTTTTACTCTGGGTACTCTGGTTTCCTCCCACTGAGCAAAAACATTTGGTTAATTGGTAACTTTAAAATATCCCTAGGTGAGAGTGTGAATGGTTGTCTGTCTCATTTGTCTCTATGTAGCCTTGTGATAGACTTGTGACCCGTCCAGGGTGTTGCACAACGACTGCTGGAGATAGGCTCCTCGTGACCTGGAAAGGAGAAGCAGGTAAAAGAAAATGGATGGATGCCACAAAAGAATCACTGATCATTATCTGATTTAGTTTCTTTGTTTGTATTGGTGGTTATTCCAGGGGCTGTTTAGAGAGCCAGAGCAATTGTGGGAGCAGAACCTGCAATGCCTGAGCTTACTCTGGTTCTGCAGACTTCTTACCCAGACCTGGCAGTGGCCCAGAATCAGCGCCAGGAATGGGAATCCGTAAGACTCCCCAATATTACATTGTAGATACTGTACTACACACTGTGTTCACACACAACATTAGTGTTCAAAAGTTTGGGTTACAAAATCCTTCTTGTACAAATACAAACATTTTTAGAAGATTTTTATTTATTTTTTTATCAAATATTTGTACGTGCATCATGATATGTATGTACAAGGCAGATAAGAGCACAAATTTTGTTGTTCATAAAAGTAAAACTGGAGAATACTTTTTAAATACTTCAAGCTAGATTTGCAGTGGACAGCGTTTCAGTCTCCCTACTTAAGTTCAAAGCCTTGAGTTTTAATTAGGAATCATGCAAGTGTGTGTGTGTGTGTGTCTCTGCTGAAAGACTTGACTGTAAACCCATTACCACTCACAGGCTAATCTACTCAGCTGTGTGTGCGTGTGTAAGTGTGAAGTGCTGTTATTAACCATCTGTTTGATCTGTCTCATACAATAATTTTCTTGACTACAGTAATAAGGACCACCAAGCAAGAGAGTTTTTTTTTTTTGGTTAGTTTTGTTAATATTTTGGTCTTTTATCCCAGTGCAATTAAAACACTAAAGACAGAGGTCTTTTGTTTTATCAAATCTTATAATAAATTATACATCAGCTTTTAGAGGAGGCATGATCAGAAATACATACATACGCACACGCAAACGCATACATACATATACAATATGTATTTATTCATTTTACATCTCCATTGTGCTGTTTAGGACAGCATGGTATGTCTAATCCAGGGGTAGGCAACACACCTGATTTGAATCAATGGGTGATTAACAGGCTTCTGCAGAACATGAAGAGGTAATTTAACCACTGAATCAGATGTGTTGGAGCAGGGAAACAAGTAAAACATGCAGGATAGTGGCACTCGAGGACCAGGATTGCCTACCCCTGTTCTATTTCAAGGCCTTCCTTGCAAAATAACAAAATAAAACTGAAATAAGATGGTAAACATACAAAAGTTACTCAACATCATATCATAAACCATATCAGCCTTACAGTTGAGGATTTCTGCTTTGAATTTTTGAAACGACATAAAAGAAAGATAAGGTCCAGACAAGCCTCTATGTTCAAGACTCTGAGAAACTGATCCTGAACAGTTACAAAGTATAGCAAATTTGCATCTGCTGTGAAGAACCAATAAAACCATTGACAACATAATGAGAAACTAATGTTAGTCAAGGCTTGCTCAGTCTATGGACACCTGCTTGTAACTACTTGTTTGTCAACTGAGCCAAGAAGTTGCATTATTGCCTGTGATACTTGCAAGAAGCCCTAGCTTCCTTTTCTTCTTTATTTGCTTGTTTAACTGTATAAGATTACGTGTTTTTGCATAAACAAATTTCTTAGTTTGTAGTGTTTATAGCAAATTTTCAATGTGTTCCCTCAGATGGGCCTTTTAGTTACATAAAAGACATAAAAAGCAGTTTGAAATACAAAGACAAAGCATAATAGCCTAATACTTGTTAAGGCAAGGGGAAACAAAACAAATGCATAAACTACACAATAGAATTGTTAAAAGTGAAAGACATATTTTACATATATAAAGAGATATATACTTTAAAACTATATATAGTTATAGTAATTTATCTGTTTCTTTTAATTAAATGGTAAATAGCTTGCACTTGTATAGCGCTTTATCTAGTCTAAGGACCCTAAAATGCTTTACACTACAGTCAGTCATTCACCCATGCACACACTGTTGGCAGTAAGCTACATTGTAGCTACAGCTGCCCTGGGGCAGACTGACAGAAGTGAGGCTGCCATTACACCAGTGCCACCGAACCCTCTGACCATCATCAGTAGGCAAGGCACGTGAAGTGTCTTGCCCAAGGACACAACGGCTGAAATGGACAGAGCCGGGGCTCGAACAGGCAACAGGACGAACCCCTACCTCCTGAGCCACTGCCGCCCCAATTATGTGTTGGATATTAATCCCAGCTGTGGAGTTTGGTCAAGCAGCTACCTCAAATAGATCTTTCAACACAAGCAGACTAATGGTGCTCAAAGGTTTAAAAAGGTTCCTGGATTAGGTCACAAAGGTTCAATTTTCCCCTCAAAGAAAAGATGGAAAAACAGAAACAATAGAACCCAAACCTTCAACTTGTGTTGTACAAATTTGTCAAAAGTGACAGCAATTTAATAAATCACTGCTCTCTATCACACGCATATGTACACCCACCCACACAGATACGTACACCCAATTCTGAGCTATGCCCTCCACTGCACGATCTACATGTATACGTAAATGAGGTGTATGCATGAATGTGTGTGTGTACATGATTGTTAGTGAGAGAATGTGTGAGCGTGGGCCCTGCAGTCAGGTCCAGGCATTAGGTAATTGACTGTGTCTTTGCTCAAGGCCTTTCATGGATCACCGTCCTTTATTAGCTCACTTCCCATCACACACACACTCATATACACACACGCTTGAACAGAGTTCCCAGCAGCTCCACCCCAACCCCTTACTCCCAACCATCAGCACCCAGACCCAATTGCCCAGAAAAAGAGGAGTGAAACAAGAGAGTGAGAAGAGCAAGGAAAGAAGAAAGCAGCCACAGTGGGATGAACTAACTTGGCCCCGGGAAGTGGCGATAAATAAGTATGAGGACTGAGTGGGCGGGTGGATAGGGTCTCCTCCAACTGACAACAGAGATTGAGAGAGTAAAATCTGTTTAGCTTGGTGCACCATCTACATCATGCAGTGTTTGTAAAATGCAGTATTAGTGACAAAGTTGTAGATCTTCATGTGTTGCACATAAATTTAAAATGCACAACCAAAATTAAAAACTTTCAGGGATATTGCAATTCACCATCCAAATCAGAATATACTTTTAACTGTGGCTATGTAACAGTCAATCTGTATCAGTATAGTTCTAAAGAATTTACTTGTTAACATTCCACCCTTACTTGCATTATTTGATCTAACTGGATGCAGACGTGCTACACTTGTTACTCCAGCTTTTCTTGTGGCTATAAACTTTTGTTGTGATTTTTGCTCTGACAGATTACTGTCTTACATACTACTGATGAAAAACAAACAATAAATACACTGGAGTAAACTAACAGAAATGCCATATAGTATATCCTCATTCTTTATGCTTTTCAATAGGACTGAGTGACTGACGAACGTTAATTTTAGCATTTTTATGTGTCGTTTACTGCTGTGAAACTGACATAGCTGCCTTGCTCAGTTTTTGTTTTCTAATAAATTATATCACTCTTTGTAAGGGTTGGGGTTGCATAAGCTCGGTGGTCAGTGCTGCAGTTTGGTAACCCTGAGACTGCAGGTTCAAGCCCAAGTTGTCAGGAAGGGCATCTGGTGTAAAGCAACTGCCAGATATTGTATGCGAGTTTGCTTGCTGTGGCAACACCACCAAAAGGGAGCAGAAAAAAAATCCAACCCTTTGTAAGGGTTATGTGAAAAAAAATTAAGTATTATTAGTCTTTCACTGAAACAATGCATCTTCAAAAACTTTTTTTTAAATTCTAAACTAAAACTACTCAACCTCTGAATAGAGGACCTGAGCCTGAAGTGACTTGCAGCCTGTCCAGGGTGTACCCCGCCTCTCGCTCAGTGATTGCTGGAGAAAGGCATCAGCTCCCTGCAACCTGGAAAAGAGAAGCGGGTAAAGAAAATGTATGGATGGATGCTTAAGTTGATTTTTATATGTTGTATATTACTGGTAAAAAGGTGCAACACAGTCTAGCTGTTATATCAAAGTTTAGTGTAATGTATGCTAATGTATTCTTTGTGTTATGATTGACCGAGGCGAACCCAGACTCATGTTGATGTTAAAAGAAAACTAATTAACAAAAGAAACGGAAAAACAAAAGGCTGGCGTGGCAGCAAAAACAAGATCACAAAAACTTGCTAACCGATGGCGGAGGACACAAGAAGCATTGCTGTGGCTTGAAAAATACTGAGGCATGGATGATGAACAGCAGACTGAAAGGAATGAACCAGCAAGGAATGAATGAAAAGAGATGGGTTTTAAAGAACTGAGGGTGAGTGGAAAATGAGTTGCAGCTGGGAGATGACGAGGAACAGGTGAGGTGAGCGTGGTAGGCAGACCTGAGACTTTCTGAGCAGAGGACAGGTGAATAATTATTTCTCGTATTAGATTTGGGCATACTGGGTTAAATAGCACTACTTTTATTTTAGGGAAATACTGCAGTGGTGAATGTGAATATTGTGGAGAAGATGAAACAATAGAACGTGATGTTATTTTGTCAAAAATATGAGGAGGAAAGATGACAATTGATTCAACAATTAAATAGAAATAAAATTAAATTGGATATAGTTGATTTATTTAGAAATAATTTGGGAAATAACATTTATCAAATAATATTTTGTTATCTTAAATTAACACAGTTATTTAATAGAATTTAATTTCTGAACGTCATTGTGGTCCACACACCATACCAGTTGGTGGCGGTAATGCACCAAATTTGCTGTTTGCCAACCGCCAATAAAAATCAAAAAAGAAGAAGAAGAGGACAGATGAATAGTGACACAGGAAAACACAGAACGCCAAACAACACAAGAAAACAGAAAAAGTCAAACCGTGACACTTTGGGACATATATTCCTCATAGAATGCTTGATAAAGTTTTTTAGTTTTTTTTTTTTTGTCTGTATGGCACCAGTGTTTATGATGGTTAAAAAGAAGATAAAGACTGTACTAAAGCCCAGACCTGTCACATTGCAGTCACTCATACCTCATCATATTTCCCCCTTTCATTCTGTTGTTTGAAGCTCTATCTTTTTGTATCTCTCTATTTATGTTTACTCTCGCTCTCTTCTCTCACTCTGTGGTAATTAGTGCATTAGGCCTATCATTGGCATCACCGCCAGCTACAACAGCAGCCAGCAGAGCTTCTTGTCACAGCTCACAGGGGCAGTAGAGTGGACAGCTCAACCCTGGTACTCATCATCTTCATACTGTGCCTCGCCAGCCTCCCCCAAGCCACTTTATCTAGCTATGCTATTCAGCCATTCCCCTAATTATTTTCCGACCCCAACCATAGCCCTCTCACCCAGCCTCTGCCACCATACGTAGCACTGCTTGTAATCATCACCCTAAGCTTTGCTTCAGCTTCTCTACACAGCCTGAAGCCTCATCATTAACATAGCCATTTTTTCCAGACTGTGGCTCTTTGGCTTGACCGTCACAACTCTTGGCAGCATGTACACAGACCCCCAGTCCAAACCATGCACTAGAAATAGCCTGTGACTCTTGCACCTTTGTTTACCTTAGCCATCTGGGTCACAGTAAAGCAGTCCATCAGGCAGCTCATACATGGCCATGTATAGGACAATTAGTGAACTGTCTTGGTTGAAGGAGTGAGGTGCAAAGGTGGTCCTTTATGACCTCCATGTGCCCTTACACTTACTGCCCACAGTGTCCCCAAAGACTAACTGTGTGTGTCTTTTTTTTAAGGACATCAAGTTCTATTTGCAATACAAATAAATCTGACTTGACTTGAATCATTCTTAATCTCTCAACTTGCTTTATTGAAACACTGCTTCACAACCCATCCCGGATATTAGAGCTTTTCTTCATAATTACAAACCTCAGATTATTATTTTCAGTAAAATTTCACACAACACTTTCAAGCTGAGCCTGAGATGCCCTTTTCCTGCCTCAGTGTTATATGAAATGGCTGATTTGGGATAGGTACAGTTACATCTCTGAGCTAGGAAGGGATGTAGTCACAGAGCCAAGTTGGTGAGTTTGTGTCAAATGAGAGGTGACATAAGTATATCTCCATTCTCACCAACGGCCCTGCTGTCATTCTACTTGTTCTGTGACACCAGGTTTTAAATGTGTTAGCACACATCAGTGTAACACCTGGTCAGCTTGATTAGTTTGTGTGAGTGACCAAAGTCATCATCAGAATAACGCTGACAGTCAGAGATTACTTTGGTAAAAGGTCAGACATAGGATGCCACTATAATAAAAAGGATTTAAGAAGAGGAAGCCAAAGACAGGTGTATGTTTAAACTGGAAAGGTTTTCTTATGGGATTTTATTTTTGTACTATTTGCCATTCTTACCAACAACATTGAAACTTGAGTACTCTCTACCTCAAGCTAATTTTGTGCCCTCACTGTCATAATCCATTCATCCATTCATACATTTTCTGTACCTGCTTCTCCTTTCTGGGTCGTGAGGAGCTGGTGCCTATCTCCAGCAGTCATTGCGCGAGAGGTGGGGGACACCCTGGACAGATCGCCAGTTCATCACAGGGCCACATAGAGACAAACAAAACAAATAACCATTCACGTTCTCACTCACACCTAGGAACAACTTAGAGTTACTTCCATTATATGCTATGCTATTTGATTTAAATCCCTATTGCGGGGCTAAAATAGAGTAAAAAAATTTATGATTTATGAGCATATGTTGCTAAAATCACATGAAGGTAGAAAGTAAATATTGTCCACTGTTTGGTAAAATGCTATAAAGGTTTATTTTAGCTTCTGACTAATTTCAAATGCAGCTATGGGAAAACCCTCTCTGTTTATGCTAATTTTGTGGTTGTGTTATTAGCCATGTCACCAGCGGATCTGCCTTTAACCACAAAAGATGTCTAATTAGGAGGCTACGTGCTAATCAAGTACACTGCAGTGAGTGGTCACGTCTGTGTCTGTATGTGCTCCGAGCCTTTCCTTCTCTTCACATTAGACTGACATCTATCAAAAATTTTAAAAACTAGCATCTGATAAGAACCAATTTACATTTATATCATTTAAACACAACTCACCATAGTTAAAGCATCCTTCTTGAAAACATGCACATAGACATTATTTCACAGGCACACAGATAAATAAATGCATACACAGAAACCATTGCCTACAGTGCAACTACTGAGCATATAATGTGTAATGCTGCTCTAATGATGTCCTTGCTACCTCCTTGCACCAACTCACTCAAACGCACACCCATCTTACCCCCCTCCACAGAAATAATGCAAAAGCCTCTTCCCAATTGCTCTGCTTTGGGGTAGTTTTATTATTGTATTGCAGTTGTTAAGCTTCAGGCAACAGGGAAAGAAAGTATGCCTGCACAATACACTCACACAGTGTCCTGCTATTACTGACCTTAGTTGTGATGGACCACCATGATGCAAACATCTGGAAACAATATCCAATAGCAATTATTTCTACAACTGAAGTAGGCCACAAACTTGGGCAATAGGATCAGGTGTGGCTGCAAATCCACAAAATTGTGTTTTAGTCTTTACATGTATATGGATTGAATGTGCGTTTTACATATTAGGTCCACCCATTCTTCCAGCTCAGGTGCATTAATGTCCATGCTACTACAGTGAGATAGGAATGCTAATTCCCCATAACAATTTTACAGCATGTGTAAAACTCAGCTGCCCCTTCATTTGCACAGTCGTAAAATTACCCCTGCCACACTGTTTCCCTCTCAGGATCCTAGCTTTATCAATTAACCCAACACTTTGCTTTCATTACTGTGGCATTTTGCACCATGAGGCCTTCATAGAGAGAAACAATGAGAGGCAAGTGCACAAAGTATTGTACTAAATTGACAACTTAAATAATTTGCAGTCATGTTTTGCTGTGACTTAAGAAAATAAATGACATTAGACTTTTTTGTTGCTCAAAACAATTAGACCTTAACTGTCCAAAATGTTTTTTTAGTCACATTAGTCTATTATTTAACCTAAATAAAGATTGTTGCAATTTTACACCAAAAAGGTTTGAGAGACAAACAAAAATCACTCTGCATTAGCAGTATTAACTATAAAAATATATGTAGTGTGAAATCAAGCTGGAAAACTGTTTCTGAGTCAGATGGTTTCCATGCCATACATACATGGATGTAAGAAAAAGCAGGCAGACAAGCTGGATAGCAATGTCTGTACTTTAATGGACAGTCTGTCCCTGTGCAGATATGCTCCACTGAAGCATACTGCATGTAGTGTGGTATAATCACTTTCTATCTCATTCTCCTGTCATCACTCTGTCTTTGCTTTGCTGCCTTGTTTATTTGCACACTAGTTCTGTTTTCTTCATCTGCGATACCTACTTGCAATCCCCCCCCACGCCTATCAAATAGCTGAGTGCAATACACGCACATGCACACATACTTGAGAAACATGACAACCCTCTCATACAGTAGTGTGTTGGTGATAGAAGTCAAACCTGGCTGTGAAATGCAAATGGTTTGTGTTAAAGCTACGGTGTAGACGGACACCGAGGATACTGCAGACAGGATACATTTTGTGGACTTACATGAGATTTTTGCAGTCAAAAACTTGCCTAAAACATCTTTTAAATGCAAATATAATATGTGTTTTTAATCTGTATGTCTGCGTGTTGGTGTTTTCAGCTTTGTGTATGTGAAAGCAGGTGTCACTATGCACAAGGCTTGTTTGTTCAGTGTGTCGTTTCTATCCTTGGCTTTGCACTTGATAAGCCTCTTGATGTGTATGTGAAAGTCACACTTTTATCTTTGCTATGCTACTTTTATCTCTGCAACGGCTGGTATATGTGGTATATGTGTATGCCTAGATGTTTTCTACTATGGGCTCATATGTCCAGGGGCCACCATGCATGGTGTATGAGAGAGGTTGGTGTCTTGTAGTATGGCGATAGGGCCTGGAAAAGGAAGCAGTCACAAACACTTAAACCTGCAAATGGCCTTGATGTTCTGTTCAAAGCAGCTTGTGTTGACTGATGAGCCTGTTAACCCTGGCTGAAACAACTCCAGCTCAGGGAATTAGACAACAGTGCCGGTCCTGGCTGTTCGCAGCCCGTTTTGCATGGGAATTGTGCATATTTAATCTGAGGTGTGTCGAAGTGCAAAGACAAGCCTCCCTCTTCTCCGTTTCTCATTATGGATGTGTAATAGCACCCCAAGGCTGCGGGCCTTAATTCACCAGCCTCAGCCGCAGTCTTAATCTTACCCTCAGTCTCAGCCCCCACCTTCTCACCATACCTACTCTCAGCCCAAATCTAAGTCCTTTTGAAACCCTTTTTTCACTCTTTGTCTCCTGTGTGTAGTTCCTCCCTGCTTTATGACTCAAGGTGTCAGTTTTACTGTTGAATCCTAAAACAGCATCTTTATTCTAACCCCTGTTTGAAAGTGTAACTAAAAACAGACACAGTTCAATTACAATTAAAAAAAATGGACATGACATAAACAACTGTCTCTTGTCTTGTACAGTCTAGGCTTTAGGAGTGAAAAAGTACAAACTAGTTTGTTTAAAAAAAGTGCATCAGCAAAATCTAAGCAACTTCTTCCAGGTTCATGTGTTTTAATAAAATAAAAATACCAACTTGAAGTAAAACTTACCATCTCAACTGTTTACTTGGGTTCACCCTAAAACTAACTTAATATTAAAACATTGCAGAGTTGTTTTTGTAGTGAGAAAACAGAAAACTATGACTAAGCAATTTTGTCTTTGTGATTTTATGTTTCATTGTGAGAATCACTTAATCAAAAAAGCGATTAAGTGATTTACCTGATGGCTGTATTTTTATGTTCTTCTTTATAGGTAACTGTTTTCCTTATTCATATTAAAATTTCAGGCACTTTAGTCACCAAGTAGTTGGGAATTCAGTGTTTGTTTCCTGATAAATGTGTTTGAGTCTCAGTGACAAAAAGCTTCTGTCTATCTAATTCCATCTATCACATCATCAACAACATGTTTTAATTCAGCAAACACTTCTCACTGCAGGACAGAACAATCAATGCAGCTTCTTGGTCTCTTGGCCTTTTTTCATCTTTTTTTTTCCTTTTCTTCACAATCTTCAGATGATAATGCTTTTTATACATCATCCATGAATCATGTTAATTCTTTATGAGACAAATTTAGAGTGAATGCAGTTGGTTGTGTGTGTGCATGTGTGTAACAGAGAGACCCCATGCTGCGTGTGTAATTTTGTGTTTGTACATGGTTCCAAACATCTTAGGCCACTACAGAACAGGGGAGACACAGAGAGGAGCAGAGAGGTTGAGTTAGACAAAAAAGATTGAGGGAGAAAAAAAGGAAAGAGAGAGAAGGGAATGGGAAAACACGATGATAACAAACGTGGCTCAGATTTCACAGACGCATATTTCATCAATCATGTGAATAAGTCGTGGTGATTATGCATGGTGGTGGCAGGCCAAGGGGGGTCTGATTACCATACACCATAAAGGCTGCTTTCTTATCTCACACACACTGATTAGTTTCTGTCTGCAGATAGCCTCTCACTCTTCGCTCTTTCTCATACACACACACACACACACAGACTTGTAGGAAGTGTTGGTCTCTATTGTACACATGCATGCATGCATTTACATGTAAACACAATCTTAAACACTTGAACACGTTTAATGCTGACTAGAAATCCAGATACACACAATTAACTACAAGAATAGCATTACCTTTGTTTTCTAAGCTTTTCTCTGCTGTTTTTGTATATTTAGAAGCTGGAATAATGTTTTAAAATTAAAAGCAGTATTGTTTTTTTTGTTGTTGCTTTTGCCAACATACTGATGTTTTCATATAACATTCAGAATATTTTGGAAGATGGCAGAACATTTATCTACCTGATAAATTTATTTATTTATACTTTACTTGCAATACTTGACTGTCTGTTTTTTCTGTTTTCAATGCGCACATTTATTTGACAAAATTTAAAGCTGACAAATTTGCAGACACACTTTCTGATACAGTACATAGATATTTTTGTTTGAAAGCCTTCCAGTACTAATATTAATGGAGTGCTTGCCTGAATGCCCTAAACAGAACATGTGTCATTGTTTTTTCAGATATGGCAAACTTGGCAAAGACATAATTTGTCTTGTCTGTTTTTTATATTTAGAAGTACAGCATATTACATTTTGCGAAAGGGAATATCTGTCCACTTGAAAACCATTATTTATATTTCTGTTTGTTTCTACAATTCTCTATGAGATGTTTTGTGTCATCTCTTCTGATACTCTATGCTCATTTTCTGAAGCTAAAAACATTTGATGCAGAACAAGTGAGTGAAAAAGAAATGAGATGATTATGAATAATAAAGATGTGAAATTAGGCCAAAATTAGCTACATATGGTGTTGCTTTCTGTCTAATCAAAGAATTAGAAGTTACTTGTTTCTTTTACCCTTTTCTTTCTCTCTGTCACTCTGATATATAATATAAACTCATTTGGTAACCAGGCAGGAGTGGCGTTGCGCTGTCTGAGTGCCTGCATGTGAGAAGTGTGCCTGGGATGCATTAGGGCCTTCTGACAGGGGCCTGGGTGAAATAAGTGAAATTAATGGAGCTCCTTTCATGTCGGACAAGGCCGCGGCACCCCTTTCACGCAGCATACAGTCACAGAAAAGTCAATACTTTTTTATTACTCCTCGCTTGCCCTACATTCCCCACTACAAGTGCTCTGCCCGCTAATTGGTTTCAATTTGCAGAGAAAGAGAGAGAGAAAGCAGAAGAAAGAGTGGGTGAGGACTCCATTGCAAAGAACACTGAAGCAAATAAATCAATCTCATATTTTTCTCCCCGCTGTCTTTTTTCATAGAGTAACATCATGGCAGAGAGAGCCAGACATGTGGGAGAGAAATACAAGAGAGAGGGAGAGGGTAAATGGTTGGTTAGAGCACGCCTGATCCCAAGGGAGCGTAATAATATCTGGGAGCCTGTTAATGGAGACGAGTGGTTAAAGTGGGCTGGGGCCCTGGCCAGGTCACCCCTGGGGGTGTATAACTAGCAACACAGCCTCATCTGACTGGTCACACTCAAGTTTCAATATCATTCCAAGCAAATGTCTGATAGTTTTGAAAATTAGATTTATCTCCACCATGACTGTGTGTGTATTCAGGTGTTGGAATGAGTTGCATGCATCAAGGCCTCTTTTGAGAATATTAACTGGCTGCATAGAATGTTGTTTTTTTATGAACACAAATGTTGTCAATATGTGTTGTCATCTTACATTTTGGCATGTGGTGTTGAATAATTATTACATTTCTTTCTTTTTTATAGAAAGGTTTTGCAAAAGCAGCTCAAAGTTGCTGAGACAAAATGGGAAGCATCCTGAAATTGAATATTGTGGAAACTATTGACTCAAATCGAATTTTTCTCTTTTTTACAAATCACATATTTGCCTGAAATGATTTCTACTTTGTTTTCAGTCTTACACTGACTCATCTAATATAAGAGGTAGAACTGTGTATGCCTGCAGAGTTGAGTGGTTGTGTGTGTGCAAATGCATGTATGTGTTCTGTCTGTCAGTGTGTTGTTCACTGTTGGACTTAGCTTAAGTGGCAGTGGGGTTAGCCTCTTTCAGAAACAGCACAGCCACAAATTGATGTGACACTCTGAACCCCACTTCACCGCAATCACACACACACACACCCCCACCAGTCAGCCTCCAGTTAAAGGGAGGTTCCACCAGTCTCGTTTTCTTTCCCCATTCCAAATTTCACAGCTGTACCACGCAGGCCAGGGCAGGTTTGGGGGGGCTACAGCTTGTATGTGAATGAGCTGTCACACACGGCTGGCATCACCATCCAGTTTGCCATGTCTTTGTTGATCTGACAAGTCCCTGCTCTCTTCCCTGTGGCCAATGCAAAGACACATACCCACACACAGAAACTCTCTCTGTCTTTCTATCATTTGTCCATCACATACATTTCATATGTGAGTATATGTTATTGGATCGTTTGGATGAAGTGGATTTGTATGCACCCACTCACACACAAACACAGGTCCACATGTACAGACAGCCACATGCTGTATATTAAACAGTAAATGTGTTTGACAGTGCATGCACCGTGCTCTAAAAACAGTGGCAGTAGCATATCACTTCACATCATTGTTGCCGATAAATGGAGCTTTCATATTAAATTTAGGCTGAAACATGCTTTGATTTTCCTGTGCCAGAGCTTTTTTTTCTAACTTGGCTGCATGATAGTCGGCATGTGTGTTTGAATGTGTCTGCGAGTGTTTGTGTGTGTGTCTGTGGGAGATTTTCTCAGGAGTTGTTAGTGTCAGATTGAGGAAGGCTTCTGTTTGTTACAAGGACAGGCTTGTACCCACCTCCAGGCGTCGGCATTATGATGATTGTCATGGCGATGGAGTGTGAGTGACAGGAAGGATCACATGTGGTAGCCGCGGAGCAGGAAGCCTGAACCGCCCCAGTCCCTGACATTAGTTTGTCCTTCATCAAAACTTTATTCTCGTTTATAACTATTCACTATTCTGTTAGAAATTCTTTCTTGTTTGTGTTTTTTAACCATCTGTCACTTGTCTCTCTGTTGTATGGATCTTTTTTCCCCTCTTTTCATTTTTATCTCTTCATCTCATTCTTGCCCATTTATATTATACTCTAAGGCCACTTATCTGTATCTCACAGTTTTTTATATTTATCCGTCAGTTATTATTCTGCTGTCTTCTTCAAGTGCCAAGATCAATTGTTTTTTTTGCCATTTTACAACTTTCTTGGTAATCCACACAATTGTGTAAGTGGGAAAGTTGAAGAACAGGTCATATTACACACAGTCATAGCTGCACATTTCATTTTTTTAACAACTGGGCCAGCTGCAAAACAGTGGCAAGAGCAAGGTGGGTTTGTGTGTGGGTGCACATGTAGGTGCAAGCAGTTTTTTCTTTAATCTATGTCTGTTTGACTCTGTAGAGCTTTTGTTAAGATCTATGTGTTGTTGCAGACTTACACCTGTGTGTAAGTGTGTACATTAATGCATGTGTATTTGTGTCTTTTGGTGAAAGAACAAGAGCTTTTTGTGCATCGCAGCAGAAAAGGAGGTCAGGGTTTTCACAGTGGCTCGAGCATTCATCATTAGCCCACTGTTGCTGCCGGTAATGTTGCCCGTTACAGTCATGATTAAGAGCCCCGCTTAGTTCCAGCAGCCGGTGCGGACGCACAAACAAGTGCACATGTGTGGTTCCAAGTACTGCTCCAGTAAAACTGAAGTTTTACAGAAAACTCTACTTTCACCCAGTATAGCATGCCTAGTGGGTGTGTGTGTGTGTGTTGTGTGTGCTTGTTGTGTAGGGGATTGTATTGTTCATGATGTCTAACTGAGACAAGGCTTCAGGGCTCGATGAGAAACCTGTCAGAGTCACTCATGAAAAGAGCAATTCACCACTCTACACACACGCACTCTTAGTGACACACAGCCCCCCCCCCACACACACACACACACAACCTCACACAGTAATCTTATAGCATTAGTGAGTGTGTTCGTGAATTATGATGGAGAGATGTTCACTTTCATCCTCATTTATTAAATGCAAGAAAAATAAATAACATTATATTGCATTCATCAGCCCTGCTCAAAAGATGTTACTTTGAAGTATTTGTTTCCTCTTCATGTTTACAAAGAAATGTTCTGAAAACCAATACATGTTGCATCTTGAAGTTACAATGTTAGATGAATGTTGTGATGCAGTCTCATAAAGAAATGTATCTTGATGAAAAGATGCTTTCCACTTTGCATTTTGAAAGACCATATGCTCACTGTTATGAACTTGTGACTAATCTACACATATAAGTTAGATTTAATTCCTTTACACACTTAACTGTGGCAAAACTTGCTAAATAAATAATTTCTTGTCTCTTTCTCTGTCTTGCTTTATTTCCCCATCCTTCTCCCTCTTGCTTCTCATTGAAGCCACCAACAATGTACAACCAATTTGTTTTTCAGGGAGAGTGTTGTTTCACCTCGGAATGCCCAGAGAAAGTGAAGAAAAATACACATAATAAAAGCAATTTTGGTATGATAAAGTTCTTGTAGTACCTGTAGTTTTTTTTATGTGCAATTTAAGTTACTTTCCATCCTTAAGTGTTGAAAGTTCAAAGACTGGTGGTTGTGATATTTTTAGGGTTTTTTCAATTAAAGCACAGTTTACAGTGTTGCACAGATAAATGTGTCATTTCTGTGTTTATGAATTTGATCAACTTAGTAGAAATATGTGACGCAGTCAGGTGATTAATTTAGATAGACAGTGACATGCAGTGCATGCTACCTGACCGTGACAACATATTAAACATGAAGGAAATAAGGGAAATAAACAAGTAGAGGAAAAAAGAAGAATTGTCAGACCTATAAAACTATCTACAGCTGATGAATAGTATTTGAAAGTCATGTCTTTACAAAATAGGAAAAAAATCCAGCAAAGACACATGCACCCGAGAGATGCACCATCCTTCAGTTGATCGTCTACTGAATGCCAAGCATTTAGCAAACAATAGAATAATTTGGTTTTTCATAGCTTTCAAAATTTTTGTTTTGTCTGACAAATAATTGGTATCCAGAAATTTTCAATTTAGCATCTGAGATGAGAAAAATATGTATATATAGTTTTGTCTTTGGGTTATATTGCTACATATGTGTTTTCTGTTAATCAGCTAATTTCAAACTAGTATTAGTGCTGAGAGAAAAAAAAAATCTTTAAAATGTGTTTGAAGTGTAAAAGTTTTTAGGGACAGTTGTAACTCATGTAAAATTTGAGCATAAATTTTTTACACTAGTCCTGAACTTTGACTGGAAGTGATAACTTCATGTCAGGCCCTCCTGTGCCCTGAGGCGATGCTCCCTCACCAGTCTTTTCTGATGGTGAAATATAAAATGAGTTCAGAACCTGTCTCTGTCACAAATGTGACATTTTATTTTTTGCTAAATCTTGCAGGAAAGTTTTTAACACAAACTGGGCATTCTTCTCCTTGCTTTGTTACAATTGTTTTCCTTACTTTTTTTCTTCCCTTCTCTTTTATGTTACTGTCATTCCCCTGGGCCTGTGTTGTAAGGATCGTGGAACAGGAGCTGAGACAGAGCATTTAGTAATGGCTTCTTAATGGGCTTGTCGACAGCCACATTAAAGCACGCAGGCAGTGGGCTAGGCCGGGCAGCGATATGCCAAGCCAGATGCTGTACCAGCTGTGGCACTCCGCACTCTCATTCACACTCTCATTTGTAATCACATTTCTTGTACGGATGGACGCCATGTGCGTAAAGACGAGAAATGTCTCCTTGCAGTTTGTCATTATATCCATTTCATCTGTTTCGGTTTTTGTTTTTGCTTATCTTTTGGGGTTTATCACATCTCAGTAATGAATGTATGTTTAACAAGATGCAAAAAACAGAGAAAAAGAATCATACAGGTTTTAAATAAACCCCCTATTTGGTTGAGGATAAAACAAAATGTTTTAAAGTTGTTGCACTTTTGTTTTTTTGTTACTGAATCCTTCAGTATCTCCAAGTCATCTGTTTTATTTTATTTTATTTTATTTTTTTTTACCTGCCATGACATATTGTTAATACTGATTGAGACATGGGGCACATTTCAGTAAATTTGCAAAAAGGTGTGATTTACCCAACATTTATACATCCTTCTAGTTTATTTATTTTTCAGGTTGCAAGATGTGCCATACCTGTGTGAGGGGTAATCACCAACATCTTGTGCTCATTTGAGGTTTTTATACTGTGTTTTTACTTTGATGTATTTGATGAGTACAATAATATTGTCATAGTGAACCAAGGCAAATCTGTGGGTTGATGCTCACTGTAAGACTTGAAAACCAATAGAAGTGATAGAAGACATTTTCCTACCTTTACCTATAAACAGAACAGATTATACAAATGTGAAAGGAGAACTTGGACAACTTATAAGTTCAGCAACCACATGGGAAAGATTTCAAAAGCCAGAAAAGGAAGGAAGAAAGGAGAAAGAAGCAACAGAAGGAGGGAGAAGTAATTAAATGAAAACATGGATGATTAAATCAAGTAATGAATGTTAATGTAAATCTGTGTAACCAGGGACTGGAATGTCATTGTCAAAGGTCCTTTAGGTCTCCAGTAGGGGGAGCCATATGTCAATGACTTTAGGCTGTGTCGAAGACCTTTATCAGTTCAAAAATCCATGCGTGTGTGTAGGTGTGTGTGTGTGTGTGGGGGGGTTGCACACAGCTAGAGAATGAATAGTCAGAAGGTGGTTCTTTGTTTCCTCATCTGATCTGATCTTGCTGGTATCAAACCAAATGTTCCTGTGTCAGCGATGATCAAGTGTGATGATGATGCAAAGAGAAAAAAATGGCATCAGTGTGTTGTGTGTGTGTGTGGTGGTGGTGTGTGTGTGTGTGTGTTTATGTATTGGCAGCTGATAGCATTTTTTGGAACTGAAGCCTGTATACAGAGTGTGGACCCTCTTCACTGTATTGACGGCTGTCAATTGTCACTCTTGTGACTGACAGTTCTGTATTGATGGAAGAGACCTGCTGACAGAGAGATGGAGGACAAAACAAAAGGAAACAAAACACTGTTGGTGGAGAAAGGCAGAGGAAAAAGAGCGGACAAAAAGTCCAACAGAGTAGAGTGAACCTGGAAACTTTGGAACTTAAAAGCTTGTCACTTGGGTTTGGATCAGTTTACCTTTTTGGTGAGACAACATTTTTTTAGTAGTAGTAGAAAGCTTGCCATAAAACATTCTCCTCTTCTGCTGTTTCTGTAACATCATTTTCTAAATATCACATTTGCTATTGAAAACAACAAACAGCACTTTTAAACTTGCAATTTACATGCTAAAAAACATGTTCTGAAAATGTGCTTTCAACCAGAGGTCATTCTGCTAAATTTGTAAGCCTATCTCAAGCACCAGCTACTGATGGAGGGGTACTGATCAGTATTGATCATGAAAGATCCCCAGAAAGGTGCAGTTCCTTCCAACTACCGGCCAATCACCTGCCTCTGTACAACATAGAAGCTCCTGTCAGGCATCATAGCAGCTAAGATGAATAGGCACATGGGTCAATACATGAGCAAGGCACAGAAGGGAATTGGCACCAACACCAGGGGAGCCAGCTACCAGTCGACAGAACTGTAGCTCGAGACTATAAGACCAGACACTGCCTGGATTGACTGCAGGAAAGCCTATGATTCTGTAACTTTGTGTTTTCATGTTGTAAAGCACTTTGAACCGCCTTGTTGCTGAAAAGTGCTACATAAAAAAGTTTTACTTTTTTACTTACTTACTACTATGACACGATGCCCCCCATATGGATAATGTAGTGCTTGAAACTGTATAACATCAACAGGACACTAAGAGTCTTCACTGCGAACTCAATGGGAATGTGGAAGACAACTCTAGAGACCAATTTAAAGCCAATTGCACATGTCAGCATCAAATGTGGCATATACCAAGGTGATGCTTTGTCCCCACTCCTGTTCTGCATGGGCCTGAACCCTCTCAGCCAGATGATTGCAAAGAGTGGCTATGAATACCGGTTTCAAAGTGGAACAGTCATCAGTCACCTCCTCTACATGGATGATATCAAGCTGTATGCCAAAAGTGAGCGAGACATCTACTCACTGATCCACCTCATCAGGATATACAGCAAGGACATCGGTATGTCATTCAGACTTGAAAAGTGCAGCCGAATGGTGTCCATTAGAGGCAAGGTGATCACAACTGAAGGGGGTTGAACTACCTGAAGGCCACATTGCAAATGTCCAGGACAGCTACAAGTACCTTGGTATACAAATGGCAACTAGGATGAGGCCACAAGGAAGTCAACCACAACCAGGTACCTACAGAGAGTAAGGCAGGTCCTGAGGAGCTAGCTGAATTGTAAGAACAAAGTCCAAGCCATCAACACATATGCAGTGCCAGTCATCAGATACCCTGCTGGTATAATAACCTGGCCTAAGGAGGAGATAGAAGCCACTGACATCAAGACACGAAAGCTCTTCACAATGCACAGAGGGTTTCACCCTATGTCCAGCACCCTGAGACTGTACACTAAGAGAAAGGAGGGAGGTAGAGGACTAGTGAGCATCAGAGCCACTATATAGGATGGAACAACCAAGATCCTGGAGAACATCAGGAAGAAAGCCCCCAATGATGATTTGCTAAGGCAGCCGAAACCCAATGTGGAAGAGGAGAAAGAGGAACCCTCAGGGAAAGACAAGCCCCTGCACGGCATATACCACCGGCAGACTGAGGAAGTGGCTGATATCAACAAATCCTACCAGTGGTTAGAAAGGGCTGGACTGAAGGACAGCACAGAGGCACTAATTATGGCAGCACAAGAGCAGGCCCTCAGCACAAGAGCAATAGAGGCCGGGGTCTATAATACCAGACAGGACCCAAGATGCTGGCTGTGGAAAGATGCCCCTGAGACAGTCCAGCACATAATAGCAGCATGTAAGATGCAGCCAGGCAAATCATACACAGAATGCCATAACCAAGTGGCTGGAAGAGTGTACAGGAACATCTGTACCGAGTATGGACTGGAAGTTCCACAGTCAAAGTGGGAGACTCCACCTAAAGTGGTGGACAATGGCAGGGCTAAGAAAGAAGGAGCATGAAAGACTCGAGAAATACCAATGGCTGAAAGAGGAAATAGAGAAGCTGTGGATGATGCAGATCTGTTTTCGATGCCATGGTGGTGTGGTGGTTTACACTGTTGTTTGACAGCATAATGTTCAGTCATGTTTCTCTCTATTCTCAGGGTAATTTGGTCCCACCATTAAAAAATAACCCTGAATGTTTGGTTAATCCATCCATCCATCCATTTTCTTTACCCACTTTTCCGTTCCAGGTCGCGTGGAGCCGGTGCCTATCTCCAGCAGTCACTGCGCAAGAGGCGGGGGACACCCTAGACAGGTCGCAAGTCCATCGCAGGGCCACATAGAGACAAACGAGACAAACAACCATTCACACTCTCACTCACACCT
>JAOXNZ010000044.1:12947345-12964053 GCA_028566095.1 Kryptolebias brasiliensis
TCCACCCAGAAAGGTCCCAGGCCGGGTTTCGAACCTGCAACCTTCTTGCTGGGAGGCGACAGCTCTAACCACTACGCAGCTGTGCCACCGGATTGTTGAAAATGATAAATGGAAACAAGACTACAGAACATGAAACAAATGCAATATAGCACAAAACCGTGGTGCACACTCACACATAATCAGAACTTAGCCCGACAAAACAGAAAAATACAAAACAATCTTTTTTTTTTTTTTTTTTTAAAAAACGCAAAATTAAAATAAGGAAACTTCATTGTTGTTGGAAAAAAAATTTGCTCTCTATCATCCAAAATCTACTGACCATGTTTCAACTTCTCTGTTTAATGTAAATGTTTTTAAAATATCCACAGTTATGTCTTTTTTTCTATTATATATTGTCACAATAAGGCCGAGCATCAAACTTGGTTGTGTTTAACTGATTTATGTGTTGAAACTGATTCCTGCGTACTGATGTGATGAGGTGATGTTTGGGGGAGTTGGGGAGGGTTGGATGAATGTAATGGGGTCCTGGAGGAGGAAAAGTGGGGAGAAACAAGGAGAGACACAGGACACACACCGGGGAAGAGAGTTTGTCTTTGTCTCTGTGAGTCCCCCCTTAGGGATTTTGGGATGGTGGAGGTTAATGAATCTGATTGGCTGGTAGGAGTTTTTTTGCTGGTGCTGCGGTTTGCACTTTCACAGAGCCTCACTTTTTTTTATCACCAAGTTTAGCTTTGACACAGCGCAGCATGAAGGACAAAGTGGAACGAAAAAAAAAGGTTGCAAAATTTCAGATTATTAATTTTTTTTTTCTATTCATCATCATTATGGCTTGAAGATAAATATATATTAAGCTTTCTGAATCCTTTTTATTTTCTTGAACAGTGGCTTCGACAAGTTCTGATCTGAAGGTGGATCAAAGTTTGTGTCGGTTTCAACATATGTCTAGTTACATTTTAGTATTTGAAGCTGTGTGTGTCTGTACACATCCATCCATGTCAATGTGTGCGTCCCACATGTGCATTTGTATGAATGTCTGTGTGTGAGTGTGTGTGTGCTAATGAGAGTGGGGGGGAAGCGGGCTGTCGCAGCAGTGCGTCCTCTGCTCTCCCGGCAGGTCACTAGCGACAGATGTTCTCAACATATGTGGCGAATTAATTAGCCGCTAGTAAACAGAGGGGGCTGCCGCCATGAGCTGCTGGTCCGTGCCGACGCTGAGCCGCAATGGGCCACCCTTTGTCCAAATTCCTCTATTCCCACCATCCTCCTCTGGTAGATAGTTAAACCGAGCATCATTCTTTATGATCAGTGGACCCACAATGAGTTGGGGGCAAGTTGTGTGTGTGTGTGATTTGTGGATGTGTCCATTTGCATGTCCATTGGGTTAGTGTGTATCTAACTGTGAGAAGACATGTGTGTTCTATGTGTAAGTGTTATTTGATTTTGCAGAGAGGAGAAAATTGTGTGTGTGTGTGTGCCAGCATCCCATCATTTGAGCATGGCAGTCAGCCTGTCTTTGTGATGAGAGAGCTCCTTGATGACCTAACTGGTTGACTGAGGTGCGCCTCTGCATATGTGTGTGTGTGTGTGTGTGTTCCAGAGCCTCCACATTCCCAGCACTGGGAATGTTTTCACAGCCTCGGAACAACTTGGCAGTGCCTGGGAACACTTTGAGAGTTGTGTAGATAAACAGACAGCACATTATCTTGATACATTTAGGCATACTTGTAATCTTTTGAAGGAAATCAAAAAGTTTCAAGTCATTTTCTTTTCATTAAATAAATCCTTTTGTCACTGTGGTTTAATGTCCATAACATTTTATGTAAAACGTTTGTAAAATCATTTCAAAATAAAATGGACACTAGATGAATGACATTGTAATGTTTTCTGGCTGAGTGAGATCCTGTGAAAAGTATGCACTCGATGATCAACAGTCTTGGTGTGTGTGAGCTTGTGTATGTGTGTGGCTGCAGTAATGAAGTTGTTAGTTAAAGTGCCCCCCTCCCCAAGGGACTGGCTTAAGCTGTGTGTGATTGCTTAGGGATCGGGCAGATACACACACACTTATCATTATCCACACATACACATACACTCAGAGTCATTACTCCATTACGCACATGGACTATTGATTTTCTGCCATCTTTCCATCAGGTGAGAGCTTGCCAGGGAATATAGGAATGAACGCCTGGCTAGGAAAATAAAACTGTCACTCCTCCTTTCCTCTCTTCCTCCCTTCTCTCCTTTATTACAGACAGATGACAGGTCAAAGCTGCTACCGTTCACTCTATTGTTTTGTCTCTATTCGTCATTGCTCACTTCTTGCTTTCCAACATTTTTGTACAACAAATCTCAATGTCTGTCAATGTCTTTCTTTATCTCTGTCAGTCCTGACTCCTTCTCTTCTGCTGAACTTTGTATCTCCGGCATGTTTTGTTGCCATATTCTTTCCTCCTCTCTGATCTTCTCTACTTCTCTCTCTTGCTTCCTCAAAGTGATAGATTCAGTCCTGTTTTCTTTTCCCTTTCCCCCCGCTTCTCCTCATCCTTCTTTCCACAAGTCTCCAACACTCTGCACAATCAATCAGCTGGCACCTCCTCCCTTCATCCATACATCCCAAAACCCCTTGGTCCCTTCTGTCATCCCTCTTTCCACAGATTTCCTCCACCCTCTTTCCTCCCTACTGTTCTCTGCCTTCCTGTTACCTCATTGCCTTATCTTTAATCTAATGCAATCCTTCTTCACTACTATTAAACTCTATCTGATCACATATGTCCGCTCCTTTTCATCTCTTCTTTTCTCCTGATTTTTCTTGCTTTCTGTATTTTATAAAATTATGCATCCACAACAAGTCACCAATAACAAGATGTCCAAGTTTCTTTTCTTTTCTTTACTTTTTTTTCCCTTTCAATTCAGTTTGGTTTATTTATATAGAGACAAATAAAAGTCATTTCAGGGCACTAAACAGATAAGGTAAACAAGTCAAATTTAAATCCAATTACAAATCCTTTCCTTTCCTTTCCACTTCATTATTTCTTGTTTTCTTCTAGTCTCCTAGCTCACCATATTTGTGCTCCTCATTATGCTTTTCTTCTTTCTTTTCTCTATCTCCTCACCCTGTATCTTCCTTTTCTCTCTCACCTCTCATCAGCCCTTTTCTTTTTCCTACCTTCAAATTTTTCTCTTTCACTTTCACTCCTCTTCTCTCACTTTATCTCTCCCTTTCTTCACCTCCCATGACTTCTCCCTCCTCACCTCTCCTCCCTGAGAGGAGGATACAGGATCAGAGGATGTAATTCACTGACAAGGGTATCTATATTTAATATTAATGGGCACATAGGACCCTTCACTCTCAAACACATACACACAGACACACACGCATGCTTAGTGCCAAATAAAAGGTGATCAGAGGCTGTGGAAGGTGCTGCGTTGTTGCCCCCAGGGTAGACGCCTTGTGGACTCACATATAACACACACACTTAAGCTGTGCAGCACTCTGCGCTCCAGGATGGATGTGGCATCATTAGGCAGAGGAGTGTGGCCGTTCTCAGTAGAAACGGCCATGCCGGCGGTACACATCAATCTAGCACCGCACGCTCCCTCAGATACTGTCTCCCTTTCACACACACACACACACACACACACACACACACACACACAAATAAAATGAGAGGAAGGAGCAGCACAGAGGGGTGCAGGTTTTTCCACAAGTACAAACATATACAGTACCTATGTACACCATGGGCCTTGTAGCTGCTGCTATTTGCCTCATTCTGCTTCCCCTTCTCTCTGTTTCTCTCTCTCTCTCTCGCTCTCTCACACACACACACACACCTAACCACATATATATACAACCACACACATATGCACACTTACTTTGTCTAATTTATTTACTGTTGGAAAGAGCCACCAAGGAGAAAAGAACAAGGAAAAAGAAAAGAAAGTCTTCTTTTTTATCTCTACAGCTCCTGTCAGTTCTATCACTAGTTTTTCTTTATTTTTATTTCTTTAGCATCACTTCTTCTTCTTCTGCAGGCACAAACTGCATATTGTAGATCTTACGTTGTATCAAAAAGAACCCATTGGTCAATATTCCTTCAAATTTACTTGTGTCTAGACTATATAAAAATGCACAGTGGTAATTGTCCTGCTAAATGAAATTCCTTTAGTAGCAATGCAGTCTAAAATTTGGTTACAAATTTTTTACATACCAGTTTTACAGGACAAATACATAAATATTAATCCTATAATTAAACAACATGCATTTAAATAAAGAAGCTGATAGTAGGCATTAACAAATATCCTATTGCAGTAATTAAAACCAAAGCATAATGCTGGTGAAATTGTTCTGGTTAAATGTGGTGATATACTTAATGTTTTCTGTCTAAAGTCCACTTAGAGCAGTAATTTCTTTAGCCCTGTTTTTAACTAACATACCGTAATCTTATCATACCAGAGTAACTGGTATTTTATTCACAAGGTTTGAAAAGTTTTTTTGCTGAAAAATGTCCCATAAAAACATCAGGTGGGTCTTTTATCTTTTTCATATTCAGCAGTTATTTCAAGAAAAGATTTGTAAATAATAGCTTTTTAATAACAGTTTTCATATCTGTTGTTTTTAGCTGCTGCATCAGTATTCAGTGATTTACCAGCAATGTGCTTGAGTGTAAATCCCACACAAACTTGCAATAATGTTAAGATTGGTAAAGTTTTACCCTGCATAAATGCTTTAGGTGTCTTAATCTGTTTTAGTGTTTTCTTGTGCTCATGATTTCCATATCAGAGTTGTTAAAAATAACAAGCTTCTACTCCAGATACTATCTGCCCGTGGGCTACACACAGACTGGTGTGTGTGCAGCGATGTATGTTTGTTTGTGGTTTCTCCTTGGCTCTCATTGATTTGTGACTATCACACTGTATCAACTAACAAAATTCTCTGGGACAGGGGCAATATTTAAATAAAAGTTAAGCATCTACCTCCATGAGTGTGTTTGTGCGTGGGTGTGCACGTGGGTGTGAATGCATGCATCTTTAAATAAAACGAGTGGTAGCACGAGTGCAGAGCAGAGTTTCTCTCTGTTCCTTGAGCCGACAGACGGCCCTATTGGGAATCAATGGTCAAACTCGAGCCATTGAACAACTGTCCGCCTTTTCAATTGTGTCCCGTTTGAGAAACAATTTGACAATAACGTCAGCTTGAGAAAAAGGACATACAGTCAATATACAGGGAGAGCTGTGTGAAGGACAATTTACAGAGCGCCATCATCTGTATGTGAGTGAGTGTGTGTTCTTTGTCCTATAGTGTGCTTTTTGGACACAACTGACACCAGGCCATTGTATACCCTTCAATGATAAACAGCTTCCAGAGTCATTAAAACAGATTTAGTAAGTGTACACGCTGGCTTGCATGCACTCACAAACCCATGTCGCTGTGGATACATGAAACTACATATAAGTAAATATTTCAAATTCTGGCTTGATGTCAAGCTTCAACACATTTTTTTTTTGTATGAAGTTAGCGATGAATTACTGAATGCTTTAAGTGTTTATGGACAAGTATAAAAGGCACTGTACACTTATTCAGAAATTTTATCTCGCACTATATAATAGTGAAAGATGTTTTAGTTGAAGTTGTGTGATATCAGTATTTAAATATTTTACCAGTAGTATAAAGCACTGCCACTACTTTCAAACAAGCTGAAAATGTTAGTTTTATTTCAATAAGTGAAAAAAAAATTAAGATAAAAATGTTTTGGTAAACATTATATACAAAACAGCATAAATAAATCAAACTAACATTTTGGAAATTAAGATGTAGCTCATGCTTTTTTATATGTACATGTATGCTGATCTGTTTGTGTGCCTTTTTGTTAGTTATTGTAGTTTATGCATTAACGTGTGGACAGTTTGCATACACCTCTTTTGGGGAAAAAAAAGATTATTTGCTTGTTTCTGATCACACAACACATGAAAAACATAATAGCTCATCCTGTTAATGCTCAAATTGTTGGTGTGTGTGTGTGTGTATATGTGTGAATGTGTGTGTATGAAGTAAGTGTGTGGTTGATTAAGGCAGGGGCCACAAGAGATCTGCCCCCCTCCCATCCATCAGTTTGATAAGTCCCTGAACAGGTAACATATTGCCTGGGACGCTAAGAAACGACCAGGCATATCAATTTTCAACTGTCTCATGGAACAACATTGCCGCTGTCAATTACACAATGTGGACAATTTCACCAGGTACAACATATACAGGTTCAAAGAAAGAAAGTTTTTATACTTTTTTCCTCACTGTATCCTAATTTTAAAAAAATAAAATGATTTAGAAGGAGTTTTCATTATATTTGATAAACTTTTAATGTTTTGTGTTTGTTTTTATGCTCACTTTTATCTTTTCAAACTGTGCACATTTTCCGTACCTATTTCTTAAGGAAGTGTAAATATTTCCTTTAGAAATTGTGTTTTTTTTTCTGCGACTAAAAAAATGAAACAACTTTGTCTTGTGGTTCCCTCAGGCATTGTTATAAGTCCTTACTGTAACCCATCAAGATCTAGACTGGATGTGTCTGTCTTATTAGCTATGAGTGCAGCAGCCAGGCCGCCGTTCGTGTGGATGTGGATCAATAACTAACCCAGAGGTGTGGGTGGAGAGGGCCAGAGTGGGGGTCAGGGTTTTTCTCCCGGTGTTTGGGAAATAAGTGGATAAACACTTGAGAAAAGGAGCAGTACAGATGAAAAAAAATTAATTAAAGGTGAACAATTGAGAGAAATCCATTATCAGTCGGAGGATTGAGCTACAGGACCATAATAAAAATATGTGTTAGGATGCAGATTTATATTAAAATACATGCTTTTAGATTTTTTTATTAGAAAAATGTATGTAAAACAAGTAATTTCAAACTACAAAATATTGATGTATCTATTAACTACAGTATCTGTCTGGTAAATATGGCAGTTCAAACATTTCACTCAGACACTATGTTATATCAGGAGAAAAAATATATCTTTTTATTCTATTTTATTTTACTAATATTTCGAGGTTTCATCAGAGCATTTGTCTCTTTCCTTTAATGACAGCACGCACACATACGCTCACTCCAGCACACACAATAAGTACCATGCTTTGCTTCCGATATAATTTAATCAAATTCTTCAGCACCCTAAAATAAAAAAGTGCAAGCATCAGCATTTTCTCTTCCGTTTTGCATGGCCATTGATTGTCCTTCATGCTCCTCTCTGCAGACTAACAATAATGGTACAAATTACTCAACAGTTCAGAGTGAACTCACCAAGCCCTCGCTGATCAAATCAACAAGATGCTGCCCATCTCTCTCTTTCCACTTTTCTCTCCTTGTGATATTTTTTTCCAACCATGTCACAGTCACACGGGCACGCAGATGTGTGTGCACAGTTCTGTTGTCATGATAATGGATTCCATGTTGTTGGCTTCAGGGTCAGCAGGTCAACATAAGCTTCTTAATGGACTGTGAAATAAGCCTAACTGCATTAACCTCTCAGATCTCACATCTCTCTCTAACACACTCACACCTCTACGGCCATCTATTCTCATACATATAAGGGCATATACATGCAAACACACACAGTGCCCCACACACACACTCACAAACACTCAAAAACGATTGGATAGGTATTTAATTGGCAGGGCGATTGCACCTTTAGGATGGAGGGAAGATCCTTCAGTCATAAGGTGTGGTGGAGCTTGGGATGGACAGGACGGATGAAGGGAGCGATGGTTCTACAGAAAATGAATGAGCGAGCATCAAAAGAGGACACCTGTGTGTCGCACGAGGCAACAAAGCTCATCCTGAGCCTGTTGCAAAGCACACATTCATACAAACACACATATTGTCAGGCTTACATTAATAAAATATTGTGTAAATGTTGTTTTGCCTTTTAGAGAATATTAGAAAACTCAAGAGCATGCTCACTTAGCAAAGAGGAAGACAGTGAATCAAATTTGAACTTGCAAAACATCAGATAGTTTTGAAAAAAAAAAAGAAGTGTGATTCTGTGGAAAGGTTATAAACACTTGTTGTAGATAGCTCTTTCTGCAACCTCAATTTGAAAATAAATGTTTAATCTGACTAGACTAAAAAGCTAATCTTGGTGTAACAATACATGTATTTGTACGTTTGTTTAGACATCTAGGATAGAAACCAGACAAAGAAAACATTAGTCACAATCACCACTGTCATCTGGCTGTGGGTACATTTTATTAAACTGCATTTTGTTGACTGCCACCACAAAAATCGGAGTGGAGAAGGCACTGTTTAAAGAACTCTACTCCAAAGCCAAGTCTAAATAACAAGTTTAGATAACACACAGGAGCTTGCGGGCCTGCCTGATTGTTTTTTGTTTGTTTGTGTTTAAGTTTTGTGATGTAAACCGTGATCCTAAACCAAGGTTACACTTCTACCAGCTAACAGTTTGTCTATGAAGGGAAAAGAACAAAATGGCTGGCTGTCATCTTTAAAAAAAACTTTTGCATTAATTGCAATGAAATTTTTTTGAGACTGAGGTTGTTTTAGGATGGCAGCCATTCACTTTGGTCTTGGTCCTGCTCAGATTAGCCGTTTGCTTGTCAATCTGGTTAGAGTTAAACTCTATTTTGCCAGGTTGAGGTTGTTAAGAGAGCTATCTACAAGTAAGCTATGCGTTGTTCATTGTTCATAACCTTTACCGCAACCTCTCAAAATATCTGAACTATTCTTTTATTTCTCTGTCATGGTAAAAAGTAATGTAATCTAGTATAATACTAACATCTTTTTTTTTTTTTTGTAATACTCTCTTCCTACTTTCCCTGAGTTCTTACTTATTCTCCTCTGCTCCTGTGCCAAATGGGTGTCTCCCTGAGTGGGGATCACAGAGGATTTGGGGGGATTTAGGCACGTCTCTTAAATCAGTCTTAATTTTTGCTCTCTGCTATTAAAGCGATGCCATTAAGCTCTTCTCTTCTCGCCTCATTTCCCTCTTCCTCTTGTTTCACTTTTTCAATTTGTGTGAGAGGGGGAGTTCACTCCTCATAAAATTTCACTTTGGCCAGCCTATCATTTGCATCTGAGCCAATAAATAGCAATTAGCATTAACAATTAAACCAGCCAGTGGAACTGCGGGCAGCTCCCCGAGATGGCCTGATGGATGGGAAGGTGGATAGGGAGGAAGAGACGGAGGAAAGGTTTAGTGTGTTCCTGTAAGTATGTGTGTGTTTGTGTTAGACTGTGTGTGTATGTGTGGCTACTCACTACATGAGCTCTCACAGGGCAATCCAGTATATTTTTCACTTTCATTTTCTTCTCAAAGCTAATTTATCTACCGTCTCCATGGTCTAATCATGATACACACATATGCAGCGTGGGCAGAAATGCCAAGCTGGCACACCATTTGGTACAAAGAGATAGAACACATTTTATTTGTTAATTACTTTTAGATAACAATCAATTTGGGTGCTACAAACGAATTTAGAGTTGTGTGGTTCAGCATCACAGAGCTGTTAGTAAGAAGGCCAACACGGACCTGATGATTTTGGGTAATCTCAGCCTGTGCCAAGAAGAACAACCATGCATTCTCACTCACACCTAAGAACAATTTAGATTCTCCAATAAACCAAACATACATATTCTTTGACTGAGAGAGGAAACCAGAAAACCTAAAATGCACAAGGAGAACATGCAAACTCCAAAAAAAAGACCATCAAGATTCAAACTTTTTTCCTGTAAGGTGGCAGCCTGATCTTTACAATTATATAAAATTATATAATTCCAATTTTTTAAAAAGCTAGAATGAGTAAAATCTGCCTTTTTTCACTCAAAACACAGCTCAGGTTGTGCAACTCAAACACTGATGTTGTCATCCTGGCACGTTCTTGAAGAGCTGCATGTGAGAATGTGAATGTTTGCAACATTTGCTTCATACTTCTCAGAAATATTACCCATAAAGCCACCAAGTTATCCTTCAGAAAATCAGGAAGTGAGACCATGTGTGAATACAGTAGGAAATCCTCTGGAGCATTCTTGATGAGCAATTGTGTGTGTCGTTTTTATCTCTTTTTTTTGCACACCTGTTTGTTGCTTTCCAACTACGTAATCAAGGTTGTGGCTTTGCAAAAACATGGTACTGTATAGGACCGAGGGCAACAGAAAACTACCTATGACAGATAAATTGGAAGGATAATCTGTTGTTCTAGCTGCATGGTGAAGAAACAAAAAACACTTTTATCTACAAATGATTTGCATTGTGTCTGTCTTCCTGTCTGTGCTACCCAGCTGCTACTCTGCAGTAAGTTTGCTGATGCTGTCCTGATGCGCCTCCAGTAGAAATCCTACCACTGATGGTTATTTCTTGTTTTGTTTGTTTTTTAATTGATTAGCAAACTATTTAATATTAAAGCTTTTTAAATTGTTTGTTTTTCAAGAGGACAAAAAATTAAAGATCACACTTTTTAGATTTTAATATGAAGCAAAAATACTATTAGATCATATTTTTCTTGTAATTAATGGGTCTTAAAAGTCCAAATTATTTTCTGTATTATCATTTTTGTTTCCATAGTGAAGGCAGTTTCTCTTCATGGATTTATGATTGGGTGCAATGACACCCATGTGTGCAGGCCTTTTTAATGTCCCCTACCCCCTGTGTGCACCTCCGCTGTGCTGGCAGTGAGAATATTGTTGGTGGCTGGTGACGATCAGTCCATCTCCATACATTAATCACCACCAATAGAAAGCCCTGACACAGCAGCTACAGCAGTGCCACTGCCCTGCCTAACAAAGCATAGAGCAAGGACACACAGCGCCAACAGCAGAAACACGAAAAGAAGAAAAGAGAGAGTGTGTTGGGGGGTGAAGGGTACAGGGAAAGAAGAAGCAAGTGGAAGCTACAGTTGGTGGGAAAATATGGAAATGTAGAAAGAAAACAATCATACTTTATGTTTCCCTCTGTGTCCTAACCTCTTTCTTTTTTCTTTCTGTCTCTTTTCTCCTGTACTTGTGGTTTTTATTGTTATTACCATAGCAGCGCCATTAGAGAGGTCTACGTTCTTCTCCAGTGGAGCAATAAATGAAGAGGGCCTCACTCCTTTTTTTCCTCCTCATCCTCTCCTCTCTCATCCATTCATCAGGTCCTCACTCACCTCCCTTCTCACCTCCCACCACCACCTTCTTTTCTGGTTCTTTCTTCTTCACTTCAATGCTCCCATCTCAAGTTTTTCCCTTTTTCTTCTCATTCTGGCCATTTTGACATCCCTTTTTTTGGTTTTCTTTTTTTTTTAATGTTTCATTAAACCTTTTAGTTTTGAGGTCTTTCTTTATGTGTTCTTATATTTTTATTTTGATTTTCACTACTTCTAAACACACAAATAAGATGTATAGTTCAGTAATGTTTTTGCGGCTAAATTCTGTTTTTTCTTTCAGAGCAATATTTATTTAGGGATCTAAACATTGCAAACAAACTCAAACTGTGTTTTCTTCTGGTATTGTTTAGTGTAACTTGTGTGTATGTGTCTAAAAGCATACAAATGATGAAACATTTATCTGCTTTTATCAGGTTTTCCTTCTTATCCCTTGCAAGACAGGCCAAGATGTTTTAGTATAAATAAATGTGTGTGAAATAAAATAATTTGCAGTACAAAGATGAAGATTTAGCTTCTTGAAAGGTTTAATTTAGCAGTTTTAGTGTCTTCAGATCTTGAAATGTAAACGTTTTTGCAGCATTTGATGCCTTTGTTAAACTTTTCCAAACATGCTTAGGTTTAAAAGACTGTTTTATTTGTTATAGAACATTTTTAAATGGTACCTCAAGTCTAATTAGAGTAAGACTAAATATATACTGTTAGCTATTATATTAACAGGGAATCAAAAGTAGATCTCTAAATTGCCTCCAATGCCAAACACATCAAAAGTAAACTTTAATGAGGCAGAACTCATTAAAGTTTTAAAAGTGGCTTACAGCCAGAAAAGGATCCCATGCTGAGAGAAGACAATGTTACTAAAGTTCTAACATCAAAACTATTCAATCTGTCTCAGCCAACAATAGACAGACACTCGTAAGGACTGGGGAGTGACCTGCTCTACCAAATACGTTTCATGCAATGAGACAAGACGCAAACACAGCAAGTAGACAGAATGAAGGACACAGATGTAAAGTGAGTAAAGGATATATGGACTAAAGAGTAAAACAAGGCAGGAGGACATGAGGGAGGAAGTTCAGGGAGGAGATGCCAAGGCTGTATGGCGGTGAGTGTCAAACAAAGAGACAGTGAAGGTGGCGGGAGCAGTGGGTGGCAGCAAGGAGAGGTGAAAACCAGAAAACTGTAGGTATTAAATAAGATGGGACATTTATGTTAAGTTGTATGTTTTGCTTTCATTGTACTGTTCCACAGTTTGATTCTGAATTTAGAGTCATTTGAGCTTCTGATCTGTACTGGTAATACTTTTTTGGCACAAATAAAACAATCTAAAAGTGTGTATGTGTTTATGTGTCCGAAAAATTCAGCCTGAATATCAATCAGAGCTGTAGAATAAATGAAAGGTATGGAAACAAGAAACTGAAGTTGTGTCGAATATAATGAAGTGTGACTTTAAGGACTGTAATCCTAAACATTTAGCAGCTGTGACATTAAATAGATTAGAGGCTGTTTAATTTAAAAACACTTGTAGTGTGTTTTTGTGGCTATTTTCTACTTCTGTTACTGAGTTAACCCTAGAAAACACCACAAAATTAACCACCTTAAAAATGTAAAAGTCCTTGAACAGTTGGAGATGGAAAGGAGGAGGTGATGGCAGGCTGGAGAGGTGATAAAAAAATTAATATGTGCCTAATACTAGTCAGTAAAAGAAAGTTTTAAAAGTCCCTCTAGTAAAAGTAACAGTTTGCTGAAACTGTGGAGCAATGCTCTGCATGTGTTGGCAACTGCCTTATGAAAATGTACAAGCCTTCCAGACAAAACCTAAATAGCGGATGTGGGTGAAGGAATGACGGCGACAGGATTAACAAGTCTGTACCTGCTGTTGAAGACAGAGACAATGTGCTAACATTTTACTGACACATTATGATGACAGATTAATGGAGAACGAGTGAAAGAAAGACTGTGGACGCCAAGTTTAAGGTCACTGAATCGATGAGAAAAGTCAGAAAGACTCTGAACTATGGTATTTACATATAAGTTTCCAGTCATACACATGACTCTGCAGTGACTGTCTTTGACTTGTCATTCTCGTGTATATAGCTGATTATACGCTCTGTTGTCTACAGAACACTTTACAGATCTAAGTTATCAGTGGCTGTCTTTTGTTTGTCTGTATTTCTGCAAACTCTTCAGGACACTCAACTTGGTTATTTTGGGTTCTCGGTAGGAAGTGCTGCTTCTCACCTGACATCCCTCAGACATAGATTCATTACGGAGCCCGACGCCACTAGGTAGCTCTGTGTGTGTGTCTCATATAACTCATCTGAGGTCAATCAGTTGTTTGCAAAATTGAAACATTTGCCTGAAATGTAGTGGAAATATTCTTCTTCATCATTTTACATCTTTTTAATGTTAAAATTCATTTGTCTGATCAAATTCAAGCTCATATCACGCACAAGAGACTTGATCACAAAACTTTGACAGGAGGAAGTGGTTTGAGAGCTAAGAGCGCACAGAGATGTACTAAAAGCTGCTGCTAGAGCAAATCTTGGGTTTTGCCCATGCATACACATTGATTTTATTCATTTTTCCTTTTTTCTACCTTCCTTCTCCCTATACGTTGCATCTAACCTTTGTATCTCCATTGCAGCTCCCTTCTCTGTCTTCATTTCCCCCCTCCTCTCTCCCACTCAGTCTCCAGCATCTCCTTCAGCACACCCAGTGAGAGCAGCTAAAATTAAGTGGTGCCACTTCTCAATGACACTTTAATGATAGCACCGCTGCTCCACACACAGAGAGACGGGAGAGGTATGAGCATCTGCTAAAGATAGGCCCCTCAGATACAAACACACAACACACACACACGCACGGGGACACACACACGCTCACACGTCCAAACGAGTGAACCTCCCTTTGTCTCGCCTGCCACAGAGACCGTGGGGGACGGGTGGAGTCTAATTAAGAGCGTCTGTAGGGAGACGCTTGTGTATGTGTGTGCGTGTCATTTCGGCTCGGCATCACCATCACCTGCCTGGCACTGCCATTACGGCTGGCGTTTGAGAAAGACAAAGATACAGACAGGGAGGCAACTGATAGCCCAGTGTGATGTAATGCCTAAAATGTCTCAAAAACCAACAAAAGTTACCCTGATGATTTATTACATTTTTGAAAGTCCAGCTAATTAAATTGTGATCGTCAAGTTAGGTGATGTAAAGACTAAAACATCATTAAATGAAAAAAAAAGCTCTGTGTGTGTATTCTCAGGTCATTTGAAGTGTCTTTGTAATGGAGTTCCAACATGTTCTTAATGTTGTCAGCATTAAGCAAGTGGTTGATCAATTAGGTCATTACTACACTTACAACATCAATACCCTGACTTTAAAACCTGAGTCAATACTCTAAAGTCAACTGCCAAAACACTGGTGGCAATAATAGTCACTGCAACACACAACATTCTTAACTGGAGAGGTCAAACTCAAAAATTCTGTTGTGTGATAATATGTTCAAGAGGTAGAGTATTTTATCTTTCATAGGTCTCTCTGTGCATCTTTAAGAGCTTTTTTTCTTCTGAATCTATGTCTAAGAAAAGAAAACAGTGTGTGCGCTGAGGTTACCATCAGGTCAAAGATACAGCTGTAGGGAAAAGTGCCAAGTGACACTTTACAGCTCCCTTTAGGCCCTCCTAACACACATACACACAAAGAGAGGCACACACTCACACACAAAGATAGATGTTTACAAAGGGTTTGACTGTACGAGACAGATCATCAGCAGTGTGATGATGGCCCTGATCTTTAATGACACACACACTCAAATATACAGGACAACAAATGTTGCTTTTGTGGCATTTGAGATCAAATGCTTTCTGTTCTCAGCAGACATATTGGAGTGATCAACATCTTTCCATCACCTCCCACACACAGCAAAATAAACTGTTCTTATTGTTTCTGTCACACCTCTCCCCCTCACAGAGTCAACAACAGAGCTCTTTTTGTCAACTTTATTAACTATTTTTTATTGGTGAGTCTATATTCTCCTTTCGTGACAAATCATTAATAACTTCAGATGTTTAGAGAACTGAAAAGGGAAAACTGTGAGGAAAATAATCATCTGTTATGGGTTTTCTAAGGTTTCTCTTTATGTTATTTTGAATGCTCAATGCTGACTTTACAAATGAGTAAAAAGAAAGAAGAAAAAAGTTTGAATATATTATTCTGAATATTACCTACTGTGTTCATTCATGGACTCATCCTTATATTGTATTTTTCAGGGTCTGTATGAAAGGATTTCTGAGCTATGTGCAGAAGAAGTCAAGTCTCCCTGATGTGCACAATTTCTTGCATTGAGTTTTCCTCTACATAAAATGTAAAAAAAACAAAAAAAGTGTGACAATGGCTTGAATGTTGGAACAGAGTTAATATAAGGGTCAGGCAGATGTTAGCTGTATGTTATACATCATTGCTACCATCCTCAGACAGAGTCTGGAAAATGCAAAACAAGCAACTTGTGTGAGTGTGTTCAGCCTGAAACATCCCAATAACACAAAATGGATTCTGACACATTTTTTTACTCAAATGTTACACAAGCATTTCCTTTGCACAAAGCCAACATTATGTTGTTTAGAGACTCTAGGAGTTTGGAGCTTCCTCATAAAATACATACAACTGAGGTAGCTGATTTTCAAGAATGATAGAAGTTTTTAAAGGAAGCCTGTGCAGGCTTTTTTAACAGACCTATTCAGCCATCTGATTGAAGGAAAATACAATACTAAACACATACTTATTATTACGTCCCAGCAGCCCTAACCAGGAAGAAGTG
Organism: Kryptolebias brasiliensis; assembly: GCA_028566095.1. Classification (NCBI taxonomy): domain Eukaryota; kingdom Metazoa; phylum Chordata; class Actinopteri; order Cyprinodontiformes; family Rivulidae; genus Kryptolebias; species Kryptolebias brasiliensis. The sequence goes on from JAOXNZ010000044.1 coordinate 12,963,298, forward strand.
GGGATTTGAAAATGAATTAAAATAATAATTTATTGTCAGCTATCATAATAAAATGTAGTCATTGTGCACATTGAACCCCGAGCTTAGTGTGGTATACAGAACCAAAGAAAAACAGTATCTGCTGTCATGATTCAGATTAAAAGCAGACACAATGTAAAGGATTAGTCACTTGCTGCCAAGTGCGTGTGTATGTGTGTGTTTAGTGACCCTGGTAATGAGCGATCTGTTGTCAATGCTGCTTCCTCATGAAAAGAGCTCCATTTCACCTTTGCTCCAGCCAGGTACATGTGTGTGTGCAGAAAAGAGACAAGGTTGAAGCACATCAATACTTCAATGAGTTGAGCCGTTCCTTTTCTATGTGTATGTGTGACTTTAGAAAGTCACACACAGTACACAGTTGAATATATATATATATATACAGCTGATACCAGAAGTTTACATACACTATATAAAAAGACACATATGCATTTTTTTCACACTGTCTGACGTGGATGTAATTTAAGGCACACCTGAAACACACTGCTTCATTGTGTAACTTCATGGAAAAGTCAAAAGAAATCAGCCAAGATATCAGGAAGAGAATTGTGGACTTGCACAAGTCTGGTTCATCCTTCAGATGCCTGAAGGTGCCTCGTTCATCTGTACAAACAATTATATGCAAGTACAAACAAGATGGGACTGTCCAGCCATCATACCACTCAGGAAGGAGACGGGTTCTGTGTCCCAGAGATGAACGTGCTTTGGTCTGAAATGTGC
>JAOXNZ010000044.1:12998772-13015875 GCA_028566095.1 Kryptolebias brasiliensis
TTTGAAATTCAATGTTCCCCTTAAGTTGTACCCACCATCCCTTTCATAAAACATTTCCTGAAGATGTTTAGGTAACAGATTATTACGTATTTTATACATAAATATTACCGTTTGATATTTCAGAATGTCCAGCAATTTTAATAAATTAGACTTTACAAATAGAGGATTTGTGTGTGTAAGAAAACTAGCAGTGTATTACTCTGACAGCTCCTTTTTGCAATACTATTAATGGTTGTAATGTTGATTTATATGTATTGCCCCACGCTTCTACGCAAAAAATTTAGATATGGCTGAATCACTGAATAATACAAACTGTGAAGTAACTTACTATTCAGATAATATCTTGCTTTGGCCATAATTGAAATACTTCTTGATACTTTATCACAGATGTATTTAATGTAAGGTTTCCAACAAATTCTATCATCAATTATTACCCTTAGAAAATGAGTTTCATGCACTCTATCTATGTTAACACCCTCTAATTTTATACAGTCTGGGCACTTTTTTTTATTGTTAGTGATTATCATGAATTTTGTCGTACTCAAATTTAGTGATATGATATTCATATCAAACTAGCTTTTAATTTTAATGAATTCTGAAGTAATAGTATCCAAAAGTTGTTGTATATTCTCACCAGAAGCTAAAATATTTGTATCATCAGCAAATAAAATAAGTTTTAGGATTCATGATACCTTACATATGTCATTAATGTATAAAATGAATAATTTTGGACCCGACACTGACCCAAGAGGAACACCACACACAATGTCCAGACATCCAGACTGAAATTCTCCCATCTTCACAAATTGTTTCCTGTTCTTTAAGTAGCTGTATTTAACTTTTTTCTGCATGAGGTTTGGAGCTTTTGTGGTGATAGATAACAAATTTGTTGTTTGTTTTTAGATGGCAGGATGAGACAAATAAGATTGAGTCTCTCAGAAGGCCCCTTGGCATCAGATGAACAGTCACCAAATCCTGCATTGGCTCACCCATCACACACACCTGGCAGCTATGCAGGTATAAAGAAAATCACACACACAGACATTCTGCTAAACCTAAAAACTCTGAGTCTGTTTTAAAAATTCTTCTAACTTGATATTTTGTGTTGCCTTAAAAGTAAGACGTGAGGTTTGCTCAAATCTTAAGTGCAATTTGATCCTAGAGCTGCCTAACATTATTATTTGTTCAAACATTTGTATGCAGTATTCTTTTATAAATATGTGGTGAAGAAAAAAATAATTATTCTCATGAAGTTTGACGGTTTTTATTATTCATAGATAACGTTTGCCCTTTCTATTCGTCAATTTTTAAGGCTCGCATGTGGAGCCACAAGTAGCTGAGGTCCCCCACACACTGCTAAACGGCAGCCATGCAGTTCCCTCCATTTCTCAGCTGCCTTTAAATCAATCAGGGCCTGGAAGACCCATGGCTACAGGTACAGATTCTGCATTTTTATTTATTTGTTTATCCACAAGGAGAGCCATAAATAACACGTTGTTTGATAGATTGACATATTTCATTTACAATCATTGCAGGAACCTCACAAGAACCAATAATTGTAACCTGACACATTTGTATTTACTTAATTCCCGACAGTGTTTTGATCCAATAGAAAGGTGATTATTCAGGCAAGAAACCTGAACTCATCACAAAAAATATATCATGCTAAATGTTTGTAATTTTACATGTTTAAACTTTTTAAAAGGAATGAATCTCGTCGGCAGTAAAAACTTATTAGAAAATAGATCTCTACTGTTTAGAAAGTGTTTTTTAATTGGAATGTAGTCTGTTGTGTTGTAAAATAGCTGCAATTTAAAGTTTATGCTGATTTTACTGATATGATGCATAACACAACCCAATTTCACTTCATTTTGGTTACTGTTAACTGGCTCCTTTTGTGCTTGTAAACATGATCAGTTTGTGTTTGTTGGCATTAATTTCCTTCATTTTGTTTCCTTCATTTTGTGTGCTAGTGTGTGTGTGTATGCAGCACATAGGACGCAGCCAGCTGCATTGTTTGTTGGGGGTTGCCCATTGTTTTCTCGGCTTTCATTTGCCGACACATGGAGCAGTAAACTTCCACCTCTCTTTTCTCTTCTGTCTGCCTCTCTGTCCTTGTCCCTCCCTCTCACTCAGTCTGCCTCCTCTATAAACCAGGGTTGTAAAATTCCCTCTTCGTCTCGTCTTCTTTTTTTCCTGCTTTATCTCTGACGGAAACTCTTCCTTCCTGTTGGTGATTTTTTTTTCATTGCCCTTCTAACAAGTAGACCTTTTATGTGTCTCCATTATTACTGTATTTTAACAGATACTTGTGAGGAGAAGGCAGATAAATGCATGACTAAAATACAACTCTTTCGCATGACACTGTCCACAAAAATCCTCCCTAAACACCTTTTAGTGTCTGTGTTAATTTGTGAGGTATTAAGATGACAACAGTGACTCCTGAGCTTCTCAGGCAATCACTTTAATGAAAGATCAAAGCTCTAGAGCAGCAACTTCTGAGCAGCTGGGGGAAAACAGAAAATGGCAAAACAAAAAGTATATCTAGTAATGTTAAAAATTTCATCTGAATCCACAATGTATTTTTTTATCTAATAGGGACCCATTCAAATGCTGCCCCTCCAAAAAAAAGACACAAAGGCTGGTCACCTGACTCATCTGCCAGCAGTCTGACAGAAAGCACTGTGAAGTCACCACCATCATCATTAGCTTTATCAGCATCTTCAGTCATCCCCAATGGAGGCAGATCAGTACAAACAGGTTCATAAACATATTCTATGTATATGTTCAGTCAGATATATATATGTATTTTTTTTTTTTTTTTTGCTAAATGGGATCAGTGTAATAAAGGTAAATGTCTTCCTTTCTTTATTTACTTTTCATGTTCAGAGAGTGCAGCCCTTCAGAGTTCATCACGGGGAACTTCGACCCCACTGTCCCCCCCAGACTTGTCCTTAACAGTGCCTGATCAGCTATTACACACCTGCAGACTGCAACCTGTCATATTTAGAGGTTAGAAGATCTGTTATATATGTATAATTTGTACTGAAAAACACTCAGGAAACTACACGCTTGTAGATTTTTTTGTACCTGTGACAGAATAAAACTCATGATCATTGTTGTTCATTAACATTTTTTTTTGCACACCTCTTGTTTACATAGGTCATGGCCCTCTTCCTCAGCTCACTGGCAACATAAGTGATGTGCTCGTCAGTTCTCTGCTCCAGAGTTGTTACATGAGCTCACAAACACTCCCCAGAGTCTATCAGCATTATGGACCGTCACCCATTCAGCCACTGTCTGCTGAGATGCAGATTCTGCTCACCGTTTACTACCTCGTTCAGCTAGGTCAGTGCAAAACCTTCCTCCAGAGTTATGTATTCCTTTATTCTTGTAGTACTAGTATGCTGGATTTACCTTTGTTTTAAAGTAATTAAAAGTAATAAAAATGTTGCTTTACATTTAACTTGAATCATGTTCATCAAATCATTATGTCTGCAACTAATGTAATGTACTTACCAATATTTTACATGTTGTTGTTTTTTTTTTCCCCAGGCCCTGAGCAGGTGCCTCTGATTGAAGACTTGGAGCAGATATTCATGAGGTCATGGAGGGAATCCCACCTGAGCGAGATCAGACAGTTTCAGCAATCTCAAACATCAGGAACCCAAGGGAGGCACTACGCCATAGAGGTCAGACATGACAAGAAAAGCACAAATACTGACACTTGCACTAAAACAAATAACTATTAAAATATAACTAAGTAAGTGACCAGATTCATAAATTTGATTGTCTCCAGATCCCTTCTGCCTTGCCGGGGCTCCCTCAACATCTCTCTTTACCTCCACTCAATCAACAAACCCTGACCCCCAGTCAGCTTCCCTGGCTTGCCCAGCTCGCTGCATCATCTTGTGGAGAGGGTGTGGTGGTGATGGGAGAAGAAGTCAAATCTTTGGCTCAAGGCCTTCAGCAAATGTTTGCCAGGTTGATGGAAGGACGGCTTGAAAACACAAACTATGTGGTCATCATTGTCACGTCACCCGGACAGGAAACGCAATCTTGCGTTGTAGTAACAGGTAAGAAATATATTTTTATAAATACAGTGAGTTTGGTGTGAAATTTTTTCTGGAAGTTATAAAGTTCCAAAACCTTGATATTATGTGTCTTTGTCCCAATGTTACAGGTAAACACCAGTGCCGTGCCTTAGCAGAGAGTATGTTTTCTCCTGGTGAGGGACTCAAAGAAATTAGCCACCAGATTTACACAGGAGCTGCTCAGGAACTTATTCAGTACTGCAATTCCCTTGGACAAGGTAGATCTAATTGTTTTTGACATGTTTGTGTGTTTTAATCATAATTTACTAACATGTATTTGTGGTTTTCTTTTTTTCAGATGGTAATATGGACTCTCTCCTGGACAGCGTCAGTGTGGACAACAGTGAGCCATCCCCCCCATCCAGCAGCCAGGAACTAGCTGAAGAGAGGAGTCTTAATACGACACACAGCCCAAAAGACACACACAGTCCAAAGGATTCACATACACAAAGTTTAAAAGACACATCCAGCCCTAAAGTGACAACTTCAAGCCCCAAAGACACTTGTTTAGGTAAGAGCAAAATATAGCACAGACCCATTTTAAGGAAGCCTATGCTCAGCAAGTGTACTGGAAAAACGTAGGTCTGTTATTACTCACATTGATATTTATTTTAATTTTTAAAAGTTCCAATGTAAACTTTCTTTACAAGAAAAATAAAAACTGATTGTTTGTACAAAAATAACAAAAAAATTATAAAAGAGACTGACCTATTACTAATCGAGCTGTGAATTAAAGTGTAGAATATAGAAAATATGAACTGTTTTGCAATAAATTAGTAGTTTAGCAAGGGAGGTGTAGGGTTTGAAATTTTCCTGAACATCCATTAAGATTTGATTTTAAAATGCACAGTATGTTAAAAGACACGTTTGTTTTGATGCATGTGACCTGAGATGACATTTGTTATGAATTAGTATTATTCAAATAAACTAAATTTAAGTAAAGTAAATTAGTGTCACTGACTCAGATTTTAAATGAACCTTGAAGAAGTTGATCATGGGTTTTCCGCAGCAGAATTTTATGCTGTTTCATACCTTTGAGCTTCACATTTCTAGTATTACTGTATCAACTTTGAACCCAAGTTAAGAGTCTCAGTCAAAGTTAAACGTTCTGCCCCTTCTGCACTTTGTATGTTTCATGTTTCGTCTTTCCTTAATCCTTAACAATCTGAATTTGTGCGTGTGTGTAGAATATACTGTAGAATGGCGGGAGGTCCGTCCCATCCAGCTGGCAGTAGCCAGAAAGCTGCTGTCCCACGTGTGTGCTATAGCAGACTCCAGCACACAGAACCTTGACCTTGGCTCCTTTAACAGGGTCAGCTTCCTCATCCTGGTCCCGCCCTCTGAGGTCACATTTCAGCAGACTGTTTTCCACCTCTGGAACTCTGGTTAGTAAAATCAATTAGTTAGTCAATTATTCAGTTAATTGGTGACTCTTTTGTCAGGAACTGCATTTATTAGTCAGCCTCTCAGTACAATATTTGTCAAGAGTTAAGTGTTGCCATTCTTTTGCTTTTGGTATGTAAATTATTTTGAACTTGTATAACTTCTACCACTCTTTTTGGCTACCAGGCGTCCTACAGGAGCTCGGGAGTTTAGACCAGGAATGTGTGTCTCAAAAGGAGGCTGAGCGTTATGTGGTTAAGATGGACCAGAGTGCTCAGGCACAAATTGACAACCTCATCCAAGAAGCACAAAGCAACTCCTATACACTCTACATCCTGGTTCATGACCATGCCCACTGGGATGTTTGCAGGTTTGGTTGAAAAGCAAGGAAAAATAAACAGACATCAACAAATATTGTGTATACTTTTCATTGTCTTTCCAGTATGTTTAACAGATGTGTTGACTCAGCCTCTGTGGGTCTGTTTCCTCTCTCTCTCAGCTCATCCTGCTGCAGCGCAGACAGTGGTGTGGGTCTGGTGGATAAATTGTTGAACTCACGACAAGTGACAGAAGCCACAAACATCCTGATTCTGCACGTCACCTCATTTCCCTTTGCTCTTCAGACGCAGTGCACTCGCATCAGCCCCTATAATGAGATCAACTGGCCATCTGCATTCAGTAATGTAAGTCTAAGTTTTGTTTGTGATAGACAGAATTTTTTGAAAAACATATGTAAACAGCTCTCTATCCAGTATAACGAATGTTTGATTTTGGGTGCTTGCATGTGCAGGATGTGGACTTGTATCATGAGAGGACACGGTACTTTGGCGTGTCAGAGCTTTTGGAAACAACTCGCTCAGGAAATAGCCTCCCTCTGATGCGTTATGATTCCTCTTTTGAAAGTATGGCATCTACCCTTGGAGAAAGGTGCTACACCCACAAACAGTAGTCTTAATGAGTTAAACACTGGGCAAAGTTTTTAACTATATCACAAATACAACTTAAAGCCCATTCAGTCTTTGTCTTTCTTCTTTCCAGGTTTCCAAAGCTGCACAGCGCTGTGATCCGGACTACAGTCTTGATTCAACACTACTGTGTAGCACTGATGGCTGCATCCGGCAAAATCAGCAGCTCTCCCAATCTCCACAAACACACCTCTGTGGAGACCATGGAAATTGTACAATCTCTGCTCTCCGCTGCCCAGCAGTGTCCCGCCCACCATGGTCACATGATCTTGCTGCGAATCCCTTCATTGGCTTTGGCAGCGTGGGCCCATCGACGGCTGTCAAGAGTGAGGAGGCAGCTGGGGTTAGAGGAGAGTTTTGAAATCATCCTGGGGAATTCCAACCAAACTCTGACTATTGGACAGACTTTCACTGATCAGATCAAGGTAGGATAGTAGTTCATGTCAATATAAAGTATGAAATAATTTTATGATTAACTGACAAATTGTTAAAAGAAAAAAGTTAACATATTGTGAAGATTGTTTATTTTTTTTTTTGTTTCCTAGATATGGTTAAAGATTCAGGATGCTGACTGGATTCCTCGTACCTACTTGGAGCTGGAGGCCCTCCCCTGCATCCTTATCCTGTCAGGGGCTGAGCCACTTGGAGAATCATTGCCCAGGTGCACAGACTGAGAGCTAAACATGAAATCCCAACTTCTGATTAAAGAATTTTCTGATAATTTCTTAAACAAAAAACTAAAAACACAAATTTTTTAATGTAAAAATGGTAAAAAAAAAAAAAAAACTGTATCTGACAGGTCATTGAAGTATTGTGATCTTCGGGTGATAAGCTGCTCCTACCTGCAGCGCACGACTCTTGAACAAGAGCTGGGACTGGCTGCTTATCTGGTGAAGGCAGAGTCACGGCTGCCAAACAACCCTGGACCAGGAAGCAATGAGATCGAAAGTGATGCTGAAAAACTAAGCAGCACAGACAATGAAGAGGAGGAGGGACAAGGTAATGGTAGGGTGAGAGTCAGAATTAATTGGAATGTAAATACTTCTAATTAATCTGATAATCTTTCTGATTTTTTTTTCTGGTCATTTCCAGGAGACTCTCCCCCGTCGTCCACTCAGCCACTCCAGCCATGCCCTGATGGAGCTGTTGATACCCTCCCAGCTCAAAGCACCACCTCTCAAAATGTCCATAAAGAGACACTGGACACCATACAACCTCCATCAAAACCACAGAATCAGGTTCTGCCCCAGCCTTCAACTCAGTCATTTTCATACCTTCAGACTGCACCTCCCCACCAAAGCCAACTTCAAGTTCAAAGTTATCCCCAGGTTCAGCCAAATTCCCAGCTGCAGCCACTGCCCTATGGTCACGTTCAGCTATTGTCTCAAACAAATTCTCAACCTTACACTCAAACAACCTCCCAGCAGCAGCCTCATTCCCAGGCACAAACTCGTTCCAAATCTGCATCCTCTGGCTCTTCATCCCCACAAACCTCCTCTTCTCATCTGAGCTGCTCATGGGCGCGAGGATTGAGCCGTCCGCCCTCTGTGCTCCTTCCTCGTGCCATCTACGACATTATCACAGCCAGTGACAGCAGTGGGCTCCCACGATGTACTTCATTCTTGCCACACATGTCTGTCGCTTGGGCAAGCAGCTTCAGGTAGTAGAAACATTTTTTTTACAATACAAATACTTAATAGTGATATGTTGTACTAATAGAATAATTTTGATTCAACTGTTGTGTATCCAAACCTGGAGGTCAAAAACATGCAATAGTGAAAATATAATGTATACTTGTTAACATGCAGTGTCTTTTTGCGCAGACCTTTACTGAGTAAAATGATGACATGTACAGAGCAATCACTCTATTATCGTCAGTGGACGGTTCCTCGTTCCTACCACATGGACAGCAGCAACCGCGCTGAAGGAAGAAGTGATAACTTTCATCCTCGCAGGCTGCTGCTCAGCGGACCTCCACAGGTAATGTCAGTCTTTCTGTTTCTATTTTTCCTGTTCAGATTTAGCTCATGCTGTAATCTCTGTTCCTATTTTACTTTCTTTTCTTTTTTTTCCAGTAAGCCTTTGAGCTGTTAAAACCCCCGAGGCTTTAAAAAAGAGGCATTTATGCTTTTATTACCTTCCAACTAGATTACTGCCAGTTTTTTTTCCATGTGAGTGAAAAAAGGGTGGTTTTATTGTCTTCTGCACCTTGTTCAAAAGGTGATCCACTTTGTTTTTAAAACATCATAGCCATTATTATTTAAGTCCTAACTGGAATTGCCTGTTTTATATAGAATGATTGTTGGCTCATTATATATTTTCCAACAAAATCTGTTTTTATTAGGTTTTATGCTTTGGTTTTTAGACATGTGTCACTTTCCTCCATTTCCTTTTTAACTTTTTTTTGCTCTGTAATAATAACTTTACTGTAAACCTATTTTTCCCCTTGCTGTTTGTTTAATGTTTAGGTGGGTAAGACGGGGGCGTACCTGCACTTCCTGGGTATCCTGTCTCGCATGCTGATCAGGCTCATGGAGGTGGATATCTACGACGAGGAAGACATCAACTCCAGTCAGTATAATTGTGGCAGAAACCAATTTTTACCCATACCATGTTAATTTCTGAGACTTTTCAATGAATTTTCTCAGTTTTCATTTTATACTTTTTGTAATGTAATTTATTGTAGTTTTTATCAAGCTGTGGCCTGATATTCTTCTTTCGTGCTGTAAACTCATATCATACTTTTAAAAATGTGTTTTGCATTTAGGTGCCCAGACAGAAAGGGTGCAGTATCACCCACCTAATTCTTCCTGGCCCAACACAGAAATCATGAAGAAAATACCCTTTGACTACACTATTCATGATGCTAAATATGATGATATCAGCACAATATATTGCCCTGGCTTTAAACCACGTACTGATGGTAAGCAAACAAAAAGACTTGTATACACTTGCAGGACTCTTTGTCAGACATTATTTGTCTGTGTTATAATCTCCTCTTTCCTTCTTTGTGATGTGAAGGAAACCCTGTGTGGCAGGAGGATGTGTACCTCCGCAGACGGACGACTAGGATCAAGCTCTCTAAGTATGCGGCCTACAACACCTATCATCACTGTGAGCAGTGTCATCAGTACTTGGGCTTCAACCCCAGATACCAGGTCAGCACACTGCACACAAACAATATGAGAAATTACAATCTAGGTGCTTCCGAGCTGTAAATGAGAGTTTCCTCTTATCCTAATTCAGATGTACGAGTCAACGCTGCATGCCTTCACATTCACTCATCTGCTGCTCGGAGAAGATATTCAGCTCTACTTTATTATCCCAAAATCTAAAGAGCACTACTTTAGCTTCAGCCAACCAGGAGGCCAACTGGAGAGCTTGAGGCTGCCTCTTGCTTCTGACTGGGTGAGTCCTTCTTCACCAAAACCTGAAGCACTAAATCTTACCAATGAACATTTCCACCTTTTTTTACATCCCGATTTAATATAAACTTATATTTTCTTCTAATGCTGTCATTAATGAGGGGGTCAGTAAATCATAACAGCTGGAGTCCTGCTGCACTCACAGTCAACATCTCCAAAACAATGCTGCAAGATTTTATTTCCTACTGCTGGTAACAAGTTTTAAAAAAAAATAAAGAAAAGGGAATTTAGGAACGTTTCAGTTTAAAGCTTGAAAATTTGTCATACTGTGTTATTGAGCCATGAGAAAAACATATCAGTCTTTTTTTTTGTTGTTGTTGTTGACCATTTGCAGATACAGACACAGACGTTATACCTTTGCTTTAACAACTGCTGATTTTCAGTGTTGACGACAATTCCTGGTTCCTCCACTAGATGGGGCAATAGTTAAAACTATGGCTCAAACTGTTTTGACATGCAAGTAATTCTTGCATTTTCTTATGACATAATTAAAATAAAATAGTACTATGCACACATATTACCTGATCAGAAGTGTTCTGATCATACCACAATGTCTTTTCTACTTTACTATGTACTTTTTGCATCATGTGACACTGTCTAGAAACACTCAAACATATGATATTTTATTTTACTGACAGTATTTTCAAAAAACTAAAATATAATTTTTAAAAGAACATTTATTCATTCATTCATTCATTTCACAGAGCCCAGACTGCATCAAAAGTCCAATCTTCACTCCAACCACCGGTCGTCATGAGCACGGTCTGTTTAACCTGTACCATGCTATGGATGGAGCGTCACACCTACACATCCTCGTGGTTAAAGAGTATGAGATGGCTGTCTACAAGAAGTACTGGCCCAACCATATCATGCTGGTGCTGCCCACTGTCTTCAATGGAGCTGGTATAGGTATGTCACTGCTGTTTGGCACTCTTGTGTTTTATTTATTTTTTAATCTTATTGTTATTTTATTTTATTGTTTTATTGTTTATCATTTTTCTAAACAACGTCTGATATTTTTGCAGGTGCTGCTCACTTCCTGATAAAAGAGCTTTCGTATCACAACTTGGAGTTGGAGCGCAGTCGGCGCTCAGAGGGAGGAAGCCCCGCGGTTGATGTCTGGCCCTTCATCATCCTCGCTGATGACTCCTGTGTTATGTGGAATGCAGTGGACCTTGACAAACCCAGGTAAAGGACAGAATAGTTGTTGCTTATATAAAAAGTGTGTTAGGATGTTATTCAATCTTTTTTGCATTGGCTATATTAGAGTCAGTCTTTATTTGTTTTCAGTGGCCCAGTGGACCATGCTGTGTCACTGAAACAGGTCTTACTGCACATGGAGGCCTGTCCAGATATAGCCCACTTTGGTCTTTGTGGGATCAGGAAGTGGAGCAGCTGTGGACCCACAGGTCAGGACACACAATTTCAGAGGGCAAAACGCATTTTCAATGAATCACTTTCGGTTTTCTTTTCTTAATTTTTTTAAACACTAAAATGGAAACTGAGTAATTGAAATAGTTTATTTCTATGTTTAATGATTGAGATTCTTTTTTGCACAAACTAAGGACTTTGTTTTATTAAAAAAAAGTCATGCAAACAAACTTCCCTGACTTAGATTTACTGTAATGCTGCAATACTTATTTTTTTACTATTGAGCCAGGTTTCAAGCACTGGGAGCCTTTCTCCAGAGGTCACCTTCACGATTTCCTCTTCCTCAACGTTGACCGGAGTCAGAATGTTCAGTACAACCAGAGCCGCTTCACGTGTCACGATGTGGACTTCACACTGAGGCTGCACAGTGCTGGGCTGCTTGTCTGCAAGTTCAACAACTTCAGTGTCATGAAGAAGCAGATTGCTATTGGAGGATACAAAACATTTATTATCAAGACCAAGGTAGAGGCTTAAAAAAATGGTAACAAGTTTTTGCTTGTGAATTCACCTGTACATTGTCAGAAATTTTAAACTTCTCAGAGAAAAACATCTACCATCATGAGGAAATGCAGAGTATTTTGTTGATATTTTAGACTATCCATTTAATAACAAACAAGTAAGGAAGCAGGAGATAAATCTGTGGTTAATATGAGCTCTGAATAGTTGTCAATAATGCTCATTTTTATTCAGATGACCGATGTTTCCACCTCAGTGGGGCCCTCACAATACATCTGTGCTCCTGACAGCAAGCATCTTTTCCTGGCTACACCAGCTCAGCTCCTCCTGGAAAAATACCTGCAACACACCAGCCAGAAACTGTTTCCACTCAGCACCAAGAACTACACACACCCTGTTCTGACTGTGGACTGTTACCTCAACCTGGGGCCTGAGGTATAGAAACATCCATCCAGCTACAAAGAAACATGATCGCACAATATGAAAGTAGAAAATCACTGTATTTTTGTTTGAAGTAGATTAACTTTTTAAATGAACAAGTCTGGGTCCGTTTCCACACACATTTTATCGTACTTCTCGCCTCCTGCAGGTGACGGTGTGTTTTGTGAGCTCCAGACCTCATTCTGTCAACGTCAGCACCACGGGGTTGTTGTTCAGTGGCCTCCTTCTCTGTTTTCCTGACACGTTTGTGACCTCTGGGTTCCTGAAGAAGTTCACCTTTCTCAAAGGTACAACAGCACATAAAAATAGTTTTACAGGTGACCCTTCTGAAAACATATTGAAAAAAAGGTTAACACAGTTTGCAGAGCAGGTTTTACATGATGTCAGAGTCATTATTCTGAATGTCTGAAAGTCCTTCTGTACATTTAATCTTTTACTAGAAGGTCATGTTCCAAATGAATGATTAAGAAACACCAAATAACACATTTGTATGTACAGTGTGTAACTGCAGCAATAAATAATATGGACATGGCTTATAAATCCGATTAAACATATTCCTTTATATTTATCATACATATGTATCCATACAGCCTCTAAAATATATTTTAAAATTACCCAAAAGGTTTATATAAACAGTTTAAAAGTTATTTTGACCTATTGGTAAATCCATCTCTGAGAGGTTGAGGTCTAGCCCTGCATTCAATACAGCAAGAAACTGCATAAAAGTTGTTAAAATTCTTGATGTCATAAATGAAAATGAGAAAACTTGTGAAGTATTAAAAGTAATGCCTCTCTATTTTGAATCCTATAGATAATAATTGTAATTAAATCTTGCTGGACATGCTTGTCCTGGTTAAAATGTCTCCTCCCCGTAGGTGCCACCCTGTGTGTTATCAGCGCAGATCGCAGCTCACTGAGGCAGACAGTGGGCAGACTGGAGCTGGAGGAAGAGTGGAGGTTCAGGCTCAGCGACGAATTCCAGACTGCCAATGCCAAAGAGGACCGACCGCTCTTCTTCCTGACAGGAAAACATATCTGACTCAAACAAATGTACACAAAGACCTGCAAAGAGTCACAGAGAGGACTGAAATCACTTTGCTCACTAATGAGATCAAATCGGGCTTTTTTATATACTTCTCACAAAGAATTGTTGAAAAGAGACTGAAGATTGATAGTTACTCGTGATTATACGCAAACTCTAGTGGGATTTGGGATTTGGAGGTGAGAAGTAAAAGTCAAAAAGTTTACATTTGTTGTAGTTTCTGCATGAACACTTTTAATGCCTTTGTTAGAGAGAACATTCTAAATTAGAAATACAGGCGTGAATGGTTTTGTATAGCTCTTGGCTTAAAGTAAGCACAGATGTCAGCAGAAAATGAATTCAATTTTCAGGGGAAAAAATGGCAAAAGACAAAAGTTTCAGGTACTGCTTTTGAATGTTTTATGTTATCTATATTTTTGTTCTTTGTTTGGATTTCTTAAAGTATATCAGAGTACTAAAACTTGCAGGTGCATGCAGGTTCAACACAGGCTTTTTATAAAGAGAAAACACAATCATTTGTGTGCAGTGTAAGCCAATCAGTGGCATACTATTTTATGGGATCAGTTTTGTAGATTCTTGTTTTCCATGTATGTTTTTACAGAACAGAAAATTGTATTTTGAATTATATTTTTTCATATTTCAATCATGTAAAAGAAGGTACTTATTTTTAGTCTCTCCAAAGAAAATTGGCATTGGTGCAAAATATTTTTCTTGAGTTGTACTCTATGTGTTGGACGATGATGTTTGTACCAGTCTGAGAAACATAAATCTGTTTCCCAGTCGGGTTTTATTAATGTATGGTTTTATATGACTCCAGCTGTATAAATGTATAGACATTTTAAATGTTGTCTGTGTTTGAATGAGAAACAGAGCTATCAAACAGACCTCATGTTGCACTGTGCACAAATTTAGCAACCTGATTGTCACAGGTTTTGGTCACTTGACAGACCTCGCTTCTGTTCTCAGTTCCTCCTAACCTCAGATTGAATTTCTGAAGTGTTTATGTATGATTTCGTTGTGTAGCTCATAGAACTGTTGTTATGTACTGCAGGATCATCACATGAAGCAGCAGGAAAGTCCAGCAACTCAAGAAGCTCTCAGATTTCCTCCTAGAACTTCATTCCCAGAAGACACTTGTTGATAAATTTAGTGTAAAACACTTGCTCATGTCTCACAAGCACTAGCTGCTCACTCAAAACGGATCCAACAGATTAGAGAGCCTAGGAACTCATCATTGTACCTCCTAGAAGAACTTTTGAAACATCTCAGGAAAACATTTGACACGTCTACCATCTTGGAGGACTGACCAGCTCATTTTCAGCTCTTTTTTATAGGCTGTTTTTTATTATTCTCAAGGATTCCTTTAGATATCCTTCCAGTTTTGAGACTCTTCTAATATTATTTAAGCTACAGTTTGCTGATCAGGTGAAATGGAGCCCTGACCCACATGGAGGAGAAAGACTTCAGCAGCCACAGTGACGATGGCAGTCCCACTGACAGCTGGTCCTGGGTAAAAAAATAAATTAAAATAACATAAATGTTCTGTATGGGGGAGTGAAGTAATTTAGATTTAATGCTCTGCGTAAAGTCCGGTGGTAGAGATTTGTAAATGAACAACCAAACTAACCACAACAAAAAGTGGAAGACCACGTGTAGAAACTGCTGAGTAAGACTTGGAAACGTTAGATACTGTAGGTGAAGTTCACGTACTGTTTTTGTTGTGTGTTCTGCTTCTGCAGATAAAGTCTGTGAACTTTTATCTTTCCCTGCAGTTGAACCACGTGCCTCGTGTATCTCTAGTTCATATCCCCTTAAAGCTCACACAGGAACATTTAAAGGCCTGTTACTCCACAGCCAGTGAACTGATTACATAAGAATTTAACACTGGAGTCATTCAGTGGCTTTGTGTACCTGCAGTTATTCCCTTTTATTTTTCCACTATATCTGTCTGAAGTTAATCTGTAATGGAAGTTACTTTGACCCTTCGGTATGTGTGTACATCATCCATAGTTCATCCATAGTGCATTAGAATATTCAAAGTCAAGCAGACAAATCTTTTGAAAAAACACATTTCAAGGCCATTTTGCTGCATGATTCTAAGCTTAATCAAGTTTGTGCAAAACATTTTTTTCAAGTCCAGTAAACAAAATGCTACAACTCAAATCATTCACATTATTTGGTCTCTAATCTAACAGATGTCAGCATTTAAGATTCTAACTCTTAAGAGTGCATACAGGTTCTGCTAGAGTCAAATGTTTTTTTCCCAATGCTCCAACTATTTAGCAACTTTATTGGTATTCAGCTTCATGGTATTATCTCACTGGCTTTTCATTGATCACATATTCCACCTTATCTATTGCTTAATATCCTGTTTAAAGAATTTCTCAAGTCTATTATATATATGTATGTCTAAATACAACCTATCTGCATACACGTGGATTGATGCTCATTTATGGTGTTTATATGCCTTGAAGACAAAATTATTACCATCAAATTTAGTTTTTTCACCAAGCAGATTAAAAGGTAGATAACTGAGGACTACTAACACTAATTGATAGGAAGCCTTGCTGCTCTTTAACTCCTTGTTTTACCAATAGTACTGCAGATCTGTGTTGCACTACATCGTTGTTTACAGTCTGGTGGCTTTCAGTCTGGCCTTGAAACCAGCTAATCAGATTTTTCTGAAGTCTTACAATGTGTTCGACAGGTTTCAGCAGCTCAGTTGTGGTGTGTGGCTCAGGCAGCTCCATGATTGGCTCAAGAAGCCCACCCCACTAACAGACAGCCACCGCCTCTGCAGTGATGAAATGAACCCATTGTTGACCACACAGAGATTGCCTGGGAGAGATTAGGCAACCTCTGTCTCAGAAACTCCCCCCTCCCTTCTCCCTCTTTCCACCTCTCTCACGTGTCTGACATGAGGTCACGCTGCAGAGCTGTGCAGCCAGAACAGCCGGCTGGAGAATGTATCAGATAACACTCACACAAACTAGAATAACTTGTAAACATACACTGAGCCATACATGACAGTGAATTTTATCCACATAGAATAAACCAAAGCTCTTATACATGCTGATATTACATGCATCTCTCTATTTATGTTAGTTTTTTTCCCATTAAATGCAAAGATGTTTGTATTTACATACATTGCAATTATAATTTCTTGCTTTCGTGTCTGAAGATTTCACCACTCTCTTGTCTTTTTGTTGAGTGTTTACGCTGGTTTGAACGTTTGTGAGTCATGTTTTTCACATAACTGTGACATGAAACCTCATGAGTTCCAAACCTTTATAAAAACAAACCAAATTTAAAAGAAACAATAATTTCTAAATTATTATTAAGGAAAACAATGTGAAATTGCATAATGTGTAAAGAGCAAAAACATGAATCATGTAGCAGAGTTCTTTGCACAGAACAGTTTCAAATCTGTGATTTTGGGGAGTTTTCTCACTTCAGGTTTTTTCTTATATCATGACAGCATTAAAGTCATGATTTTGACTATTTCCCTAATGGTTAAGGATAGTGTTTCTTCTTCTCCAGCTGTGCTAACATAGTAATCTTTGTTACATCTGTAAGTTTAGAATTGTTTTAGTTATGTTTCTGTGTCTGGATGTCCTGATTTGATGTTAAAATAGAGATGTAGGTGAGATGTAGATGTAGATATATAATCTCTATAAACACATCTAGTTGGGTTTGTATCAATGTTAAGCCACTCCTGGGCTTGCATTTACTTTTCATCCCATTGTCTGAGGACACCTGACTCTAATTTATTTAAATTTAAATTTTACTGCCGTTTCAAGAGATTCCCTCTTTGAACTTCACCGATGTGTTATATAGTCTTATTTGATTACATTTAAGTTGTAAAA
>JAOXNZ010000044.1:13015975-13031293 GCA_028566095.1 Kryptolebias brasiliensis
GGGGGGCGGTTGTTGTTTTTGTTGTTTACCTTTAAAGCTATAGTGTGAAAATCTGCTAAGATTTTACATTAAATTAGGCAGAAATAGATATATATTTATAAAAACAAAAACAAAGCAGCTCATAAACTTTCTAACACCACTGTGAGAGCAGCTCATTAACTTAGGTTATTGTAAAGACTACCAGTTAGAGCAAGATAAACAAAGATATTTAGTCAATTCTCAGTCCGTCCCACTTTTCTACCTCCCTACTGCCCCCCCTCTCACCCCCTTCTCTGCATTTGGCTCCTGGTTCTCCCCTGCTGAATGAGTCAGTTCTTAGAAAGTCCAGCACATTTTTCCTTGTTTTCCCTGCTTGGTGCACAGTGCTGAGAGTCGGTGTGTGTGCGTGTGTGTGCATTAAACTCTAGTGACACGTGATGTACTTAATAACTCCATCGATCAAACTCTGCCGTCATGACCCATGTCATTTGTCCTTTCTAACTGTGGACCACGTGACTGTTCTCTCTGGCCTGTACACACACACACACACACACACAAACAATGTGCTGCCCCTTTTTCTAAGGAGACCCAGAATACCAAACAGAAGCAGGAACCAGATAGATGTCAGTGTTTCTCGGGTGAACGGGTTCTTAGAAACATCGAGCAACAACAAAAAGCCATGAGACCCACCTTAGGGAGACTCCTCTTCTGTTTGTTTTTCCAAAATGGGAACTCTGTGTCCAGACTGGACACTGAGCTCAGTAAACAGCACCTTACATCAAACTCCTTTATTCAGATTTGAGAAGTTAGATCCTTACAGCAACATTTAGTTGTTTTGCATGTTTGTTTTTGGAGTTGAAACTTATGATGAAATAGCATGTAATCGATCTAACTTGAACTGATGAGAATATTTTGACAAAAATAAATATTTTATGTAGTCAGAGCAGCTCTGCCACAGCACGAGTACTCTACAGAGTTTTCATGTCATACTTTAAATGCAGATGTTTGCATGTTCCAGTTTCCAGCCATTATGCAGTGCTTACATTTTTCTTATTATTCTTCTTACCATGTCTTTCTGTGGCAGTACAGAATGTGCTTAAAGTCACGGTTGGTGAGCAAAACAGCAACCCAGTGAGCTTTTTCTTACACAATATTCTATTATAAGCCAAACAAGCTAAGAAAACAAACACACCAACATTGTCTGCTTTCAGTTAGTGATCAGGGAGGCAGATTCAGCTTCTGTAAGTACACGATCAGTCACTTTACACAAATACAGATCCCTTCAAGCTGCCTGGGTATCAGTGCTATTCCTGTCCCCCCCTGTCTCCTGTTAGAGGTGCATTTCTTCAGAATAGTAACCTGATCTTTTTCTTCCTCTCTCAATTATACTGAAATAGAAACGAACAGCATGTGCAGTATGTACGATTTAAAGATTTAGCCTCTACTGTGTTATTTGAGATTCTCTCTTAGTTATTGTGGTCTGATAAAAAAGTTCATGAATTTGGTCTTTTATACAAACAAGACAAGCATAAATAAGTTATCTATGGTAAAGATTTTATTGGGGTCATATAACTTCCTGTGGCCTCTGAAACTCTCTTTGTCTTTAAGTTACTGCATAACAGCCAAGTACTCAATATTTACAATCTGCTGATATAATCAAAGCTCTTCATATGCACATTATGTTGACATATAGAGAGCTGTAGGTTACATTTAATTTCACTCTGTAAATTGTCTTGAAATTGTGTTTTAAATTGTTTAAATTGTGATTTTTCAGGGAATTTCTGTCAACGGTTCAACAAATAGAGATCTTAAGTCTGCAGCTTCACCTACATGATGGTTTATCACTCAACATTTGAATATGTTTGTTATTGTTTCTTAATCACAATTGCAGCTTTTTTATTGTTTTTTTTTTATTGTTTTTATTAATTATTGAGGTTTGGGACAGAAGAACACAGCTGAAACAGAAATAAGGCAAACAACAACAACAGGAAACTCATAGCCCAAAACACTAGGATAACATATCAGACTAGGCTTTTCTGAGGTGTGACTAATGCTCTTAAACATGTTTATCTGCATGTTAAATAGATCAGTAATTTGCCTCTGATGTTAAATGATTATAGGTGACGCCATTAGGGTCAGTAGTTTTTAATCAGCCAATAATTAGGCATCCGAGTGTTTCAGCAGGTCAGCATGTAGTTGTAAATGTTTATACTCAGGTAATGTTGGGTTTATTGACGCTTTATGGTATTATTGACGTAAATAATAATAAAAATAATACGGTGTTGAACAGAGTCCAGACATAAACGCGGAGTGCTTTTTTTTTTTTTCAAATGAGATATTTCCTAACCAATACATGACGTCAGCATGAGCTCAGCCAATCAGGTTCGCCCCTGCCGTCTGCTCTGTGGCGGAGGGAGGAAGCTTTCAGCAGCGCTTTAAAGAAGCAGATCAGATGTCAGGGAGGCTGAATGATGCTGAATGTTTCCGACCATCATGTTCGATTCGGATACTGACGCTCACTGCGGCTGAGGAGAGGAGTTCATCTGCTGCAGGAAGACGGAAACCCCCCCCAGGGAAGAGCCTCGTCGTTAAATAATGTAAGCAGGGACAGAATGGCTTTTGTTGTTTTCATTTCTTTATTTCTTTATTTATTTACACGTCTGCACCTTCTAAAAATGAACTCCTCTGAAGAAGCTGTTTGCGCAGCAGCGTTCCGGTTTGTGCCGAGCAGGTTTGGTGGCTGTTAGGATGACGGCGGGCTGCAGAGCCTCACCCTGATGTTTACATGTCTGCACACACACACGCACGCACGCACGCACACGCATGCATGACACAATCCCGTGTACATGCAACGTGTTGGATTTTCTCCTGTGCTCCTCTCAGATCATGCAGCGCCAATCATAATTCTGCTTATTTCTGCTGCCCACTGAGTCGTGCACAAGCTTATTAATAAAATGTTTTTTTTATAATACACTGAAATAATTATATATGAGCTGCATCATTATTATTACTATTTTGGGCAGTTTTTTGCAGACAGTAAGCATGACGTGTCTGCTGCTCCAGCCACCTTAAGAAGACCTATTAGGCTAATCCTTCTCTTCATCATCTGTAAATCCAGTGACCTCTCACTCACCCTGTGGACTGTAGTAACAATGAGGTTTAATCTTAACTAACTTTTCCGCAACCTGGGTGGACTTTTATGTGACCCAGCTCTTGCCCACCTCATGTCTCAGTGAGAACAGCAGGTATTTTAAACTCTTTCTTTTAGTGTTTACTTCATTCTTTCCCAGCATGACACAGAGTAACCCTTTTGGCTTGACTCGTGATTGGTCATTACATCATGAGGGGACAAAGTGATTGGCTGTGAAGCAGAAAGGAAGAGTGGGCAAGGCTTTGGCTGTGTGTGTAATAGTGTGTGAATTGAGACATACACGTGGGCTCTGTTGACAGTGAAAGCAGATCAGTGAGCTCATGTTTATGTTGTTGTGATTGAAACAGAGAAAGCAGATGCACAAGTGAGTGAGAACACTTAAATGATTATCTAATTAGTGTCAAACAATCAGTTCTTGAACATGAAGTCATGCCTAACATATCATGTTAGCACAGATTACAAAAATAGCTTTTTTTGTGCAACTCACAACTGAACCACGTTTTTTTCCTCATTGTTAAAATTTGATGTTTCTTGTTCATCAGGTTTAACTTGAGGTGAAGTTCCAAAGACCTGAGTGTCTCTACGGGCTGTCTGAGTGTGCTGCAGTGCTGCTTCTGTTGTTATGATCAGATCAAATGTGTGATGAGTGACTCATGTGAGCCTGATGTACAATTAGTTCAGAACAAGAGACCCAAACTGTGATGCCTCTTAACAAATCATCCTCATCGCAAGTATTTTTACATGATGTTCAGTGAGATGAAGCAATCTGTCCACGGACATGCTGCAATGTGAGCGTGTGTGCGTGCACATAACAGGGTCTGAGTCAGCACAGGTGGGCGGATATTTTAAGGGACATATTGCAACACAGGCAAACTTCATGTTGGCTCTTTGTGTGTCGTGTGTGCGTGTGACATTTGTTGTTTTTACGTTAGTAAAAGTTACCCTAAACCTTCAGTCAGAAGATTTTTATTAATTCTGAATCCTTTTTTTTTCTCGAAACAAAATGTCTTGGCTTATCCTACCAGTATCAAACTCCTCATACACTCCAAAAAAAATTTCAATTAGGAACCACTTTGCCGTGAAGCAACAGAGGTAAACATACATACGTTTTTACACTAAATTGCTGCAACTATTTTCAATAGCTAAAATGCTGAAATGCAGTGATTATGTAATAACTGTGATGGCTCAGCTCCCTCTGTTTACCATCTCACTGACGCCACACCTGCAGTCGTGTCCGTAAATACGACATGATGAGGCTGCAGGGACCAATAACTGGTTTATTATTCTTTTTAACATACAGTAAAAAGAGAAAACAGACAAAGCAAACAGCATAAAAATCTTTAAAAAGTTTCATGCATGGGAGAATGATATATCAGTGGTACTTTCTAATAATGCTGTTTGTGTTTGTTTAATTTTAGATATTACTTATCTACGTCATCATGAGAATAAATGAATAAATAAAATACCACCCATCAGGAAGCAGCAGTGTTTGCAATTCTTTATATGGGTCTCAGTCCAGAGCCATGTTGTGACAATCTTGATGTAAGGCATCAAAGGTTGTAGTTTTGTTTTGTTTTTTACAGTTTTTTATGTATATTATATGGTTAATCTCATCTCTGACAGAATGTGTTTGAGCTACAGAGAAAAAAGAGACTTGCTGAATTTTATTTTTATGTATTTTTTTAAGAATAGTATTTTTATCCATCAGTGTCAATCACGCCCACAAACACCCACCCACACACACACTGCAGCACCACCAGAGTAATGAAAAGAAGATGGAAATGGTGGTTTCAGCAACCTGCCACTCTAAAACTGTGGATTCATTTGGCTTATGGGGCTGCGACTGACTCACTGGATCAATAATGTATAGTTTGGCTTTAGGTTATCATCTTACATTAAAGTCATGTAATGAGAATAAGACTTTATTTCACTGACAAGTGTACGATTTAAACCTATACGTCTTTTTGTCACCAGTTGCAGACCATGAACTATGTGGGTCAGCTGGCAGGCCAGGTGTTTGTGCAGGTCAAGGAGCTGTACAGAGGACTCAACCCTGCAACTTTGTCCGGATGTATTGACGTCATTGTGGTCCGGCAGCCTGATGGCTCGCTGCAGTGCTCCCCGTTCCACGTCCGCTTCGGAAAGATGGGGGTGCTGCGGTCCCGTGAGAAAGTGGTAAGGTTATAGAATATTTTACACACTTTTTTTTTCATACTCATTGCACATGTACATATGCTGTTGAACACCTCAGTGTCATTAAATGATTTTAATGACAGATGATGATTAAATGATTTTAATGACAACTAAAGCATGCTTCAAATACTCATTTAACTACTTTTTGTCTGTTCTGTTTTTTTGTTTGTTTTTTTTAGTATTCTGATATTTTACTAATGTAAAAGTTGTTATTTCAGATGTTACAAATTAACACAAATAATGCATTCAACATTATTATTACATTTCATAACAAATAAACACTACAAGTTGGTTGATTTCTTATAGATAACAGTATTCACTAAATACTGTAGTATTCTCCCATCTGCACCATGTTTCATTTTAAAAGCTGTGTTTAGCCCCAAAACCTTCATTTTGGATTTTTTTTTTTTATGTATATTTTTCCACACAAAAGTACTGTGTAATACATGTATAGATAAATGTTAAATGGCTCTTTCTTCTATCTTGCAGGTGGACATTGAGATTAATGGAGAACCAGTGAGTTTGCACATGAAGCTGGGAGAGAATGGAGAAGCTTTCTTCGTCAAAGAGACAGAGAACAAACTAGTGAGTAATGATGGACAGAGTCATCACTCCAAGTTAATAAACACATGCAATTATAGAACCGAACAGGCAGTAACGTGAAGACATGAAGGCTACACTGCCTTAGCTCAAATACAAACTCAATTAGGTATGTTTGTTGGGAGAATGATTTTTTTTTCTTTTTACTGCTGTAATTCTGACCTGTTTTACCACTCACTGTTTACAACCAGAAGTTGCTGTTTTGTTAATAGTCAGGCTGAAGTTGCTCATTTTTCTTGCTCAGACATGCTTAGAGGAAGCAGTAATGTTTCTTTAATCATTTGTAACATAAGACGAGGAAGAGTCTCCAAAATCTTTTAATATCATAACATCACAGTATATATGTTGTTTTAGTAATCAAATATTAAATCACGATGTCTTCCTATGAAATCAAATAATGCATTTTATATCATTTCCAGGCAGAAGCCTTCAGATGTGGCAGAAAGCAAGATTATGTTCTGTTAATGTAAAAGCAGATGGGGTGTTTTAGCACAGCAGATAAAACACGAGTAGAGCAGTAAGCGAGAAAAGGAGCTGATGTCTTTTTTTTTTGGTGTGACACTGACCAGCATGACCTTAGTTTCCTGGAAGTAAAAGTTCAGGATGAACAGAAAACATCAACAGACAGTGAGCTGTTAAAATGTTCAAATGTTCAGTCAAACTGGTTTATCCACAGCTGAACATTTTAACAGCTCCCTGTGCACAAACAAATCTTATTGTTTTATTTTCTGAGCTGCATTGTTACATGTTCCATGTTGTCATAAATATTCCCAGCAGTAATTTGGGGACAGAGCACAACATTATCAAGTCACAAGCAGATTAATCAAAAAAAGTGCAAATAAGAGGCACAATAAGAAATTACCTAGCATGTCATGTGAGTGTGACCCACCTGAGGGCTTCATCATGGAGTCCTGTGACGATGTGACAGTGTGAGCAGAGAGCTGTTTGTGCAGCAGTGGATCAGATTAGGAGAGCACAGCTGGCAAACATTCAGTCAGACAGACAGTCTTCAGCTGCTGTTTAGCCTCAATCCCCTGAAGCAGAAGTTCTCTGTCAGGCTTGATTTATGTGGATTCTGATTATCACGACCATCCATCTATTTTCTTAACCCACTTTTTCTTTTCCTGGGTACAGTAATCTACAGTAGTCACTGTGCGAGAGGCAGGGTGCACCCTGGACAGGTCACGAACCCAATACAGGGGCATATAGAAACAACCATTCATGCTCTCACTCACACTTAGAGACAATTTAGAGTTACCAGTTAACCTAACATGCATGTTTTTGGTTTGTGGGAAGAAACCGGAGTAACAGGAGAAAAACCCACCCGTGCACAGGGACAACATGCAAACTCTACACAGAAAGGCCGGGAGGCAAACCTGCAACCTTCTTGCTGTGAGGCTCTAACAACTGCGCCATTGTAACATAAAAAAAAAATTAATAAGATTAATGCTTTTTATGCATGATATCTGTTATGTAAAGATATTGGCAGCACTAATGCCAAAACAGCAGGGGAAAACAACCACATTTGGAAGGTTTCTATTCTGGTAATTCAAAGTGTAAAGTGATAGGTGAGGATTCCTATGAGCTGGGAGAGGATGAAGGTGAGAACTACCCTGAAGAAACAAGGAGGTAGTAAACAAACTTTGTCTTCAGTGTTATTTATTGTATTCTTTCATGAAGAATTAGAATATGTCCAAATCTGGTGAAAGTCACATTGCATTAGATTAATTCTGCCTTCATTATTTTGTGACAAGTAGTTGTTGCCTGACAGTCAGTCTATAAGTGCAGTGATAATTGCTTCATCCTGTACATCGTAATGCTGTGAACCTTTGACAGAGCCTGAAATAAAAGCTGACAAATTTTAGAACTAAGCAAAATCTAAATATTTGCAAATTCTGTTTGGATCTAGTGTCATATCCTCTCCCTAACATAACCCTCCCCCTCTATGGAGTGGAAAACCACTAGAGACCTATTTATAGCTATTCACCCTCTGTACAGTGTGCTGTACACAGACTACACACAGAAATTTGGTCCTCACTGATCTGTGTACAAGGTGGAGGACAGATGATCAAACAAACATACTGGGCATAAAAGAGGATCAGAAAAATAGATTCAAAGGCCAAAGATGTCTGACGAGAAATCTTGAAGATTTTTCAGTTCAAAGTTATTCATCTTTCATTGGTGTCTTTGTTCCGTCCCATAATGACAATGAAAGTTATCATCACATGAAACACATTAAACAGTTACATGGTATCAAGCGCAGACATCTGCTCCACCCCCATTCTGTCTCTGTTTGCTCCTCGAAGTGTAAAGTTAAACTTGAGGATTTGTCGGGGCTTGTTCCTGTAAAACATTAACAAAATGATTTCATGTTCATACCTACAGCCGCAGGCATGTTTCTGCATACCTGTAGTAAAAAGGAAAACATATTCAAGTGTATTTTATAGCAAAGGCAATAAAAAAAGTGTAATTTTCCCTAAACGTTTGTCTCATCAGTTCACTATTTAACCAGCTTTCATTCAAAGGGATCAGTTTTAGAGAATAAAAACATGAATTGTTCAATTTAATGCAATTAGTTGTTACTTCATGGTACAACTAATTGTACAAGTTTTATATTAGAAAAATGTATTGCTTGTCTGCTTCGTGAAAAAGAAATCAAGTTTGTTTAATTTACTTGGTTTCCAGCTCAGTTTAAAGAAAAACAATATTACCTCAATTTTCTCTGGAAGAAGATTAATAGTTCTGAGGCGAACGGTGATGCGTTTTGAGATTAAAGATTAGCAGTGAATCAAATACATAAACTCAAATTGTTTTTTTGTGGCGGATGTTCTCAGAAAGGGCAAAGCTCAGAGCAGATGTGCTGTGACCTTGCACCATGCACATTCTGAGCACAGCCCCTTTTCCTCTCCACTTAAATAAACAGGACTGGGTTGTGACGTGCACAGTGGGGCATGAGTGAGTCTGCACTTTGGATCCCCTTTTTATCTTGCTCCCAGTTTATGCCTTTCACCCTGTCTCTCCTTTTTTTTCCTGACAGCGGTACGACTCTGACAGGCAGATCTTCGTCATTTTGCTGATCTGCATTTAAACCCAAATTCAGATTATTTAGAATCACATGATGGAAAACAAACAAACAAACAAAATAAAAACATCAGTCTCATCAGGTAGTGAAAGGTTCTGCTGGTCTTTTAGTCCACCATTTTGGCCCCACATCATCAGATAAACCTAAATAATAAGCATCTTTACCTGCAGTTTTTTTCTTAATGTTTAGAAAGATTTTGAGCTACTTCTATCATCTAAAGTTGTGTCAAATCATCCACAAGGCAAACATTATTCTAGGTTGTTAAAAGGGGTTGTAGAAGAGTAAAAAAAAGAGGATGATTTACTACCAATACATTTTATCAGCAGTGTCTTCTATTGCAGAAGTTACCTATCATGCAATACTCTGATGGAAACAATAAAAGGACATGAGCTCTGCAATAACTTCTTAACATATTTAATGTTTAAATTTAAGAAGAAAAATTAGACTTCCAAATTATTAACCAAAAATAAAAATGATTTATTCAGGAGCATTGCAATACAGGAGAATACATATATTAAAAACATCACAATTCAGTTTTTATCTATAGAGAGCTTAATATGTCCCAATGTAATCTCCACAATATTTTACATTTAATGACTCCAATTGTTCAAACAGCAGCATATAGAAACTGCCTGCAGCATCTATATGAGATAAACACAAAACATCCTCATATGCTTAATAAATGTCCCTCTGCCAACAGGAAGTGGTTCCTCCCTACCTCGCAACATCACCCATTTTATCGAAGGGGGAGGAGTTAATGCAGTCTGAGTTGGGTAGGGGTCACATCTTATCATTATATGGTGGTCTCCTCAAAGAAATAAACAGGAGCAATATTTATGCTAGAATTTCTTTTCACACAGACAACATCCCTTGCAGCTCCCTTCCTGTCCACAACCTGGGAGCGCAGCACGGGGATGGAGGAGCGAGCAAGAAGAGGAGGAAGAGGAGGAGGAAAACAAGGCCAGAAGGAGGGGGAGGATCGGGAGGGAGGAGGGAGGAGAGCAGAGAGGAGTTCTCAGAGGATGAAGACATGTTTACTATTGACCTGAGCTCAGATGACGAGAAAGAGGGCGACAGCAGCAGGTGTGTGTCAGTCAGCCTTTTCTGTTTCTGAGAAAATCAGCTTTCCTCAGCTGTCACTGGGTTGTTTTCAAAGAGAAAGAGAGACACTGCCTCTAATTAAATGGGTTATTTGGGGAAACTTTGTTTTGGTTTAGGCTTCTCCCACATGATGGCTAACTGTTTTTAGCTGCCTAAAAGAAGGATTGAACTTTGCTTCTCACAAATCAGAGGATCATAAGGAAAGAAACTAGGAGCATTCTGTTAATGCCATCCCATCTGGTCCAGACAGATATTTGAGAATATTCATGCAGGTATTTATGTCTCACAAAGGACTACAACAATCTGATCCAAAAGTAATGATAATGCCTAAAAGGCAGTACATGAAAACTTTGACACTAGTCACAGCTGTACTGTGTTTTCTTTGAAATATGTGTACAATATCAAGATTACAAGATCAAGCTTAATAAAAAAAAATAGACTTTTCATCTAGATTTCATGCTGAGAGAGTAGGGAAAATCCCTGAATTAGTTCTTGCTTGTTTATGTAAAAGAAACCCAGTTTTTAAACCAGTTCAGCCTGACACAGGAATCTTTCTCATCTTTATTTCAGTAAAATGATTTTAATATAATTTGCTTTAAAACAATTACAGATTTAACAACTGATTCTGCAGGTTTGTGCATGTTGATGTTTGTGTGTGGAGCCTCCTGAAAAGCATCTGTTTGCTGGACGTGATCCAAAGATCAGTCCTGTTCTGCGTTCCTTTCAAACAGGATCTCTGCGGAAGTTTGAAGCCTTTATTAGGAAACATACCACTACTGTACACTGAGAAAATTCCTAAACCCCTTAAAGAAACCAAAGAATGTCATGCTGCATACTGAACATGATGAACATGTTTTCTCAGATAGTGTGTGGTTGGTGTTTGTGAAACTGTTGTGACATAATGAGCTTGTGTTCATTTTTAATAACCTCCTGCATGTGTGTGTTTGTGATCAGACCTGTGTACAACAGTCAGGGGTCTACAACCAGCACCATGTGGACTCACTCACAGAGGTATTACATATACACACACTGTGATACACACTTAATGATTTTTGCTTGTCATTTCAGTATATATTTTTTTCTTTTTACGTTTCTTTATTTATTCACTATCTCTTAGTTCACACCCTTTTATTGGGTGAATATTTATTTCACTGTCTAATTTTTTCTTCCTCATCTTCCTTTTCTTGTGTCTGTCTGTCTTTTGTATTAATGTAGTGATGTGAATAATGAGGCTCTCTCCATCCCTCCACACTACGGTCTGTCCATCTCTTGTCCTCAGAGAACCTCTCAGTTCTCTTCACTTCTTAGGTATCACCTTTCTTTTTATTTCCCACTCAATAAATGACTTAAAGCAATGAAAAAGTAGTGAATTTATAACAACATGATTAAAAGTAGAATATGATCAGATGTTACAGATTTCTTCAGTATCTTTTCAATTGTGTAGATTCTTGTTTGTTATACTATTTTTAACTGTATTCTGCATGGAAAAGAAACTTTATTTGTAACAATACAAAGCACAAACTGATTCTAACAAAGTTTACGTCCACCTTTTCTCCAGCAGCGCTGATGATTCAGGGTCATCAACGCCGAAGAGTGACTCTGAGCTGACCAATCAGACCAATCCTGAAATCCAGTGGACCTGGGGGGAGCTTCCACACGCTGCTCAGGTATCTTTACGCACCATCAAAAGGCAATATGTGTTATTGTGTGAATGCTGGGTCAGCAATCAGAATGTTTTCCTGTTTATAGTTTCTTTTGTACGTTTTTAGTAATAAAAGCATGTCTGCATACTTTGTGCTGGTTTAGCTATTCATATATCAAAACATTCAGCTGGCTTGGGAATGTAAAGAGCTATGACATTTGGTTTTTGTAACGTCTATAATTTTCTAAATATGTAACTTTATTTAAAATACATTTTTTTACAGAAGTACACCAAGGTCTTGTCAATTTCTTAAAAAAAAACATTATTCTCTTTGAAATTTGCTTTAGCATACTTACTATGTTTTTGTCTTCATATGCTACTTTTAGCTTCTAGATACCATTTTGTAACTTTTAGGTTTTAGCTACAATGTAGCTACTTTTAGCTACCAATCTGCTCCATTAGCATTCAGCTACAGTTTTGCTAATTTTAGCTACTGTTCTGTTGTTTTTAGCTTTTAGTTACTGTTCTGGTAATTTTAGCTTTTAGCTACAGTTCTGCTGCGTTTAGGTTTTAGCTTGTGTTCTGCTCATTTTAGCTTGTGTTCTGTTTATTTTAACTTTAACCATTTAGCTGTAGCTTATCAGCAAAGTCATTTAGTGATTAGAATTTACACTAAACTTTCACAGACAATGTTGTTGTTGTTCTTTAGTTGACAGAAGAAGATTCATCAGCAAAAGTTACTTCTGCACAGTGTGAAACATTTATGCTGCTTTCTTTGTTTACAGCCATCCTTCCTGGCTTTGCTCCAGAAGCAGGACCCTGCTGCAGCGGTCTCCATCCCGCTGAGATCTAACACTCACTTCAGAGCCATCGGTGACACCAGGTCTGCACCTGACTCTCCTGGCACCCCCCAGACTGGTCAGACCACCACTCTAGAAGCAGACAAGGACGCTGAGAAAAACAAAGGTAACTAGTAAATCTGAGGAAATATCTAATTATACAAACAGTTTCTAAATAATTGGTGTAAAACAATTGTGCCAACCAATGAGGGAGTTACACTGATATCCAGACTAAATGATATATTTGAAAATTTCTGTACCTTCACCTGACTAAAGGTTTTTGTTTGAACTTTGTGAGAATCCCAGACAAAACTGTAAAACTTTCCCAACAAAGTATCAATAATCTTATGTTGAACTATTTTGTTCAAAGAAAACAAATGATGGGTGACATTAATAAGACAATGGGCCCTGTGGTTTACAAACTAAACAGGTTGGAGATTATTTGTACCACAATTTAAAACTTTACTGACCTCTAGTGATTATCCTGTGAATAAGTTGAATAGTTGACCTAATCCATCAGCCTCATGATTTATGAATTTGTTTTGATCCTGTCTGGGTTTTGTTGGGTTTCTGTCCTTAAAGTGAAGGAGGTTGAGAGTGTTGGTGCATCACACATAGAGATGGAGGGTTCAACAGTTTGTTCCATGTGTCCGAAGAGTCTCCCAGGTCAAATAAATGAAGGCAGGAGCAGTGGAAGCCCTATCGGAAGGACCGATTCACCCTCAAAAAGGAAAGGTAGTGGGCGCCTTTTGTCTACAAACAGTTTACAGGTTTTCTGACTTAATTACCACTGTTGAAGTTTGGTTTTGTCCCCAATAGAAAAGAGAAGTCAGCACCTGGGTGCTGATGGGATATATCTGGATGACATTACAGACCTGGAGCCTGAAGTTGCTGCTCTTTATTTCCCTAAAAGGTACTCTAACAAAAGCAGATTATTCACATCTCATTATGCTATGAGCTGTATTTAAAGTGTTCAGTGCAATTTTGTGTCATATTTTATAGAGTTTCATTGCTCCAGTTAACCCTTTCAAGATAGTGTTATTTAAAGAACTAATAGTGAGGCATCTTTGTGGTGTTTCTTCTCAGTGATGGAAGCAGTAGCTCAGTGAGGGGGGACTCAGAGATGATGATGATGGGTGTGAGGAGCACCAACCAGTCCCCTCAGTCAGTGGGCAGCAGTGGGTTGGACAGCGGCGTGGACAGTTTGTTGGACCAGATAAGTGACTTGCCTCATGTCGCTATCTCTTTGTGCGGAGGACTCACTGACAACAAGGAGATCACAAGAGGTAGAAAAGGAATATTTGGAAATCTTAATTTTATAAGGAAATATCTATATTATGTACAAAAAAATATTACCTAAAACTATTTTTCTTATGACTCTGAGTCTGATGATCTGTGTGTGTTTCTTGAATTGTGTGTGTGTTTGACGCCACAGAGGAGTTCCTGGAGAGAGCCATTTCCTACCAACAGTTCTCTGAGAACCCTTCTATTATCGATGACCCCAACCTGGTGGTTAAGATAGGGAACAAGTATGTACTGCTTTATTAACACCAATGTAGGTGTTTTCTTTTGACTGTGAGCCAACCTTAGAAGAACAGTCTTAATTTAAATACACAAATTATTGACTTTTTATTTTATTTCATTGTGTAGAAACAGATATGTAATAACAGACTTGTATATCTGAGAAATACTACTTGTTAAAATTGTTTAGTTTATATTTTTGACAACATGTTTAAAAACCAAGAGCCACTAATTTAAAGCACTCTGAAACCTCAACTTAATCCAAAGAATTATTGTGTGATTTGAAGAAGATGTTGAGCTTTTTAATTCACTTCCAAAATTTATGGCTAATCTTTCGAATGTGTTTTGCCCAAATTATTCCAGTTCAGACATGCTCACTGCCTTTTGTAATTAGATGCTCTAAGGAGTTAAATGATGCTCTATTTTCTGTCATCTGTTTTAGGTACTACAACTGGAGCACAGCAGCTCCTGTCATGTTGGCTATGCAGGTCTACCAGAAACCCCTGCCACAGGTAAGACCACATAGATAAAAAGTCATATTTATTTTCTGAATCTTATGATAAAAAAATGTACTTATTATTTAGGTTGCTTAGACAAGGTTTTGTCTCGTACTCTTTGCACTCCTCTGTATCACTTTTCTCCTGCACACTACCTGGTTTTTGTAACAAACCCTCCTGACTCTGATGTTTCACTTTGGTTCCGTTGTTGACTTTCGTCAACATCTTTTTATCATTTAGTGAAAATTTGACCCAAGTCTTTTAGCTAACATGCCTCATTTCTGACTCTCTGATTTAAATGTTTTAACCAAAGTGGCATCTATTTTAGCTGGTGTACCAGAAGCGTGTGTGATTTAATGCAACTCAAGTAAACAGAAATGGCTGATTGAATTGCTTTATTGTGTTCAAATTCTTGTTCTAACACTTGAATAATGTCATGTCTCTATCCTCCTCCTAATTTTTTCCCTTTTTTGCCTGCTACCCATCTGACATTTGTGTTTCCCAAGTGTTGGTGTTTGAGTTATGTGTTTTCTGTTTTTGGCCTCTTCTCATATTGCCTCCCTGGTCTGTTTGGCTCCAGCACTTCCCAGCCTGTATGATGTTTTCTGACTTTGCTTGAGTGTTTGAGCATGTATTTTCCTGCTTCACTCATTTTCTGTGTTAATAAATGTTCTGATAATTCTCTTTGCACTGTAAGAAAAAAATTCCCATTG
>JAOXNZ010000044.1:13031393-13052241 GCA_028566095.1 Kryptolebias brasiliensis
CATTGTTTTTTTTTTAGTTTATCTTTTTGGTGTCAAACCATACTATTCAGTTTTTCAATTCTTTCTTTGCATTTTTGCTTTTTTTGTTTGCATGCCACTGTGTTTTCAGGTCAGTCTTCCTTTTTTTCCAGCAAGTTATTTGGAGTTTGGTATTGGTGTTTGTATTATTTTTCATTTTTCTTGTTTTATGCTTGCTAGTTTTGAGTTACATTTCCTGCCAGTTTTGAGTTGTATACGCACCATTGTCTTCAGGCGTCAGTGGAGAACATAGTGAAGGAAAAGATGCCAAAGAAGGGAGGGCGCTGGTGGTTCTCATGGAGGAGCAGGAACAGTGACTCCAAGTCGGTCAGTCCACAGAGAGATGCATTGGTTGTTTGATTTAATTGCGCTTGGTCTCTATTTGTGTATATTGGACATTTAGAGTGTCAGAAGATATAAGAAGATTTGAGACAAGGAGTATTGTTTCAGTTGCTGATCCTTTTTGTACTTTAGGAAACAACATCTGAAGCAGCAGGAGACAGAGAGGAGAGCTCAGTCACTATGACTCAACCAAACAGGTGACTTCACACGCCTGATACTGGTGTCATTTTTACAACGCTACATTTTCATCTCACAAACACTCTAATTGTTGTCACTTTTCTTCTTAAACCAACCTGAAAGCTTTGGATTTTTCAGGCTGAAGGATGAATCTTCCTCGAGTGATGAAGAACACAGATCATCCAATCAGGTGTCAGGATCCAGTCAGTCAGAGGCACTTTTCAGCTCTGGCAGCATCTGTTATAAAAAGACTCTCCGGCTCACTTCAGACCAACTGGTACGGCGTTTCTTCTCATAGTTGGTTTTAATAAACTTAGCAGGGACACTAGCTAGTAGGGAATGAGTTGTTTTATGATTTTCCTTCTGGGATCAATGAAGTCTCTATCAATGTTCTGAAGTGCTCTGTGTGTTAGGAAAGAGGACAAAATAACAACTCCTACTGAATGTGGGTACACTTTTCTGACTGTGTCAAATCCATATTTTAGTACAAGTAAAGTGCTTTATGGAGCTGCTTTTATCACATAACTGATTACCTTTTTTCAAGATGGCTGCCACAGCTAATCAACCTTAGCAAACACTTATACAGCTATAACTTAACTACAGATACTGAGCTAAGATCTGGTGTAGTAGTAGCTGAGACTCATTCCCATTACATAATCTGAGTTCCAACACATCATGTATGATCTTTGTTTAAAACCTTGGTGTGCATGGTGGTGTGTGATATGCATTCTTTCAAAGAAAAAAATAAGTATATTTTAACTTAATTTATTTTTTTAACTCATTAAGCTTCTACTCACTCTATCATATTTAAACAAATAAAAGCAGGATGTTTGGAAGTTTTCAGAAAAATTTGGACTACATTTTTGCTACATTGTGAAGACTATCTGGTACATTACATAATACATAATATTGTGATCTCTATGTGGAATGTGTGACACTAAATAAACAACTTCCAGGTAATTTATTATCACTTTAAATCCTGTGTTTTTATGTTTCACCCTACCTTAGTATGTATATGTGTGTGTGTGTGTTTGCAGGCTAGCCTACAGCTAAATGAGGGTCCTAATGAGGTGGTGTTCAGTGTGACCACCCAGTACCAAGGCACCTGTCGCTGCCATGGCACAATTTATCTTTGGAGCTGGGATGATAAGATAGTCATCTCAGATATTGACGGAACCATCACCAGGTAGGAGGCAAAAATGTAGCAGCCAAAAACTGACTGTCTGTTCAGTTCCAGCTTATTACCAGCAGGTGTCGGCCTTGTTCGACCTTACTTAGGCTCATGTGAGTGAAATTAGATTGTCAAACCATTTGAATTATTCTGTTCTCTCTCTTGTAATATGCTTTAGGTCAGACACTCTTGGTCACATCCTTCCCACTTTGGGTAAAGACTGGACACATCAGGGAATTGCACGACTCTACCACAAAGTCAGCCTGTGAGTTTGACCTCACACTAATGTGTTGTTTATTCTGCATTTCTGAAGTGGAAATGCTCACTGGTGACTGCTTTTTATATTAATGATAGGCCTTCAAGCAAGTAAAGGAACAGCATATAGAAACGTTAGCAAAGTTAAAACTTTGTTCATATTTTCATTTTCAGGTGTATTCAGATTAAGTTCACTGTATTATAGCCAAACATTTTGTCTGTCCCAGGAATGGATATAAATTCATGTACTGCTCAGCGCGGGCCATTGGTATGGCTGGTATGACAAGAGGTTACCTGACCTGGGTCAATGAGAGGGGAACCATGCTGCCAATGGGCCCAGTGCTGCTCAGTCCCAGCAGTCTTTTCTCTGCCTTTCACAGGTCAGACACACACACAAATTACTAGCACTAACCATATATCTATAGTAGGTTTTTTAAATCAGCATGTTTAGGATGCAAAGACAGAGGATTTGAATTTTACAGCTCAGTCAGCTTCACTTAGCCTGATACCTTCAACACGGTTTTCACTTTACAAAAATAAAAAAATAAAACAACAACAAATGATACTAATGGGTGCTGTAATGTGTTTGTTGTAGGGAAGTGATTGAAAAGAAACCAGAGAAGTTTAAGGTTGAGTGTCTCACGGACATCAAGCACCTTTTCTACCCAAACACTGAACCTTTCTATGCAGCCTTTGGCAACAGAGCTACAGTGAGAAAAGTTTGGTTCAAATACCTGTTTTTACAACAGTGTTTTTATGTTTTGACTTTATGACCTGTTTAGATTGTTTGCATATGTGATTTCAGGATGTGTATTCCTATAAGGAGGTGGGCATTCCTCTGAATAGGATTTTTACTGTCAATCCAAAAGGAGAGCTGATACAGGAGCTTGCCAAAACCAACATTCCCTCGTAAGCAACTTCTTCTGTATTTTTTTGTTTTGTTTTGTTTTTCATCTGTATAATTTGATAGATCAAAACCAAACACTGATGTTAAACATCTTTCTGTATCTCTCTCAGCTTTGGGCGCCTTTGCGAGATGGTCGACCACGTCTTCCCAGATCTGGTTCAGAATAAGGAAGAGGACATCCCCCGTTCAGATTCTTTTGATCAATGCAACTACTGGAGCAAAGAGTTTCCTGATGGTATTAATCAAGAGGAAGAAGACCTGCAGCCTCTTGAAACAAGCTGAGGCGACTCCATGAGATCTAACATGGAGGCTGCTGCAGTCCAACTTCTGTCCACAATCACAGGCAGACATGAACCCAGAGGTCGTCAAACTCATTGTGCAACTGGCAGCTCGGTTCAGAGTCAAGAACTGTGTTGGAAACAGCCATCAAGCTTGTGTTTAATATGGAACATGAAGGTAGCTCTAACACTCACAGAGGATCCCTAAAACAGCTGATTCAGAGTAAATGAATTTATTTTTGAAATTGCACAGCAACAAATCCCATTGTCAATACAATATATCCTGGGAATTATTGCATTTAAAATTAGACTAGTGGGTAACAAAATAAAGGGTAAACAAAGGGAAAGTCATAGAAAATAAAAAGAACAAAAGTAGTCCCTGATAAATTTCGCACAGTTTTTTGAGTGAACTAACCCAAAGTGTTGAGTCCTCTTTTGGACAGGGTCAAACCCCAGATATTTTACAGAACTGTAAACGCGCTGACACACAAACACACTTTTAAAAACACTGCACTGCAACAAAATGCAAGTTTACCTCTGCAAAAAAACTCCTTCAACTTCAACTTTATTCTCTAATTCATAATTCAAGATAAATCTATTTGATATTCATTTTCAGATCTTCTTTAGGAAAGAATTTTGTTTTGTTTATTTACTTGTCACCTGGAATATATCCATCACATGATAAGTACAGTCTCAGAATCTTCAGTGTTCAGATTATAATCTTTTCTGACCTCCAGTTCACCGAACTGCAGCAGAACATCCGGATATATCCATTAAAACCATCCAGCTGATGCAAAAAAAAAGTACAGGAATTCAAACCAGACATTGACTATGTCAAACACTTCTGTAGGTTCAGGTAAATGCATGAGGTATTTTGACCGTGCTACTGTGAAACATGTGGCCATGGCCCATTTCTTTAGTGTTCATTATAATGTTTTTCAAAGAAAATGCAGAACAATGCAAATAGAGTCAGTCTTTGTTGTTTCTCTGTTTTTAAATTTGCAAAATAAAAAATAAAAAGACCTCTGATGATATGTGAGAATGTAATGTATAAATCACACATCATTCTAATAACTAATGCGCATCAATGCAATCCTTTCATAAACTAAGTAAGGATCATTTTGTAGTTTTGTAATCCTGCCAGTTCGTTTGTCTTTATGTATAACATTTACCCGTTATTGATACTTACATTAGAAGCTGTGGGAAATATTTGTCAGAACTGTCATTTTTTTCATGTGTTAACATGTTTTTTTATTGTCTGCTCAAATTACATAATATATTGTATTTATGCATCTGTATATGTGTTTACTTGAATAGGGAGAAACCACTGTAAATAACAAAAACCCCTTATTACTGTGACCATAAAAAGTTACAGCACTTTTTTGTAAAGCTCTTGTGATCGGGTGTATTATCGAAGATTGTTTGTTATTGGTGTTCTTTTTTTTTTATTTCAAATTCATGTGCAGCCCTTTGATGCATTTCTGCATACCTGAAGAGGCATTTTCACCATGTGATATAACTACAGCAACAGATCAACATGCAGTACTTTTACTGAAAGCCTCTTTTCCTGGTACTTTGTAGAATTTTAGTTTGATTTTACAGAAATATTTGACTTCAGTGTGTCCTATCCTATCAAAAAAAAAAAACAGGTATAGAGCCCTCTGACTGATTGTAACAGATTGTAACAGACTGTAACATAGTATTTATATGCAGTATGAGCTGTTGTATGTGGTGCCATAATGTGACTGACTTTATCTAAATGAAAACTAATCAGGAATGAACTTTTTACTGACTCTACAACGGCATAAAAGGCTGCATATTGCTGCAAAGTGAATGCATCAAAACTGTCCATTATTTTTCAAAAGTTTAACATTTGATTCTTTCTGTGAAAGATTAATTAAAACTCTTGACATGTTTTCAGTCCTTTTCTTGATTTTCAATTCTCTCATGTAATGCTTTTGGTTCTGGCATCAAGCCTCCATCTACCAGCAGTGTGCAGTGCCAGCTGTTGTTATCAATATATTTCAATCTGTAGAATAAACACTTTAAATAAGATCAGATGCTGTCTATTTTTGTTGCTTTTTTTAAAATTCTGCACATGTGATAATTGATCTTTCAAGACTCTTAAATCCTCAGTTTAGGAAGAAATTTGCTTAGATTTGCTAATCTGGAAATATTTAGCCTGAATTGTAAGACAAATACTGTGTTTCTGCAGCAGCTAAGTTCATTCAGCACAAAGAGGATGTGTTTTACCTCTCTGGTTTTGTCAAGCGCAAAGGAAACATCTGTTTCAGATTTAGAAACAAAATGTTCCTTTAAATCAGCGCCTTCCTCTCTGTTCCTCCCATTTGTATCTTTTCACGCTACTATAGCATCTGTTTTCCCAAGCTTCTCTTTTTTTCTTTATTTTTTTCTGTAATTTTTGTTCCATGAAGAACTTGACCTCTACTGTCCACCCAGAACTCACTGAAGCCATTTCAATATTTGGAAGACAACAAAGGAACTTGTGTCTCTTTCTGGGCACTCTTATTTCAACATACTTCATACTTCTGCATATTAGCCCTGCCCCCATTATGAGCACATACACACAAACACACAGCTTAAATGTTTTGACAGGAGGAAAGGAAAATTTAAACTTATGTTAAATTATGTAAACAAATTTTGACCATAAATTAAGGAGTGTCTCAGAGCATCCACATTTAAGCAAGTTGGTAAATAGTTGAGCTCCGCTTGTTGGTTCTAATGTAATGAACTGAAGTAAAAGGAACAAGATGTACAGTTTAACCATTTCATACATGATGCATAAGTAAAAGGTTAATGTAGAATACTTAACTACAGAAATAAAAAAAAAAGTCCAAAAATATCTGATAAACTGTACTGGCCTGTTTGTAAAAGTAAAGTAAGATTCCTGCAGAGTTATTTTCAATAAAATACTTACAACTCAATCATCTATTAAACAGATGTAAATCAGACTTTTGGCACATCTTTAAGTCATTTGTTTAAAAAAGGAAAAACAAAAACAGAAAAAAAAAAATTTACTGAGGGAAACATCGCAAACTATTCAAACACATGACAGCTTGTAATAGGACTACAACAGGAGGAGGAGATCATTGCTGCAGAGCTCACAGACCGCCTATCAGTATCCAGATGTGATCCTGATGTGAAACAACTCCAAGCTGAAGCTCCGACCACACAACTGCACACGGTCTGCCTTTTCTCCTTTTTTCTCTTGATTCGTTCTTTTGTTTCTTACAAGTTTGCTTGATTCACACCTATTTATGTATAGTGTTTTCTCAAGTTAGTCAGCTCACATACGAGATACTTCACTTCGTTTTAAAAGTTTGCTATTTCACTTTAAGAGACATGCTTGTTTTCTTTACCCCCTCCCATGTGACTGGGTCGAATTATTTGTGTTTGAGGTCAACACCAGCAGCTGGCTCCAAAAGTTAAATGTTCCAGGCAGAAAGCTGAAATAGCTGGGCGGCACAACATCTGGAAGTGTTGATCTGTTTGTTTTTCGTCTCCACTTGAAGATTCTTGAAGTTCAGATCTCATATGAACATCAACAAGCTGCCAATAAACTACTGGATGTGCTGCCACAACATTGTGGGAGTTGTAGGGTGTCAAACGCAGCACTTAAACCCAAATTCCATTTGGGGATTTAGATCAGGATTATCTCAAGTCAATAGATGCAAATGAAAGATG
The DNA here is from genome assembly GCA_028566095.1 of Kryptolebias brasiliensis. Classification (NCBI taxonomy): domain Eukaryota; kingdom Metazoa; phylum Chordata; class Actinopteri; order Cyprinodontiformes; family Rivulidae; genus Kryptolebias; species Kryptolebias brasiliensis. The sequence continues at coordinate 13,038,247 of JAOXNZ010000044.1, forward strand.
AGGATTTTGCAGCAAGGTTTTTAAATCTGTTGCATTAAATCAAGCCTTAGACAAAAAGATAATTTTATAAAAAAATAAATATGATAAAATTAAATAGCCAGGAAGGAAGGATGAGTTTATCAACAGGAGGAGTTAAGAACACTTTTATTTCACAGTGGTGCTGATTTGTGTACACAACAAAATCAAGTTGTCCCAACAAAAATAATATTTTCTGTTTGTTTGTTTTTACTATGAAGGACATAAAAAGTCATGTTTTCCGCATATGTGTTGCTTGTGTATATATATATATTTACATTTTAGGTTTACTCTGCATTCTTAAGAGCAGCTGTTCTTATCTGGTCTGGCTTTGGGACCCACCGCCACCCCTTTATGAGAAGCCTTGACCCAAATTAAGGAAACTTTTCAAATTCTCAAATGTATACAATGAAAAGATGGTCAAGTTTAAACCTGAGACAGGAGAATATAAAAACCCAGTATGCCACAAGGCTGTGACCTACCAGTTGAGAATTACTGCTTTAAATCACATATGAGTGAAATGCAAAGAATGCAAAGTAAACCTAAAAATAAACATAAATTCTTATAGTGCATTCTGTTTCATATTTATGCCTTTTTTTATAAACTTCAAGCTAACCATTGTATTCATTATGCCAGTTCATTTTTGTTCAGTGTATGTGTGTGTGTGTGTGTGTGTGTGTGTTTTAGATGTCTGCTGAGCTTCTACCTGTGAGAGAACCAGATGGGACCACTGAAGCTGCTCAGGAAATCTCAGTGGGAGGCAGCAAACCCTTACATCGCTTCTTAAAGGGGCAACCTAAGATTATTGGCGTGAGACACACACACTAGCCATGAACAAATGATAAATGCTTTTTGGTAAAAAAAAAAAGGGATGAAGGGCTCACATTAGTTTGTGAACCTCTCCTACCTAGACCGCCGTGCTGATCATGGGCGTGAGCTTTGTCACTGTTTCCATTGCCATCACCTCTGAGCATTACGGTGACCACATCTGGATAACAATCCCACCTGGCATATTCACGGGAACACTGGTTGGTAGCTCATCAGGATGATGTAAAAGTTTATCTTTAGGTACAGAAACAAACTCAGGTTAAAGGTAGCAGTACAGTGCTTTAAGACTAAACTCATATTCTTGGTAATTTTTCTTTTTGTTGTTGTTGTACTGCACATGTAGACAGCTGTTTTTCTTGTTCTAACGCAGTTCCGAAGACTCTTGAACCTTTCTTTTCCTCCTCTTGTTATAGTTCATCATAAGTGGGATTCTGTATATTCTGACAGAGCACAACCCCACAAAGAAAATAGTAAGTTTGTAACATTTTCAGATCATTTGAGACCACTTGCCTAAAACTTCCAATTTGCAGAACCTAGGGAGACCTATTAAACAAAATGTCTACGAAGAGTCCTTTGAATCTACAATTTGAGTAGAAATATTCATCCTTAAATTTAATGTAAATATATTTTTCAACTAAAAAGTTTAAATACCCAGTGTCTAAATGACATCTCAGCTAGTTTACTTTGTTAGCTGATTTATGTTAAATGAGTTTGTTGCATGCTTGTTGCTTTTGTCCATAGTTTGAATGATCTGTTACCAACAGTAAGTTTCTGTCTCTTCCTTCATCTCTCTCTGCTAACGTCTACATGCAGGTGACCATATCTTTGGCCCTGACCATTGTGACCATACTAGGGACATGTTGGACTCTTCTCCACATCCTGGGAGACTTCCACATAAATACTGGAGTGTATGACTATGAATCTGAGTACAACGAAACAGAAACTGACACACAGTGGAAGAGATATTATAATGTAACTACAATGTTTGTTCTGTGAATTGTGGGGTTTCTTATATAACTTTGGTCCCAAATCCAATGGAATTTGAGGTTATTTGTCAGGGTAATTTTCTCACTCTATAAAATACACAATCTACGCAAGCATAATACAGCTTGTGCTTTTTTAGTTTGGCATAAAATATCCCAAGTGACTTTGGGAAACTTCAAAATAAAACTGTTCTAATCAAAATCAAATTCCATTAAGCCCTGAAAAAAAAAATAGGAATTATATTTGATTATGTAACAATTTGTTACTCATGTTTTCTATCATTTACCAATGTTTTTATTACATGATGATATGTGTTTTTGAGTGTGAACTGTTTGTGTTTGCTCAGGCGATGGGTGTGACCTTAGAAGCGGTCCTTGCACTCTACAGTTTTGTTGGTGCAATTATTTTTATCATCATGTCAGCGTTAGCAGGGACTGCGCTGCGCTCCACAAAAACTCAGGTAAAAACATGCAAAGACCATTTCCTGTTCCAGTGAAAGCCACAATATTTCATAGACTTAAAGTTACACCAATTAGACTGGTTATGCATTGTTTCCCCTCTCTTTAGGCTGTTATAGTGATGAATGTGACAGCACCTGAAACACCAGTTGAATAACAAGCGCAAGAAGAAGATCTGAAATTAAGCAGCAAGGAAAAAAAACAACACAAACTGGTGTGTCTGTTTAGTTTTAGATTTCTAAATGTAAACCACAATTCTATATTGTGATTGTGAAAAAGGCACCACAACTAATGCAACTAAAGTTTAATATGTATGGTGTTGTCTCTGGGTTCAGTTAGTTCAACCACAACCATGTAAGCTCTTACCACTTCACCATTTTTACTCCTGCACTCAGAATCAGCAGAACAAGCTTTACTCACAACACATGTAGTTAACGCAGTCTGGAGTTAAACAACCTTTGTCCTCTTCTTATTTGCACTACATTTGAACATTTAAAGCAACCACAGTAGAGGACACAGTTAAACTGAGCTAACACTGCTAGGGTTCTTTATAAAGTGAACAGGAATCATAACTAAGCATTTTACTCAATGTTAAGATAGTAACAGCTAAATTTGGACTTTACAGATAATTTGCAAACACTTTGTTGTTGCTGTTGTTTGTATATTCCTATTTTAATAAAATACAACTTGTAAAAATGTATATATTCTAAGATTTTATCCAATGAATGTGTGTGTGTATGTGTGGGTGGTTTGTGCATGGGTGTGTGTGTGTGTGTGTGTGTAATGGATGTTTTATTCAACTTTCAAATCATAAAATTGCAACATAACTTCAACTGCAAGTAAACTTTAACTTCATCCTTCTATAACAATTCAGGTATATACAAAGATGTTGATGTTTTCTGGATTTATGAATTTGAGCTCATGATCATCATCATTATTATTGCTAGTAGTAAGCTTATGTCATAAAGACCACTTCTATTGAGTTCTGCAGTCAGTAGTCATGAGATAATAATTCAAACAGAAATACTTTTTCTAAGCTGATGTTTATGGTTTCTGTGACATACAAAACAGTCAGAGGTCGAAATATTGACATATTCATCCAGCAGAGACCAACAAACATAATTGCTCTCTAGCTACCTGTAGATTGCAGGTTGTTACCTTTTATTGCTGTTTTTGGTTTTAATATAGTTCCAAAGGGAAACATCAAGTTCAGTAACAGCTAAATGCTGAATACGTTCACCAGTGAGTAGCTGACTCCTTCTGTCTGCTATGTGGCAAAAAGTTCTAAATTTCTAAGACTGTAAGAGCAGTACAAATAGCTGTCAAAATCCATTCTACCAGTACAAATATATCAATAACAAAATGTTAAAGGATACATCTCATATAAACCAACTCTTAAAGGAAATGTACTGTTTTTAAAAAACTCAACAAAATACCCAGTGCTACATGTTTTGCAAAAAACTAGAATAAAAGTTGCAGATTTAAAAAGAAAAGTCACAGATACAGCCATTTAAACTTGCAAGAAGTTATAGATAAAAGTCATTTATGTGGTGCATCATTTGACAGGTCACCTCTACAAACAAGATGTCATTTTCTCTCGTTAAAACTGTATTTAGGTAAGAAACACATGCTAGTTTTGTGGCATTTCTTCATTGTCTTTACTGGAAGAGTCCACAGGCTTTTGGAAGCCATTTCCAAGTGTGCAGCGCTGGTGAACGCGCATGTGCTCTGTCACACGATATTGACGTGAAAAGGTCATGGGGCAGCAGGGACAGGGGAAGGGTCGTACACCAAGGTGGCTTCGCACATGCCTGTTCAGAGAGCCTCGCTGGCTGAAGGAACGATCACAGAGACAGCACTGGAAAGGTTGGCGATTAGGAGCTGATCTTTCTCTTGGCACGCTGGCTGGAAGGCTGGAAGGTACGCAAGCAGACAAAGTGGAAGGCGTGGAGGTTTGTTCAGAGTGTGTTACACTTGGGGTTGGACAGACTGACCAAGTGATGGTCTCAGAAACCTTCATAACAGCAGCTTTTTGTGCAGCTTGAGCTTCTGCCCTGCATTGGTCCTTATCTGAAGAGTTTCTTTCTTTGTCATTTCTCTGTCCGTTAGTCTCATCAAAGCCCTCATCTCTGGAAACAGAAGACTCTTTGTTCCTTTTTATGACCCCTCTCTCCTCTGTGTCAAATGTGTGTTTCATGGGCAGCTCAGCATGTTTGGAGTTTTTGTCCAGGTGGAGAACCTGGTTGGTTTTCTCTGAGGAATTGTGCTGCTTCATGGCAAAGGAACCAGCCTCTTCCTCATCAGTTGAACCATCCAAACTATGAGAGTGAACATGTTGAGAGTATTTGTAATTAGAGTCTTGGATCAATAAGTGTGTGTCCTGATGTGGGAAGTACTGATAATGAAGGTGTCCATAGTATGGCTGATCAATAGCTTCACTTGCAAAGTCAGACATGCTGTTTTCTATCGGGGTCATTGGAGAAAAGCATGACTCTATAGTCTTAGAGCTTGATGTTTCTTTAGATTCAGAAGATGTGCAACATTCAGAAACAAAGACATCATCCAAACCTGATTCTGATGAGGTGGATGTGCTGTTTGATTTGTATTTATGCTGGAAAGAAACTGCATAATTTCTGCTATTTTCAGATCCAAAATTTTTTGAGTATTGATTGGTTTCAGATCCATGGGGCTTACAGTTACTGTCTTCCATGTCTGTTTTAGCAAGCAACCGGATAGAGAAAATGTGCTCCTGTTTCGCTTCCACATCAAGACGATCTGCACAGGGAAAGTCACTTCCTGTGCAGTCCTGCACAGGAAGTGAAACTACATTTCCCCAGTCTATAGTTTGTTCCTCTGTAGCTGTTGTCAGTGACTCATTGTGACATTCAAAACAATCTAAATGTTTGTGTTTGGAAGAAAAATGATCAAAATTGCTTTCTGCTTGGCGCTTTAACCCTTTGCTCCAGTCTTTATTCTGTGGCACCAAATTCATGTTGCTGTGAAAAGGGTCACTATGAGCATGCTGATTACTATGGTCTATATTGTGTGTTAAACCCTTACAGGAAAGCTCAGTGTTGTTAATTATGAATCGATCTGTAGTGCTACTGTTGTGATTGTCATTCAGCTCAGGATGAATAGCACATACATTGCAATTTTTATTGTTTCTGGAGTCTTGATTTTGTTCTTCATCTTGGTCTTTGTGCTCAGTGGTAATACCTTTAAAGGTGTTGTCACTGCCTGTGCTGGAGGAGCGTGAGACAGGAGACTGCAACACAGCTGCTCTACTGCTGTGACAGATGACAGACACTGCCCCATAACACTGATGTGGCAGTGTAGAAGAGGATAATGAGGATCTTTTTTTTAATTTAGATGTCCCCAACAAGTCTTCTTCTGAGCTGCCCCGCCAGACCTTTGGTTTTACAAACCTGTCTGAATGACACTGATATTCATGCACTTCTTGGTTCACTCCAGGAATGTCATGGCCCTCAATAGTGACAGGATTATTTAGCATCAAGTTTTGTTGTGTTGAATAGATTACCTGTCTTTCATCATTTGTATTAACTCTACTGCTGCTTTTAAGTACACAGAAGGTACTTAGACTATTTAAAGTCCTCACATCTGGTCTCTTGGGATGCTTTGGATCATTTTCATCTATAGCATTTTCTTTGTCTTGAACACTGGAATTAAAACTGTCTGAATTCATCTGGGCCTCTTCAAATGTGGCTACATTAAGTGAATACTGTCTTTTTGTTTCTTCAAGTCTTCTAAAACATTGTGTTTTGGGTGATAATGAGGGATCACTGAAGGTCTTCAGATCTGTTTTGCAAGTATTATTAATGCCTTTGTATGAATGAATTTCAGCTCCATTTGAAGGGCTTTCATTTTCTTCAGTAACCTTCCATCTCCAGGCTCCCCTTAGAGCCTCCTGCAGTTCCTTCATCTGCAGGTGACATGCAGCAGTGAGCAGTCTGTAATACTGCTGCTGGCTGAGAGAGCATGGCAGAACCCCGGTGTAAATATAGTCCAAAAGAGATGCCAGAACAGAGTCAGACAGACACGGATCCTGCAGTTCCACCAGGACACCAGTAGAGGGTAGGATGGATGCAAACACTGGACTAGAAGCTGCCAGAACACACCTTGGAGAGTAAAAATCAGCTGGTGTTGGGATGATGTATGGAAACTTTAAAGTATTTTTTTAATTAGGAAAAAAAATATGCTCACCTGTGTGCAGGGTAGATCTGATCGGAGTTCTCTCTCTGTCTGAGCACGCAGTCACAGAACTGACCCTGTTCTCGCTGAAGGTTCAGATGTGCCAACAGTGATGCAGCTTGGTGACCAACTTCCTGAACACAAGATCTCACCTGGAGAAAATGATTAAACAGAAGCCACACTTCAGTGTATGAATCCTCGGTATGCCATCATCAAAGCATGGCTCTTCAGAGTTAAATGACAGATCCAAAAAAGGTTAAAAACAAAACCTTTTTTGGATTTACCATGTCCTGGATGACTGAGAATCTACACCAACTTAAATGACAGATCTAAAATTGTAGTCAAAGAATAAAGTCACTATTGGGGCTTCAAACATGCAAGCTGAAAATCAAACACATATTTAAACATTACACTGCTTTTAATACCAAAGTCTGTCTGTGTATCACTTTGTTTCCAATCTAGAAACAAAAAGATAAAAGCCTGATGCTAGCTTCAGAAATGAGAATAGATTTTCTGCTTTCAGTGAACTGACCTCTCTACCGCAGTTTAAAAAGTTTTGTTTGTTTGATATGTTTTATACTGATTAAAGCAGTTATTTATCGGTGTGAGTAGTTGTCTCTTGTTTAAAATCAAATAAAAAAATAGTTAATTTTCAGTTACAGAATCAGTTTGTCATATTGTACCATTTTTGAAGAAATACAAGATTTAAAATGTTTTGAAAATCCCTGAATTTAGATTTTCACATTTTACACAGGATCCCAGCATTTTAAAATCTGAAAGGTAAAAATAATGTGAATAATAAAAATGCAACGCTTGTCCCCGTTTCTGCCTAATCATCCTGGAGATTGAAAGCAAAGACTTCTCTTTCATACAACAAATATTTAAAATCAAAATAACTTTTTCTTTTAAAAAACTCTGAGCTGATTAATAAAACTGTGCTTTTAATATGTGTGACTGACTAAAGCCTTTCAGTCAGTGAAGATCTGAATTTAACAAAAATAAATTAAATAAATTGCAACCCCAGAAAGGAGCAAAATATCTTAACTTTCACATGCAAGAGTATAATGCTATTGCTGGTTGTTTGAAAATGTTCATATAGAAATAAATAATCTTACCTGCATGGTATCATAAGAGAGGAGCAACAAACAACCGCTACTCCACTCTCGACTCGGTTAAAGAGAAAAAAAGAACCTCCATGGAGAATATATAGTCCCAGTTTGATCTGTGTGAACACCGTCTCATTCGGAAAACAATCACACGGTTTTCATATTGGGAGCAAGGCATGACGTAGAGGTTCATGTGCCTAAAAGGAGTGCTGGCCTCTGATGTCAGAATCTCCATGGCCCGATATGGAGGGGCCCACAGGAGGACCAACACGAGACCATAGAACAACAGCAAGCAGAGCCAGTATTCCTGCTCTCATCACAGGGATACTGCATTCAGCAGGGCAGTTATCTAAATGACACACAAAATCAGCTTAAGACGCTCGTTACCACTTAGACCAATATAATAACACATCATACAAATGTCTAACTCACATTTAATCTGTTGTTTCTTGCAGAGAAGTCAAATGCCAGGTACAGTCTACAGTGATCTTAAACAGGGGCATGTAAGGGCAGAATGTCTGAAGGCATACTTTAGTTTACCTGTAATATGATAAGTGTATGTGTGTGTTTTTTATGAATAAAGTATTAAGTGAGCTGCTGCTTGGCCTAGATTCTCTGGTAATAGAAAAAAAAAGTTATATGTTATTTTTCTGTTGACTTTTACATTTTTTCTATGGTTTTGTATTCCTTTTCACGAATAAGGCTTGTTATGGGAGTGTTCATTTATTGTCTTTCAGGTAGGAGCCTCATCTGCAATTACTGCAACCATTTGCAGGTGTGAGCAGTCTATTTAAGTGGGTTACACCTTTTACTTTGAGAGACTGAAGGGTGATCATTCCTCTCTTATATCTCCCTTGGGTGCAGGGGGCAGTTTAGTTGTTTGGTTTCCCTCTACTCCTTATTTTTAGCTAATAAAGTTTATTTTTGTAACTCCACCTGTTTGTGTGCTACTCATTGTGTTACATCCATTTGAGCCAATGGGTCGTAACAAGGCTGAAGAAGAAGTGTTTGATGCATAGAAACATTTCTAGGTGCTTTACTTCTTACTACTGAGGGAGACTTCTTCACTGTCAGAAGTAGGTTCCCATCAGCTGATCGTTTGTTGACAACTCCATACTGAGCCATTTCCCCACCCTGCGAACCACGTGCTCGTCATGACTTTTAATCTTTCCACTGCTCTAGGGTTACAGCGACACCTCTCTCTATCCTCGAGGCAGCCGTACATTCTCCCTGACAACTGTGCAGTGGAAATACTACTGCAGTACACTGCGTCACATTGTGACTCAGTTCAAGTTTGTCTCGTGACACAGATAAACACCTCTATGTGCACGTTTTAAGGCACAAAGATCCACAGCAAATATACAGCACAATTAGACAATTTAACAAATCAAATCAAATTAAATTGTAACATTTTATTCTAGAGTTTCAAGTGACAATTCAGTTGTTTCAAAAGGCAGTTTTGTGGAAAAATACGAACAATTAATATCTTGTTGTAGATGGCCTTTCGAACAACCACAGTTCAGAGAAATTGAGTTTAATCCTGACAGAATTTACAGTACAAGCTAATGGCTAGTTCAAGAAAGGCCAAAATTAAAGCAGATTACTGTGGTCTTAAAACAGAGACCATTCCAAAAACTTCCATCATAGTTTTTTACAAATGCTGTTTACATTGTGATCTATTTTACATTTTACAATTATTTACATAGAATTCCATGTTTTTTTTTTCTTTTTACAACAAATTGTGGCAGCAACAGCTTGCTGTAGCTGTTCTGGTGCAGCCTGGGACAATTCTGACAGGATATTATTTCTGCAAGAATAACTGTGATGTAAAATTATTAACCCTGTAAAGGTTTATAAAGTAGTGTTTGCATAAACCTATGTAAAATCTTTGAGATGACAGTTGTTTTAATAGGATAGTAATCCATTTTGTTCCTGGTCCCATTCAGATTTATTTGTTTATCTTATTAATTGAACCTTTATTTAACCAGGCGAGTTCAGTTGAGATTACAAGATCTCTTTTTCAAGGGAGTCCTGGACAAGAACGCAGCTGCTAGACAAGCTGTTAGCTCATCAGTCCTGACAGGTAAGATACTACTTGTTCATAATCTTTCCACAAAACCACACTTCAATAGATTTGATCTTTCCTTGTCCACTTTCCTAAGAGTTTGGAAAATTATTCCAATAAATACTGTGCATATAGATGTGCTTTGATAGAATTTTGACATTTTTAACTTTGATTTCAGAACTAATGTGGCAGCTCTCCTTAGTTAGCATAAAGTTTTGTAATAAACACCCTCCTGATACTTTAAATTTACATAGCCACTTTGCTTTTATTCCTTCCTATTGCTGTGATTGCACAAGATGCTAATATCCCCGCCAAAAAAAGATAGAAAATTACACCTCCTAGTATGTTTAATAGTCAAGGGTATTCATTTGTTTTCATCATGTGGCCATAACCAGCTGAGTATTATTGTGGGTCATCCCAGGTGACCCTTGTATCCAGTGACCAGTATTCTGAGACCCTACACTGTGAATCTCAAATAAAAGCCAAACAATAAAAGCCATTATTGTTAAATAAACAAACAAAAAAAAACTTCCCTTTAATATTAGTTATATTATTGTTGCTACAATTTAACCAAGAATTGCTCAAAAAGGGAAATTTATTTCAAAACTGCAGCAACCCTTTTCAAACACAAAAGGTATAATAAAAAAAGATAAATGGTGCTTTAGAGACAAGACAGACAAGTTTATTAATAGAAAAGTTATTTGTGCCACAGAGAACTCATTCCAGCAGTGGGCAACCTGATGACTAAAGCTATTTCATGGTGTGTAGTTTGATCTCTGGGCACCATCATCTGAGCAGTCACTGCAAACCTAAGACACCCTTTAAGCTCTCATATGAACCAAGACCATTGAGAGACTCAGTTTATGAGTAGGGGTGTTTTTATCCAACAGGAAGTTAGTGCCAGGATTCCAGAACCGGAGCAACGTGGTCTCTCACACAGAGTAAGTTCAGCTCAAAGTGGCCTGAAGTGTTTCCACTCACTGGGTGAGCAGTCACATTGCTCACATACTGTGCAGAGGAGACCGGACACACAGCCAGCTGCAGCTTTTAGAAACAACTGAACATCATCAAATCTCAGCAGTGTAACAATTGAGTAACTGCTTCATCACACAGGCTACCACTCACTGGTACAGGACTCCCTCAGAAATGTTTTAACTAGTATGAAGACCTCATTTTTACACATCAACAACCAGTCAAATTTCATTTTAAAGCCACAATTTAATTTTGCGCATGAATAAAACTGTAAGTCCAGACTGGGCTCTCTAAAATAATTTTATGTATTTTTGCTGTTGTTGTTTTTGTTGATGTTTTCTTAGCATAAAATAATGAGCAAGAATGATTTGAATTGAACAAATCAGGGGACAATGAAAAGTTATTAAAACTCATTTTCCAGGTTCTGGATAAACTAAGAACTAGTGCCAGAACATTATCAGGATACTGAACTGGCTATGACTGTCTGCACAGCTCAGTTGGAAACTTCATTCAGTTGAGGTCATTTAAAAAGAGAAAAGTTGTTGTCTGAAGAGTATTTCCTTGCTAAATGTAGAGTGCTTTTGACTAAACGGTCCCCTCTGAAGACACACACTCAGTCATGCCATAGCCAGCTGACCACATACCAACCCATTCTCTGCTTCACATACAGGAGTCCAGCTGTTTACGAGATGTCCAGTTTCCTTTTTCACTCATGTAACATCATCTTCGTCCTGCTCTAATTCTCTTACTCACACATCCACGACACAGTCATCGTGACAGCTATTCTTAGCTGTTTGGCATGACATTGTCCTCTCTCTACATAAGTGACCCTGTAAAATCACACACAGTGGCACTAAGAACAGCAGCTCTGCTCCAAGGTTGTAGCTGCTGTTGTAGCAGTGTCAGGGAGCACGCACACACACACCCACACACACACTTCCCTACAGTGGCACCCCTCTCTCAACATAGAAAAGATGTTAGGCAGTTTTTGACTATCACATCCTTATTAAAAACTTTTGCTGACAATATTAATACATCTATAAATCAAAACAATTCTTTTTAGGAGAATTTATAATCGTAAAAAGATTCAAGAGAAACATTAAAACATGAGTTACTGTCAGTATCATCTTCAATTTGCTCCAGTTAGAACCCTCGCTGCAGCGTTTTGTATCAGCTGAAGAAAATCATGGGCCCTTTCATTTGTAAGGACAGAACAAGGATGCATTACAATACATGATTAGAAAGAAAAGCATAATTTCCAATTCACGTTTTGACTCTAGCCTTCTTAATTTTTAAACATGTTATGTTTATGTTATCTACACAAATATGAGAAGAGAGCTCACCAAATTTGTAAAAACAAAATTGGTCCCAAAACAGAGCTGATGTTACAGATCATTATCTGACATGATCTAATTAATATAAACCCAAAACAAGGTTGTGATCACTGATTCTGACTCTCCAGTGATATTAGGAGTGCTTGGACAATCCTATCTGTCTCTAATATCTCTAATAGTTTTATGCACATTAGGAGAAAGGCTGTGATCATTTCACTGTTAGTTGACTTGATTACTTGCCCTTTTTTTTCAGCAGAACTTTCAAATTTTGCACATTTTTTTTCTTCTCCTTCTAACAATGACTGTTTTCTAAAAACATTTTATTGTAATGGGTGGAACAGCGACACTGTGGTTAGAGCTGTCGCCTCCCAGCAAGAACGTTGCAGGATCACTTCCCAACCAGGGGCCTTTCTGGGTGGGGTTTGCATATTCGCCTTGTTCACATGTGGGTTTACTCCGGGAACTCCGGTTTCCTCCCACAGACCAAAAACATTCATGTTAGTTTAATTTTGAACTTTAAATTATCCCTAGGTGAGACTGTGAATAGTTATGTGGCCATGTGATGAACTTTCGACCTGTCCAGGGTGTCTCCCGCCTCTTGCACATTGAATGCTGGAGATAGGCACCAGCTCCCTGCGACCCGGAAAGGAGAATCGGGTAAAGAAAATGGATGGATGGATTTTACTGTAACAAACAAGGTGAGAATGTGAGAATGAAACTTCCAGCATAACTTGGAAAAAACTGTTGAATTTCTTTTTTTTTTTTTTTTTATTCTGCGCCAGAGTCAGAGAACAGATCTCTAGACCAGTCACAACTCTGGTTTGCATCATCTAAAACCTTCTCAGTGGCTCCACCCTGACTCCCCTCGTCAGCTGTCTCAGTTTCATAATTTACTGCTTGTGACTCACATCTGTGTGATGATGTGAGTTTCATCCAGGAAAAGGCTTTTATAATCAACTCTGGAACGGACTCAAAGTAGAGTTCACACTGAGACAATTTTGGACAATTGGTCCAAAAGACAAGTTTGGATATCCGGTAAATGATGGACTATTGTAAAAGCTCTGCTCTGAAGGGAGAGGAGAAGTCCTTTCCTCTGTTACTTTATGCTTATCCAGCTCAGGGTGTAATGTTGTGCTTTTTTCTGTCTGCTTGCTGTTGTCCTCTCCCCTGTCCTGAGTACTGCAGCCTTCCTCCTCCTGCTCGGCTGATGACGTCACGACTCCAAGAGATTGTTCCCACAGAGGAGTGGGAGTGAGTGAGCTGGATCTGGTGTGTTGACTTGTGGACAACTCCTCCTGAGTGAGGCTGTAACTTTTGTGGACAGGCTGGAATGGACAAAAGAGAGTGGATTATCGCTTACCTTTTAATACAAAAGTGAAACTTGCAGGAGATTTTAGGGTCATGAATAAAAGAAGAAAGACATATTAAAGCTGAATTAATGCGCCTAAAATGAGATGAAATTCTGTAAACCCAATTGGGCTTTTACCAAGAAGCATTGCAAATAAAACTTAAAGTCAAAAGTGTGTGACTTGCATAACATCTTTTCTTATAAACACATAACTGTTCTGTTATGTCTCAATATGAACCACGAAGAAACTGCCCACTGAGCTCTTAGCTGGAAGAACAGAATCTTCAGAATAATAAAAAAATTAATAATAAATGAGCTGATACCACTTCTCTCACAGAGGCAAAACGTGATCTGTAATTTGTGGATGAGTCATTCTACCAACTTAGCTGTTTTGCCACTCAGTCCCAATCAGTTTGGATCATGTTTTAAATATTTCATTTTTATTTTCAATGACTTCTGTAACAATAACATAGTTTCAAGTTTAAAGTTCTTTGTCTCTTTGGTATAAAAAGGGCACTGCTGTTCAAAAATAAAAGCATTCAACACAACAGAACAACAACAGAGCAATAAGACAATAAAGATTATAACAATAAAAACATGACAGTAATAATATCAAACATCAATGTGCAAATATGTTAACTTATATATACATACATATACATATATATTTTACAAA
>JAOXNZ010000044.1:13091349-13105220 GCA_028566095.1 Kryptolebias brasiliensis
TGAGAAGCGAAACGTCTTCAACTACAAAATTGAAGTCCAGTTGCTTTTGTTTTTAACCTTTTTTGGATTCACCATGTGTACAAACACACAACATAAGTCCTCCTAGCTTATGTCAATTTTTCTACCCAAATATCTAAGGCTGCACCATATGAGGAAAACATGCATCAATATCAATATATTTTTGATTAATTGTGCAGCCCTACAAAACATCTTTCTTTTATCTAGGAAACAAGCAAACAAAAAAAAACGACAACGACGAATGAAAACATTTACAAGGTTTTTATAACAAGCTACATTATGGTACTGAGCTTTATAATTAGGTATTAATCGCCATCTTGTAGCATCAAAATGATGTATTTCTTATTAAAATGATAAATATAGTGTAGTTTATCTTTGTTATTTGTAGGCCTATTTCCTCAGTTATCACGGTGATCGAACTTACTTGAAAAAGTATTTAAAAGAGTATTTTTGCCCCTCTGTAGATCAGCATCCCTGGTTGATTTTTCAGTAGATCGATTGACAGACAAGGTTAATTTATTTAATACATTATCAGGTCTTTGTTGCATGTTCTCCCTCCCTTTAACTTGATTTTCAGGGTCTTTATCACTCTACAGTAAATGTTTTATTTGTTTGTTTAGGCCTGCCAATATTTTCTCATCACCATCATTTGTTCAATTTCCTTAAACTTCTTAATACAGCAGAATATGATGAGATTTGTTGTAAGATCGAGTGCAAAAAATGCCACGTCTTTCTGCAGATTCTGTTAAAGGAATTGGAACCAGGCATGTGTTTTTGAGACGGGCTGGTAAACTGAAAAACCAACTAATGGTTTAGAGAAAACATTGACAGCAGACTGAAACAAACAAACAATGGTTTAAGATTAAACTAAAACAGACACAGCTAAGTTTGGCTTCTTGGGAAACAAACAAAAGTAGAGGATGACTCCACACATCCTCACATCCATGCCTAAGAACATTTAAACGAGACAAGTTAAAAGCTTTGTAAAGATATCCGAGGTTAGTCTGAGGTAAACTTAATTAACTCAAGGCTTGGCGGGTAAGAAACAACTCCTCCTCCTAAAAGAAAAAATAAATCCTCTTACCGTCAAGAACACTTGAAATCGCACAAAAGTCTGTATTCTGGTCGTTTTTGAAGAACTCCAACGCCAAAGATAAATAATAGTCAACTATCCATCGGTTAACTACACTTTCAACATCAATTAATCCGTTGTTTACGCTTTCTTCTTCCGCCATATTCGCGCTGCTGATGCACCTCCTCCTTCTTCTTCTCCTTCTCCTCCTCCTTCTTCTTCTTCTTTTTCTTGTTGTCCTCCTTCTTCTTCGAGCTTTCTCTTTTTTTGTAGACTGCTTTCAGAACCTTTACCGCCCCCATCGAGTGGGAGGGGAACTGCTGAAGCTTGACAGCACAGCAGCCAATCACAGCCAAGCATTCCTTAACGTCCGGATCATTCTTGAAAGTGAAAGCATAATTAATTACTAAATAAAAATAGCTAATCTTTGTCTAAATATTTATTTTACTTTGTTACAAAACCTGTCTGTGTTTTAGAATTTACAGATTGTGTTGTACCACATGATATAATTTTGTTACCACTAATGAATATTTACCATTTTTGAAATGGTTTCTCTTGTTTACAGTTTAAATAATCTTTAGTATCATTTACACCAGACAGCTTATGTGACTGTATCTTCTATTTGCATGCGTAGAAATGAATCAATAAGTGTACAAAAACAATTGAATTGAAAAATAATGAAAAAGCAGTCCCAATTTATAGCTTTAATTTATTCAAGTTTATTATGTAAAAGAATGACAATAATGATATGACAAAATTGACACAATTGAAAATAAAAAACGGACTCAAAACATTCAGTTTATATGATGTTTATAGTAACTGTTATACTTTGTTTATAAAACTGAAGGATTTTTATTCCTAAAGAAACATTTTCCCCAGGAGAGGAAACTAAATCTTTCATAACTGTCCATGGCAAAAGTTAGATATAAATATGGGATCAAACATCCATCACTGTTACTGTACATCACAAAATCCTCTTCTTCCCAAACTTTCTTCATCAAATCCCCCTTTAACTGCAAGCTCGTGTGAGGGAAAAAAAGCTTTGACAGCATAGTGTTGTATCTATCATTTTGCACAATGTTCAACAATCATCTCATCACAGTGACTGAATCTTCAAGTCACACAGTAGAACGTAGAGAAAATATCACGATCAATATAATCTTTTAATTAGAAAAAAAAAAAGACAAAAGTTTTTGTACAGATTAGTCTACTGATCATGATTGTAAAACTACACACCCTGTAACGGAATCTCATTTTGAGACATTAACTACAGCATCCAAGTTGGGTCATGAAACAGGAGCATCCTACTGTTAAATACTCGTTCACATCAAAGACGCGTGTCCAAATGATGCCAGTCGACATCAAGCATCTTTTTTTTGCCCCCACTAGAGACAGACACTACTACATCAGCCTTATTAACCCAAGACCAGCTTCATTAACTGGATTCAAAATTAATAACATTGTTTGATAAATTGCTTGGCTGTTAGATCTAAATGTTATTTTTGCAACCGTTTTCAAAAACAGCTGTTTCTTGATTAGCAACATATTTGTGCATTTGCAAAGTAATAAAACTATACAGCACAATTTTGTTTCTCCTGTCTTTCAATTATACAAACAATTATGACTTCTTTCAGGGCATAACTATCTGACTTTTACTTGTTTTTATTAAACAGCGTGGTCCAAATGACTTGGCATATGGAATATGCTTGAAATAAAATATTAAAATCTGTTGCTGCAGTGATGAAGACCAGCTAAATAAATAAAGAGAAATTAGAGAGCAGCTATAAGAAAATCCCCTGATATCAGTTGGCGCTCAGTGCTCCATCCCTTGGACCTAAAACATCCGAATGACAGCATGTTTTTTAACACACATAGCCTAAGAGCTTTCAATATTATTATGTATTGTAAACAGTGGAGATTTTCCTCTCCTGACAACCATAGGTAAGAAAGAACAAAGTAGCATTTTCTCCCCAAAACAAAAAAAAATAGACATTAAGAAAGTCTTGGTTTGACTACACCACAGCAATACCAGCCAACATTTTAAATCTTGAACTTTAGATTCAGGAAGCCACAGTCACCAGTGCTAACAGCTCATTACTTATGCACAGTTAAAATTCGGACATTGACATTTTTTATATTTTTTTTCAATGCAGTTGACTTGACTGCATGATTTAACAGCTTAAGTGTTCTGATTACACTGGGCAAAAGTCAGTTGATACTGCCACTGGCTTTAATAAACCTTAAACTCTGTGCAGTGGACAAGTCTGGAAAAGTTTTGCCAGCATCTGTTGAACTTTCTGAAACTTTGTTCAACAACAAAGCTTTGCACAATGAGCAAAAAACCTCAACGGTTTGCAGCAAAGCGCTTTCTTTTTAAATCTACACGTTTGTTCTACAGAAGCCGAGCTTTCTAGATCAAACTGAGCTCACGATGATTCAGATGACGTGCTCGTGTTTCCGAGTTCTGCTTTTCAAAATGTTGCACCACGCAGTTGCCAAGCAGCATGCAAAACCAACTGTGTCTCAGACTCAGTTCTGCTGAGGGTTTGTAAGATTGTGTTGCAGGATGTAAATGCAATGCAGTCGCATTCAAATGTTCTTGTATATTCCTACTAAACACAGAGGCTGCCTGCAGTTTCCCCACATAGACAAAAACATGTCAGAAGAAAAGGATTCAGACTAAGTAACATTCAGTCTTCAACCAGAAATATTTTGTTATAAAAACACAGGGAGGCATCTCAGTGGTTTGACAGTCACTTATTGTTTTAGAAACATTGTAGAGATGTTAAGCAGCACATAGGAGTGGCGAAATGGCAAATCTATGGACAGTTAAAATTAATACAAAACAAGGTTATTTTTTTTGGTCCAAAAGAGGACTCAGAATAACAGTAGTCATCTCTAGTGAATCATGAAGGGCAGCTGTTGAGGAGCGAGCTTCAGCAAGTATTAAAAAAAAAGAAAAAAGGAATATTAATTTCAACTGGCTCACAAAATGCAAAAAAAGAATAATTCACCTCAAAGAAGGAAAAGCATGACAGAGGGGGATGAACAGACAGGGCAGGAGAAGCCCGTCAGTCCTCTTGAATAAGAACAAGGCTTGTGTTCACAGTAGCCTGTTCAAGATGATGAAAGCCTCATTTCCAGGCTGAGATACCGACTGATTGAGCTGTTCTACATGCATACTGTCACAGTTTTATTAGATGGTCCAATTTCTGATGACCACTTTGCTCCATGTTTGGGCTTTTCTGTTGTGTATGAAATGCATGTCGTCGACTGTTGATTCCTTTGTTTGGGTCCAGACAAGCATCAACATCACTCCAACTAATCTTGTCTGGATCTGGTGATCTTTGAATGTCTTTCGTGCAGCAAAGAACAAAAAACTCCTTAGGCTGCATATTAAAGGTGCATGATTTAAGTTCCATGAGTACCCCAAATGGTCAGAAATAAAAAAGTCATTTGAGTTCTTTACTTCGTGCTTTTTTTCCAAAAATGTCCCAGACGAATCAAAACAAATAGTCCAGTTATTGAGGATACTTGTGCAGAACAACACCAAGGCGATAACACAAACGTTGAGAGGCGTTTGTGATGCAATGTCTGTCTGTCACCCAGCAAAAAAAAACAAAAAACAGAAAAAGAAACGCCTCAGTGGGAAGAGGTCCATCTGAGTCCACACTACAAAGAGCATACAGCAAATCCTGCTTTGAACACAGCCGATGTGTTGGTGATCTTCATCAGATTCTCCAGATTGTCAGACAGAAAACTCAGAGCCACCCCGGCGACCGTGGCTCAACAGGAACAAGCGCCGCAGACGCAAACCTGTAAAGGGATTGCACCACAGAAGCGACGGAGGACCCCCAAACACAGATTTCATTCCGTCCCATCTCATGTGACGCTCCCACGTTGGCTTCTCATTTTTTAGACGTTCGATCTCCTGCAAGATATTTAAAGGCAGTTTGGTTAGGAATAAAAAGTGTGACGTGGTTACAAATGACCTAAAACCTGTCGATGAAAAGCAAAAGCTGTGGGATGCAGGGCATACTGACCGTCTCATCGTTGCAAATGGAGTGAATCTGTGTGCCAAACATTACGGCCGTGAAAGTGAGGAAGAGGATGGCTTCCAGACAGAGGAAGATGAGGAGCAGCACAGACACCCCTGGGGAGAATTCACTGCACTCTGAGCACAGAGGGTGGAAGAAAGCCCAATGTTTTAGTTTGCACAGAAACTTTAAATGACTAAATCAACAATGCATATAAAAAAGGTTTGAAATGATTATTTTTGTTTGATTCAAGGGATCTAGGTTAGGTTCTAATCAAGCTGTCAGAACTGATAATTCACTGAATGAAAACCTTTTTTTTAATTATTTTATTGACGATGAAGCACTCTCTCCTGCAGTGATTGCCAACAAAGCACAACTGCAAAGAGGTTTTGTTTTTTCTAGGTAAGAGGCTCATTCTGTACATTGAAGCATTGAAGTGGAAAGAGGGCTTCTATGAATAAAATATTATCTTCATTCATTGGTTCATTTCTACAGAGAGGCCCACTGGGGAGCAGAAAGATAAATGAAAGCTCTTTGTTGATTCGCCTGCACAGTTCCAATGATCTGTGCAGAAGAGCTGATTTCACTGCAAGGTGAAAACCTTTTTCCTCACTCTGCACCTTGTGTTTCTCAATTTCTCTATAAAGAATGCCAACTACTTGTATAAATACTGCATCTCTAATTTTCCTTCATATCTTAAACTATTTTTTTGTTACAGTAAATGCTTTAAGGTCTTACCGTTCCACTGGTCTTTAATACATGTGAAGAAATGCATACCGCTGAGACCAAGGGCGTGGGCAGAAATCAGTGCAATATACATCTAAGGAGGAAAAACAAAAAGAGAGTGAGCAATTAATAAGTGGTCACGTCGAGCTCTGCGTTTCATGCCTGATGTACCTATGTTTTTAGAACGTGGGAAACAAGTGCAAACTATATCTTTCAATGGCAGGTGACCTTGGACTGCTCAGCCATATATGACAGCTTTATTTTTCTGTCTTCAGCGGGGTCCAGTCAGCAAATGGAGCCATAAAAAAGTGCTGATGTTATCAAGAGAGCCACAGATGGTGATGGGAGCACATCTGATGTAGGCCTGTTTCTGACGTATTACACCACTGCTCAGCTGGTCTATGAAGCTCAAGATGGGAATTTGCAAATTGTGTTCTCATGAATAACAAACAAAACAAAATACTTACAGAGTTGGAAAAATCAGAGTCATATCTGTTATATTTCAGAGCAACAATTTGAGCAGGTTTATAAATTTCTATTTCAACATCCTTTGAGATTTAACAAACTCTTCCTTCCATGACGACTTCTGTGTACTTACAGTAAAAAGCACAAAGAATCTCTGATTCTTTTCACCCACGCAGTTGTTGACCCAGGGACAGTGATGGTCCATCTTCCGGATGCACCGTTTACAAATACTGCAGGAACAAGAGACATTAATGAGTGACAAAGTGAATGCTACTAGACAGGCCTTCCCATACACAGCTTCTTTATTTGTTTTAAGAAGTATTTTAGATTTTGAATTAATCAAGGCGGGGAGCATAGTTTTAGCCAGCGAGGCGTCCGGGCGTGATTTGCACGCCCAATTTTCAAAAAACACGTCCAGTTTTTTCACTGCACGCCCTTGAAATTTACTTGTTAGGGCGTGCAGTGAAATTCGCGACCAAAAAAATTCAGAATGACTTTTTGCCTGCTAACAAAAACAGACGTGAGTTGCCAGGCTGAGTTGGGTCCAACTTGTAAGCTTTGATGTGATTCGCTGAAGTAAATGAGGTTCCTGCCCGCACTCGAGATGAGAGACGTTCTGATCAAGATGTCCGGCACACTAGAGCCCAAAAGAAGAAAAATCACGGACCTCTATGCCAAAAGGGTAAGTCAAACAATCAGCTCATTGTTTGTGGTCACTTCTGTGTAAAGCTTTCTTGTGTTTGATCGATGGGGACGATGAATAATCCAGACTGGCTGCCACGCCAGGGCTGCCGTGCACATGGTTGGATCGTCAACAAACAAAAATGGCCGACATATTTCATGATAATTAGGTTACCAGAACAGCTGACCAAAAGTTAGAAGTTTGTTCTCGGACATTGAGGTGAATTTATCAACATCTGTGTATCATGATGCCTTAATCTTTCCTTCCTGAATAAGAGCGTTGTTTACTACGGCTCCACTCGGTCGCTCGTGTTAGAAAATAACTTCTCTGTCGGGATGTTGGCCAGTTGTATGTGGAGCATCGTTGTTAGTCACGGAGTGTAGCTCTATGCAGGGCTTAATTTGAGACAAATCCTGTCAGAACTGGATCTGGGGACTCTCTTATTTTGACAGGGTGCGATCTGGTAACTGTTTAAGTCTCAAACCTACTAATAATAAAACCATAAACAAATTCGACTGCCTTGAACAAAAAAATGTAGTAGTTACGTAATCTCCAAATAATTACACAAAAAATAAAATTGAAATATAAGAGCCACTTATGAGCTTCTTAAAATCACGTAACATATGTCCCCAGAACGCACCAGAGAGCATGTAGGCCGGACGCTGTTCTGCACACCCACTTTTTCAGTTTGCACACCCAGCTTGTCAATTCCTAGCTAAAACCTTGGTGGGGAGGTAAAGGAGGTTTTCAGTTTCAGTAGAAAATGTTCTACTGAATCTAACTGAACATGCAGTTTAACTACAGTGAGGCTCTGCCTGATGTGAGGACTTGGTGAACGACTGACCTGCAGTGGTGCGCTCTCTCAGGTTTGATGCTACAGCACTTTGGACACTTGTAGATGACTTCACCAGGTTTAAGCTGCAAGCTCTCCATGTACTCCTTGGTAGCATTGCCCTTGGGAACTGCACCCTAAACAGAGGGGAAGGCAGACAAACACAAAACAAACAAACAAAGAAAACAAACAAATGTTATCATTTGCAACAATCTTTACAAAGAAAGCAAAAGCTCAAACTGAAGGTGTGTGAACCATCTGCTCTTCTCATTCTGTTTTCAGTTTGGTGGCTACAACAAACAAACAAGATAACAAACAAACAAACAACAGCTCAAGTCCTGGGTACTCTAGTAGTACATGGTAGTATGGGTGAAACATGGCAGAGGGGAGAGAAAAACACCCAAAGTTAAAACACAGGTTTGATCTCCTGTATCCTAAGCCTTTGCGTATTATTGTAAGGTTTCAGACGTAACATTTGTTAATGCCTGGGCTGTTATGCAGGAGCATTAGTGTAAGTGTTTTCCAGGCATTCAGTTTATTCGAGTAAGAGTTTGTTGTTGTTGCACCAACAACATATTATTTGATTCATAACCCTTTAAAGCATGAATTGTCTGGATTCCGTCTAGTCAATAAAGCAGAAAAGGTCATTTTGCTTTCACAAACAGTTGGAAACAGCTGGAGGGAAACATCCCAAGGCTACACATAAGACCATAAGAAACACACATCACACTGAATACAGCATTTTTCACTACAGTGTTCGACTCACTACATTTTAAAGACACCTGCATGGAAAAAAAGGAAACAGAAAAACTTAAACTAATACATAAAAAGAGACATAAATCAGCTTGAGTGAAGACTTGAACACTGTTGTTTGATTAAATAAAGCAGCTGATAGATATTCAGATTAATGGACTGTTCTGTGCTGCTCTCACACAGAGCTTCCTCTCACACACTTTACACACCCCATCAGTTCAGTGTTCCAGATTATATTAACAAGTGACTCCAAGTGTCAGACTGTGTCTCTGCAGTGTCTTTAGACTGTGCCGTAGCTTGTACTGTCAAAACATCGACTAGAGACTCTTTTATTTCAGAGTAGAAAACTAGAATACATAATGTGTGTAATATTCAGGTAGAATATATCTTATTTTTAAACTGCATCAAAAGATCTTTCTATTTTTTTTTTTTTAATTTCCCTAAATTTCTGACTTCCTTTGCTCAACATCACCCATCATGAGTGAATTTACCCTCCTTACCGGGTCAGTCAACATGGTGCGCATGTGCGAGGCCAGCGCAAGCACGGCCAGGGAGTTGAAGGTGGCCCCGTTCAGCAGCGAGTACCAGAAGTTCTTGGCGGGCAGAAGCATGACAAAGTTCACCACAAACTCGGCGTACAGAACCAGGAACCAGGTCATGGTCGCACACACCATCCCGCAGCTGTCCTGAATGAACCACAGTGTGCGGTTTCCCGCTGTGTGGCCCGAGTGGGGTCCCCCGACCATCACTCCGGCTCCCAGGCTCCCCGTCTCCACGTCTGCACCTGCCGACAGCAGTGGGTGGTGCTGCTCCATGTCTCGTAGCCGGTGGTTTGAAGACTGCATCCTGGCCTGGGGAGAAAAGAAATACTGAAATGACTGACGTCTTTATTTCTAACATTTCATGAAATAGTCGTATTCAGTGGACAGTTCTACAATTAAAAACAACAGCAAAAACTCTTCCACAACTATTACATTCAATGTTATGAGATTAACCACCATTTTTTCATTAGCTTATCACTGAGGTCAAAATCAAAATAGGTCCAATGATAATCATCCCTGTGAGCAACCACTGCTAGAGCCATGAGTCACTGGACTCTGTTTTCATGTCAAGGTCGCAAGAGAACGTTCAGGAGCAGCTGGAAGACAAAGTCCACAGCTTCAAGATAAATCGATAGATACCCAGGTCCCTTTGGGGAAACTGATCCTGCAGCTGTGGTGCATTCAGGCTCTAATAATAATCTGTAGACCCAGATGCCATCTGCCGGCAGGCCTCGTTCTTATTGACAAAGTAAAGCAAATAAAATGAAATGTTTTGAGATTCTCTGGTGTTAAAATAAGAAAAAAACATAATTTATTCAGATTAGCTAGAAATCTTATCTGCAAACATCTACACATGTCAAAAGAATGATGGGGCATATTTTTCTTGGTTTCACACACAAAATGTCTACCCATTACACTCAAACATATGTTAAAAGACAAGAAAACACTTGAAATATATATTTTTTTAATATCAATTAATTGACTGAATTTTTGATGTACATTAACAATAGTGAAGTATAATCCCAATAACAATCTAATGAAGTCCAAAACACAATTTAATGGAAATAAATACAGGAAAATAAAAAATCATTGGAGGCATTTTAGGCTTCAAAATGTACATAAAGGCTCTGAAACAGCATCGTTAGAAAAGTGTTCTGTAAGCATGATTTTACAACCAAACAGAGTAAAAACAATAAGAAAATATGACGTTTGTATTATTTTCAGCAAGTTATAGAGATACAGATGAATAAAATCAATTATGATGAATATAAAACCACGATTATGGTTATCACACACAACTGAGATTAGGTGACGGGGGAAATGAAATTCAGTCACACTGCTCACATAACTTTACCCTGAAAAGCCCCGTTTAAGATGTTTTTCACCGTAAGTCATACATTTTTTACTCATTATAAAGCAAAGAAATGAATCTAAGTGGTTCCTACTCCCTGATGTGGTTTACTGGTAGAATCAGAAGCGTTGCTCTGAAGTGCAGAGCTCAGCCGCCAGGTTTCAGCTGACTAAATATCTCACAGATGTTTGTTTCTGCTCGCTTCCAATAACTTTCCACAGCAGTGAGTGTGACTGAGACTGCTTGCAAACTGGATAATGAGCGAAGGAAAGAGGTTTTCCGCTTGTCGTGCTGACACCCCAAAACTACAAACACATCCTCCTGATAGTCATTAAACAGCAATGACGGTTTCTCTTTGGGGGGTTAGCTCTGCCACAGGCTACAGTGACTTTGTGCCATCCATCAAGTAGCAGAGATGTTAAATATGAGCATTATATTGACTTTTCTCTTTTATTAAACGCTCTGTTTTCCCTTAAAGTCATGCCAGTATCTGTACTTTTCTCTGCTTTCTCCAGGTGTTCATGAGTGGCCCCGAGTTACAAACTCAATTTAACATTGTTGGCATTCATATTGTTAATGACAAAAACGAAATATTTCAAGTTAATTAGAGTAACAAATGATACTTCAGGCAACTGCATTGGTTTTGTAAAAGCTGATGCTTTCCTAGTCTCTTGTGTGTTTGCTCAGAACAGAACAATTAAACATTATGACATGTGGAAACTCAGGAAATTAGCTGTCAAGTAAACAATGGGAAGTGCAGAATGGAAAAAATAAACAGGCTGGCTTAATTTAATGTTATCAATCCCCTCATCTCCTCTCAGCTCAGCTCCTTATATGTGTATGCAGGATTTTCTTATGTCTTAGTCCATCACGCTTTTTCTGCGACAATGTTATGAAGTCAAACGCACGATAGAGGGAAGAAGAGTCCAAGAAACACATTCACAAACATCCTCGTAGTGAAGCCATCGTTTAAAGCTGACATGAAATACACATAACTTGTTGCATAGCTGTAAATAATGTTCGTTGTGTTGCAACGGTCTGTTGATGTATTTTATGATTTCATCAGATGAGCTTGAATATTGTTTACAACATCTTTACTTTTAAGACAACTTACAATGTGAAAATAATATTTATATGTTAAGAAGGCCCTTAACAAGAAACCGGAGAAGTGTGAGGAACCATTGCCCATTATTACAGTATTGATTTTTCTGTCTGATCAATAAAGGGTGGGGGAGTGGGAGCAACTAAAGTCTCGCCAAAGCGCTTGAGCAGCTGTCAGCCCTTTTCATCTTTTCTGACACACGCGGCCATCGTTCGCCACAACGTCATCCGACCCAGACCACTTTAAAGGATCACCCAGCAGCAGAGTCAGCACATTCTAAGTGCACAAAAAGTGAGCATGAAACATCAACTCTCATCTATAATTTTACTAAGAAATGTAGATATTTTACCAGAGGGGTTTCCGGTTATCAGATGACAAGTTTGATTGCCAACAAAAGGTAAATTCTGCTGAGAACATTTCTTCTGGTTCTGATACAACTGATGCGCTGAGGCTCTGCTAACTTCTTCAGGAGCTGACCAACTTCCTGCTCTGAGCTGGCATTATAAGACTTATATTGCCGGCACACAGCCTGACTCTGACATACCACACTTTAGCTTCTTGGAGCCTAGTGAAATGGTTTTTCACACCATGTTCATGTTGAACAGACGGATTTGAAGATCAGTAATATAGGAACAAATTAGTAAATGAAGTAAATGCTCTCTGACAACACGCTGACTGCTGCGTCTCAGAGTCTTCCTAAGGACCTTTTGATTGGACAAATTAAGAACGTGAATAAATGAGGAATGCAACTTTTCCAGCTTTTATACACATGAGACAAACAGACGACGCAAAGTTTTCTGTACCCGCTCTTGTGGAATCAATACCGAATATCGGCTTTACCACAGCACGCCGTGGTGCACACTTCCTGAAGCATAAACGCAGAAAAACAATGTAGGCTGACAGCTGAGAAAAAAAACACTTGTGTAATAATTTCACACTACGAAACAAACTTCTAGTTGCTCGTTTCTTTAATAAGAACGTTAAACACGAGTCCAGCATTAAGATTAAGATGAATTTGACCTGTGCTACAGTTAAAATGTTGGTTTCAGCCAGCAAGTATTTATCAAATCCTCATCATGTGTCAGAAAATCCACCACAGCACCCAGCCGTGAAAACACGAGCAGCATGTGTTACAGATATTGAATTATAACATGAATGAAGGTCAGAGTGAACCAAAAACAACGATGACTTAGTGTAAAAACACAACAGACACTGAACATCAACAATCCTTAAATAAAGCTGTATTCCTCCGGGTGCAATCTAGGATTTTGCCAGAACTGACAGGAAACACACCCATCATTCATTCTGACACTGTTGTGACACAGCAATTATTCTAACAGTGAATCAGTGTTTTAGTTCACCCTTGGCGTTTGTGGTTTTTGTCTTTTTTATTTTTAATTAATCTTCAATAGTGAGTCAAAATAACCTTAATATTAAAGTTAAGAAGTTGAAACCAACCCTAATACGTCGGTTATATCATTTGTATTGAATCATTAGAATAACAAACTGAATATCAATTTCAGACTAGTATTAAAAGCGACTGAGATTTTAGACTTCGTCATATAAACAGATCACTAATCACAACCTTCTCATCCGACAGCCTAAAACTAAGTCTTAATTATTAGGCTAAAAGCATTCTGTGGGTCTTTTCTTCCATGTTACAATGAGAGCTGTAAAGGTCGTGACAGACACACTTCCACAAACACAAACAAACACTCACCGGGCACAGCCAGCCGCTTGCATTTAGTCTGCTACTTCTCGATCAACAGAGCTGGCAGCTAAATCTCACTGGCTAACTAGCCATTGAAAGAAGCTAACAAAGCTAACACGCTACCACTGTTAGCGAGTGCCTTCTGAGTGATAGCTGAATGGCATACCTTAAGAGTCCTTAATTGTTATGCGGGGAACTCGTCCTCAGTACATCTGATGTCCCGTTTATATTAAACTCAACAGCAACATAGCCGCACATCGGCAGGGAGAACATATCGCTCAAACATCGATCTGACAGTGACCAGTAACAAACGAGCTTCCGGGATTCGTTTCGGCTTTGTTCGGCACCTTTCGGGAACGTCCGAAAAAGAATTCTTAACGTAACAAGCGCCACCCTGTGGTGAGAGTCAAAACTGCGTCACAAAGAAATGGAGCTAAATTAGGGCCAAATGTTTTGTTAATTTGAAAAAAAGAAATCGTAATCGAAAAACTAAAACTTGAAATTGAAAGCTTGAGTTTTAGTCTAAAACTTGAAAAGTTCAACCATGTATTCAAACTAAAAATAAGTGTGCCAAGGTTTT
>JAOXNZ010000044.1:13107314-13131719 GCA_028566095.1 Kryptolebias brasiliensis
AACATGCATGTTTTTGGTCTGTGGGAGGAAACCGGAGTACCCGGAGTAAACCCACGTGAGCACAGGGAGAACATGCAGGCCGGGATTCGAACCTGCAACCTTCTTGCTGGGAGGCGACAACTCTAATCACTACGCTGTGCCACCCTGAATAAATATCAGTTCTCCTAAAGAGTCATTAAAGGTTTGTTAAAAGAATGCTTGAGCACCATTAAAAATAATTGTGTCCAAACCTTCAACAGTGGGTTAGTGTAATTATTTAACTGGTTTTGTAACTTTACCCAAACATAACATGTGGAAAACTGGATTTGGACAGGTGAATTTAACCCCATTCTGATACTGGTGATGTTATATGTCTCCCTCAACTATATTTGGAGTTAAACCCAAACACAACATTTAGGCTCAATTTAAATGGTCAGAAATACAGTTTCTATTAGATGTTTCTAAAACAGTTGTAGTACTTCTAGTCATCGCAGAAGATGGAGCTATTTTGCAGATGAAAAAAGAGGACTTGAACTGTGAAATAAAAGTAAATACTATGGTTTGTTTTTACTCACAAACATTTCACATTGAGATTATATATTATAGCTCAAGTCCTCTTTTTTCATCTGCAAAATAGCTCCATCTTCTGGACGAGTTGAACAGTGAATGCAGGTTCCAGCTAAAATATAACAACTCTTTATCCTGAGCTCCAGCAGCCTCAGATACTGTATGCTGCCATATTTCTGCAGAAATGAATGAATGCATGAATTGAACATGTTTGTGAATATACATGTGTACTACTTCATTAGACTGAGCCTAATTTATACAAACAAATTACATTTATTTAGACTCGTGCCTTTGAAATGCTGAATAAAAGTCTTCTGTGAATTATTAATCTTAGATGAATTCAGTTGAGGAATTATAAAAGAGTTTCTGAATGTGCTTTATGTGTTTCTTCAGCTTCCATCTTCTCTCAAACCAAGCCTAAAATCCCACAGATGCCGCTGCTGCTACCTTTAACTGTAACAGGTCCATTCATGAGTAATTCAGCAAGGCAGAGAACAGCTTCTGTCCCGCCAGCGGCAAGTAAAACTTTAATGCATGCTACATTTCCAGTCCAGTTAGTTATGTCACAGTGCTAGACATCAGAGCACATGCTGTGACTCAGTTAAACATTTAACTTGACCTGGACAGAAGTGGGCAGATGCCCACTTGACGTGGCCAGCAGGGAGCAGCAGAAACTTCCTGGCGCCAGGTTCTACCATCACGCGTCTCCCAAGAGTAGATTATAAAGCCAAGACAAAGCAGCTTGGCCACACGGTGAAAGCTCAGAGCCTCTGCCCTCTCCTGTTCTGGTTCAGAGCCAGTATCAGCTGTCTATTTTAGAGGGCGGGAGAGAAAAAAAATATCCGTCAATCCTCTAAAGCAGCTTAAAGGCTGAATCTGGGGACTGAAGCCCTTTCCATTTTCAGAGCTGCTTCTCTCCATTATAGCTGGATGAGCATCAGGGTGATGTCCAAAGGAGCAGCCACAGACGCTACATGTAAACTGTGTGCTGACCCTCTTCAAAGCTCTGCCTATCTAATATATATCATCCAAAACATCTGAATATGTCAGAAAAAGAGCTCTAGAGACAAATAATAAAAGCAATCTTATTCTATTCTAACACATGATCAAGAATCTTAAGTAAGATGAAATATTAAAAGTTAAGTGCTGAAATAAACTTTCCCACTGGGAGCCTTGGCTTTTGGAGTGAAACTAAGTGGAGTGGAGAGGAGAGCTTTAAAGCGAGTGTGTGATGTCACTGCAGCCAGTCTGTGTTTATATACAGTATGTGTGTGTGTGTGTGTGTGTCTGTGTGTGTGACTTCTGGAAGTCAAAAGAGAATATCAGAGGGAGAAGAAATAAAACACAAGCACAAAACAGTTAGCAGAAAGTCAATTCTGTGGCAGGAACCATTTGACCATTCCACCAGAGCTGTCCCATGCCCCCATTATCCTATTTGTGGTGTTCATAGACAGGACCTCTGTTGTGGTGAAGAAGAAGTTGAGATGAAAGGCAAAGCTCTTGGTTTGTCCATGTTCACCTATCGTCATAAGTGACGAAAAAAAAAAAAAGAGATCCTGGATACGAGCAGCTGCTGGGTGGCCAAAAAAACTCAGCTTTAGAGATAAAGTGAGAAGCTCCTTCATCTGAGGGGAGCTCAGAGGATGCTCCTCCACATCGAAAGGAGTAAGTTGAGGTGGTTCAGGTCTCTGATTGAGATGCCTCCTGGGTGCCTCCCTGTGGAGGTTACTGAGCACTGAGAGGAGACCCTGTGGATGAACCAGAACTTCTTGGAGAGATTGTACAGTATATCCTTTGTAGACTGGGAAAGCCTTGAGATTTCCCAGAAGGAGCTTGAGAATATTGCTGGGAATTGATTTCCCTCCTGTTGCCTGACCTGGGATAAGCAGAAGCTAAGGAATAGATAACCAAATGCCTTTGTCCATGTCTTTGTCCTCTCTCTCTCTTTCTGTTTATTCATACATTACAAGATATTATATTTATACATTGGTATTTATGCAGATAAGTCTAATTCACATGACCTGATGCTTTTAAAGGTCTAAATCTGTTAATGCACATCCGTCAAGCTGATCTCTCAGGGCAACTGCACACAACCATCTGTCTCAAATATACAAGAAGCATTTTCAAATTCTCCTTCTGACACACAAACTCGTTTAAGAGTCCCAGGCTTTGGACCGGTAAGAGAGCTCTTCTCAGTGAGATTGACCAAGATGGACTGACCTCTGACATCAGACAGGCTTATCTCCACTGCTGCTGCTGCTGCAAACACACACACATAAACGCACACACACACATACACCCACACACACACACAAACCAAAGTGTAAAGCCTTTTAGTAAGGCTTTTTTTTTTTTTTACTTCCTGAAGACAGTCTCTTAACCTTTTTAAAAGTGAAAAAGCAAAGCAGACAGGGACAAAAACGTACTCTGATGATCATCTTTTTTTGTGTAGTTGCACTCAAAACTTAACACTCATTACATATGCATTTTATCATATGTAATGAGTGTTATAAATAAGTAATGAACAGCAGCTCTACATTGTTGCAGGTCTCTTATGTATTTGTATTATTAACATTCAAAAACTCTTAAAGTATGCTGTTGTGGAGGAGTTCTTCTTAATGTTCCCTCCATTCAAAGCCCTGTTCTATTTTCTGGTGTATGTACAGTGGATTGCATTAGAATTTCAGAGAGGAGCCAAACAAACAAACAAGTACCTCCTTCACACACAGGCAGCAGGATGAAAAGCTGAACACTTTTTGCTTTAAGGACTTGTTTTAAAATCAGTCACTCTCCTGTGAAATGGAGAATGAAACAAAGCTTGGATTTCTGAAAGAAGCCTGATTTTGTAAAGACTTATTTAAAAGAAAGCATCCAATAGTAAACGACGTGCATCTTTGGCTGGTGTGTAATTTTTCACCAGATATATCACTTTTCACACTCCCGAAACACACCGTGTGTTATCCGACACTCATCTTATATAGTTTACCTTGATGTGATAAGATTAGAGCTGAGCCTTGACCCGACAGATGTCAAGGATCTTTGCAGCTCCTCCCAGCTTGGTGTGGAAGCTACACACGCACTGTAGCACATCAGAGAGTCTTCTTCTGTTGTAGAAAAATATTCATGCTTTAATGCAAGCCTACTTATTACAATTTCTAGTCAAAAAGATCCAGGCTTTTTTTTTTTTTTTACTCAGAGGCTGAATCTCAAAAGCTTCAAGGGAAATGTGCTTATTTGAGAGTTAGATAGGAAGATCAATAGCACTTTAAAGTGTGTCTGTTAATGATACAGCTCAGCCCAAAGACTGGAAACAATGTGGATCACACACACACACACACACACACCCTACCAGACATTTTGTCTTTGCTGGGAGCTGCATCACATTTACAGTAATCGATACAAAGTCTACAGCGTGTAAGGAAATGGTCATCAACTGGTGGCTCTTGTGCTGAATCTAGCCTCCAGGTTAATTTTATTTGGTCTGTGCAGTCCCTTATAGAAAAACTACATGAACCTCACATGAGAAAAATCACAAGTGATCACATGAGGAAACATGTTAAAATCACACGTGGCGTATGGAAAAAAAAAAAACTTACAGGAATGTGTGTTCTGGAACATTTTTACACTATGTGTGAAAACTATGCAACTTACCATGTGAAACCTATGGGATTTCAGATAAATCCCATAGGTTTACATGTTGTTTCTTAGGAAAAAAAAACTGTTTTAGGTCATAGATATTAATTTGTAAGAAACCAGCAGCAGCAGCCGGTGTAGTGCCAGCTCAGCTGTATGTGCATAAGGTTAAGTGAAGAGTCTGCACCTTGGTGGAGGAGGGAGTCAGTTCACCTCTCCTCTCCGCTGCATGCTGTGCAGTGTACAAGGCCACACAGTGGATGAGCTCTATCAATAATTCAACAAAGACAGACTTCCTCTTTCCTGGCTGCTCCCTCTCTCCTCACTGCTCGGATTCTAACTAAATGAATCCTCCTTATTCTTCCTCAGACAGGTCACTTCTCTGCACTCATCTTCTCACCGCTCTGAAAACTCAGGCTTCCCAAACCACTGAAAAGAAGCTGAAACTCCCCTCAGCCTCAGCATCTGAGTCTGATTCCAGAAGTGATCTTTGGCTTTCTCTTTGCATGAGTAACAACACATCAAGTTAAAATCATGCCACAGCTGGTAGACGTTTAACATTCTTGTGGCGCTAAATGGTGCTTTTGGTGAATTTAGCTGAGATGGTGGTATTACTGCTACCTTACAGCATAAAAAGCTTTGTAACTTACCTTCATCCAGGCTGATAGAGGTTTTAGAGTATGGGGGCTGGATTTGATCATGGATGGTTTTTTTTTAATATTATTATTATTAAACAGTAAAACCAATATGATTTTGTTCAGTAACAGATGGTTACTGCAAAGCCAAAATGTTATCTGGACCTTATCTACCAAAGCTTTTTCTTTGGATTATCAAAACGGCCGACAAAGTTATTAGATAGTCCTCTAATGCATTTGCAGTAAAAGTTATTGCGCTTCGAGGCAGAAACCTGTTTACGTGGATCCACTTTGAAGCGACGTTCCACATGGAGCGTGGTGAGAGCCAGCCCGGTCAATTCTATCACGTAAAAATGTTGATTCCATGTGAAAAAAGTGAAAACTAGAGAGATGACACCCTCCATTAAAAGATACATTAGTGTGCATTACACTGCTAATCCCAGGACTTGTAGGGTTCTGCTAATCTGGATTATAGTTTTTTTCTCATTTTATAACATCAGTCTTGAGCCTGTGGATATTTTAGCTCATTTCATAGCAATACTTTGCTCTTCTCAAAATATGTTCAACCAAGCACATCTGTAATCCATTCCTGTATGATTCAAAGCCTTTTTCTGATAATTAGTCATTTGGATTTGTGAAACATTAGTGCTGCCTGGTGAACAAAATAATGTTTCCTTCCTGGTAAACATTCTATCATTTCAGTTTAGTGAAAGCTACTCTTTTATTACCATTTTCTGTTAGCGTCATGAAAATCTTTCAATCAGTTTGCCAGAGTACTAAGATCTTATTTGACGTTTGAACAAGTGTAAAAAAGGTGTAGAAGCACGACTCTGCCTGAAAGATAGTAAGCATGAAATCAGGCCTTAGATTGAGGCGGTGGTCCAAAACCCAGAATTTCAGGGGTCTTCTGCAAAAATCAGAAAAAACTGCTGGCAGCGCCATGATCCCAGCATCACTTCATCTGTCAGAGGTTTTGTGATAAAGCAAATAGAAGTCATTTTCAAATAAAATGCATTGAATAAAAGGACTGAAAGTGTGAGTGAAAACCTTGTTGAGTCAAATGAGACAAAAGAAAAGGAAAAAGACAAAAACCGTCATTGTTCACAATTTTACTTAAACAGTACCCAATCTTTCCTGTAAAACTGTTTAGTTTTTAGCAGTTATCTATTTAAATTGTCAGAGGTTTTCTTATTTTGTTTTTCATTGGTTGCATTTATATTTCAGTCTGATTAGCTGAAAGTTTGACATATCTCAGCATACTGTGTAATGTATTCTCAAAACATGAGAAATGAGATTCTGAGCTTCAGTCATTTTTGCCTCAGCATTTCTGCATCGGACTTCAAATTACAAAACTGGCATGAAGGAAATTTAGCACTTTTTTTCCCCCTTCAGTATCTATTTTTACTGTCATACAAAATGTGAGAAGAAAGATTATGGTATCAAAGTGAAATTTTTATTTATAGTTGATTTTTTTCCCTCTCCAGAGTCCGTGCTAAAAGCCTGACAGGGGCTTCGGGAAATAAAAAATGTGTTCATTCTGAGAGCAATCAGACCACAGTATGCCTGACTCACCCTCAACACTTGAATCCAAGAGACCAGCTTATCAGCAATCTCATTACAGGAAAACAGACACTTCTGCCTCTGTTCTTTCAGCACTTCTGCGTAAAGACGAGGAAATCAGGATTGACTGAATATAAAGTCCCAAGTCTGGAGTCGTTTGTCCTGCTGCAGCTTGTGTTTGTCACACAGATATTTGACTACGTTTTGATCTTTTAATGGTAATGCTTACTGAATTGGGCCTATTTTCAGGATCAGTTAAAATATATTACTCGACACACAATAGTAAATGCTCCTAAAAATAAAAATATAATATAAAGAGGCCTTTATTGAAGCTCAGAATGTCCCAAAATAAATGTATGAAAGTGTAATTTGACCACTTTTTTCAGTCATTGAATAATACCTTGCAGAAATAAAACTGATAAATGCTTTCCAAAAGGTGAGCGGTTACCATAGAAACATGCTCACCAAAGTAAAAATAATCGGCTTGCCAAGATCTGAATCAATCAGGTTATTCATCATTAATACCACTGATATGACCAGATCTTCCAAATTGTGCAGCTTACAAACACAGGCAAATGAACACAAACTGTAAAATATGAACAAAATGTGTACAATTTCAAGCGAGAAAAACAAAAAAGTGTTTCAAATAAACCCCAGTGCCACAGCAGATTTTTTTTCCGTTGCTCCTTCCTCAGGCATCCCTCCTATATGTGCTCCACTCCATTAGCTTCCCAGTGCAGTTAGTGGATCATTAGGTCCCATCCGCTTCAATAATGCACAAGGAGCAAACCATGCAGGCAAACACCACACAGCCTCTCTGCTCAGCAGGAGCCAACTTAACTGCACATTATCCAACCACTGTGTGCTACAATTGTACTAAAAAAAAAAAAAAAAAAAAAAAAAAAAAGTGACCACGCAAAAAAAACTCTGTTAATCACAGAAAGGGAGGGGTTCTTCCAAGCGCTCATCATAAACACATCAAGTGATGTCTTGTCAGTCATTAGCTATTTTTATCTCGTGATCATCTGGAATCATTTAGAAGGGTTTGTTGATGCAAAAGGCAAACGTTTGAAGACTGTGATTTGACAGACGTCTCAGCTCCGCCCACTTCAGGGACGGAGCAGCCAATGGCAGGACGCGCTCGGAGCAGCTCAAGCCAATAGCGGTGGAGCTGCTTTTTTTTTTTTTTCTTTTTTTGCTTGCCTGCCTCCGAATGGCTCCGTGCGTTTGCTGTACGCACACATGTGACCACTGAAGGCGCTTGCTGGTATTTAAACACATCATCGATTGGGTGCTGAAGTGGACAGCTCCCCGCGCGGACAAACCACACACCAAAAAAAAACCAGAGGCACCACCATGGCTCGTTTTGGCTGCTCGTCTCCTCCTGAACACTGAGTGGACATCAGTTTTCAGCCAGCTGCGCCTCATTTCTCACCGACTATGGGCTCTGTTTAAAGGGACGGAGAGGAGAAGGCGCCGCGGATGTTGGGGCACCTGTAGCTCAGAAAGGCGAAGGTTTTCACATCCTTGAGCCTCCGTCCTGCAGGAGACCGGCTCTGGGCTCCGGGGAGGTCTGATCTCGAGTCGGGGAAGCTTAAAGGTAATCTTTAAGGCTTTTAGGTGACGGGAGAATTAATTTGAAAGCTCTGTGCCTGCCTGCACACAGGAGGGAGCATGATGGACAGAGATGCGTTTTCTCTCACTTGTGTGGATTTGTAGAGGAGGCGGTGTGCTTCCGTGGACACTGAACTGAGCACAAGATTCTTCTGCTACTTGTTTCACATCCCTACCCCTAACAAACCATGGGGAAAGAGGAGTGCAAAACAATGCTGGACGCTCTGAACAAAGTCACAGCCTGCTACAGGCACCTGGTCATCGCCCTCGGAAGCACATCGGATTCCCAGAACCTGCGAGAGGAGCTGAAGAAGACCCGCAAGAAGGCCCAGGAGCTGGCCGTGGCCAACAGGACTAAACTGACCTCCCTGCTCAAAGACAAGAGCATCAGCAAGGAGGACCGCGCCGAGTACGAGCGCCTATGGGTGTTGTTCTCCAGCAGCATGGAGCTCCTGGAGGTGGACATGAAAAGGTCCCTGGAGATCGGGCAGGACTTCCCCCTCAAGGTGCCCACCAGGCACCTCATCCAGACGGGCATGACGGGCAGCACCAACGCGGTGGCCGTCCGCGCCATGAGCGTTCAGAACATGAAGTATGAGGCCGACAGCAACATCGACACGGCCGACCTGAGCGAGCTGCAGACCGAGATCACGCAGGTGAGCCAGATGATGGAGGAGATGGAGATGAAGGTGCAGGTGGCGCCGTGGGCCGTCGTGGCCAAGCAGGAGGCGGGCGCCGAGCTCAAGTCCAACATGAGTGTGGGGAACTCCTCCGTGGGCGTCATCTCCATCTGCGAGGAGGAGCCCAAGGATGACGAGGGCGGAGGAGGGGGCTCCAGGGAGGGGGGCTTGGCGTCGATCGGCGCGGTGGTGGGGTTTTTTGTCATCGTGGCCGTCGCTTTGGTTCTGGGATATTTAGTTATCAACATGTCGTGAATCAGCGCAGCAGCAGGGGCAGCCCTCCCTCACGGACACCCTGCACCGCTGCGCCACCGCGGGACAGAGCATCCTGCTCCAACAGAGACACACAGAGAGGTCTGAAACTTGCTGTCAAAGTTGGACATTAATCTCTGTCGGACTCCTGAATGTATTTGACGGAGATGAGGATTTGCACTTGATAAAATAGCCTTTAGAACAACCTAGACAGTGTGGTTGGGAGAGAATGGACATAGGTCCTTAAAAACAGGTATTTTGAAGTGGGGATAGGTTGTGTATTTTGGGAGGAGGGTGGTAATAAGTCCTAAAATTACGTGACAGTGTCTGGGCATCAGGATGATCCAAACAACACGTAATCCAAGTGGATTAGTGGGAAAAGCTCAAGCATAAATGTAGCCAACAGTCAGTCAAGTATTTCCTGTTGGTGTTCAGCTGATCTCATGCGTTAAGCTCCACAATTTCAATCCAGAAAAGTCAGACGTGTTCGAACAAGCAGACGACCATGTAGTCTGAGAGTTAGGTTCATGCTTTAGGGCTCATTTGAGCCTCCCTCACCTCACTGGTTGGATGTGGTCAGATCTGCATCTGCACACTTTTAATGCATCCTTTAGAATCAAGGCCTGAATCTCACTTTACAAACTCAAGTCTCATGTGCTGCATGGGAGTCTTTGGACCTACAGTAAGAGACAGTCTTTTAAACGTTGCACCTGTTCACTGTAAGCCTGTTCTTGTTGCTTTTTTTTTCAGGGGTTTCTCTCAGTTTTGAATGTAAACGTGGCAACATGAATGAGTAACTTGTACAAGCAGTGTCAGATAATGTACAGACAATCAATTATATTTGTTATAATAAAACTCTGAAACACACTTGAAAAGGTGCGTGTGGCTTGAAGACAGCTCAGTGTCTTTATGCTGTGGACCCAAAAAAAAAGGGTTCAAAGTTCAAATTCAGAATTCCTTTTGAATTGAGAAAGCTCCTCAGATGAGAAGGGAAAAATCTTCAACTACAGAATAGAAGTCCAGTTTGTTTTGTTTTTTAACCCTTTTTATGGATTTACCATGTTCTGGATGACTGAGAATCTACACCAGCATATGCTGTGGACATAATTCATATCTGCATTGGACATACAGTAAACCAACCATCATTAGATGGCTCTAATGACTATGACCTATGGTTTGTAAACACTACGAAGGTGAAGATGCAGCCATCTAATGTACTTAGAGGTATTTTGAGCAAGAGATTATTCTCAGACTTAACAACCTTAGCGTTAAATTAGTGTTAAAAGAGAGTGACACAGAAGCTTCAGCTCCCTAATAGTTTTACTTATAAGAGTCTTTACAGATATTTCTGGACTGGCACAAAGGTGAAACACTGGGGACAGTGGGACGGTTGTCCTACACTGTCAGGAACACAGGAGTCAGTACAGATCAGTCTCATTTTAGATCAGAGACAGATGCTCCAAGACCATCTGACATACAGACTAAATTCTATTATTTTGTTCAGATAAATTAGTAAAATTAAAGAAAGTTACGCAGCAGCTGAGCCGATGTTCTCCTTTTTCAAAAGTCTGTAGACAGGTGTGGCCTAAAACTGTAAAAGTAAGAGGATATAAAAAAATACCCACTTTTATTTGTATTCAAGGTCAAAGTGTTTTCATTTTTAAAGGCTTTATGGGCTATAAATATGCTGTGCGTCAAGATGCTAAACAAGCATATTAAAAATAAAAAAATGTCAATTATTTAAGACTAATCTTTCAAGTTTTGAGAAAGCGCCGCATTTGAGCTCATTTCTTTGTCTGGGAAAAACAAAAACACGAACTACTGAGATGATTTATGTGTAACTGAATAATTATTTTCTTGAATTTGTAAATTTGTATTCCTCATATTGTGAGCTGGTATAATTGAATTTAACCAGGTTTTTCAAAGATGATAAAATTTAGAAGAGGCTGCACAGATTAAGGACCCTCAGGATGAACAGGTGTTTAATTTATTCAACCCGGGGTCATCATCCAACATAAGTATGCAGTTCTTAACATAAATTTTAGACAGTAATCTGTTGAAATAGCACTTAGATGTGAAGTCTAATGAAAAGTCTGTTCATAAAGGGGCAATTAATTGATGCAAATGACCTCAACAGCTCTTGGGGATGTTCTCTGGTAAACAGACTCCAGCTTTAGGCTGCAGTTGATCTAATTTAATCACCATACTTTAGATTTGACTTTTATATGAAGGACAGCTAAAACTTAAGACACCAGTGAATAAATAAAAAAAAAATCAAATTAAACCTACATTTTGATTTCAGCTAGTAAAAAGTATTGCGCAACTTCAATATTTGTGATGCTTGTTATTTATTAAAAATGGCTACTAAACAGCTTCCTTTTACTGGGAAGAATTTTAATTAAGGAAATCTGCAATATAGATGTAGTTCAACTTTCAAATGGCAAAATTGTTTTAAAATGACATTTTTTACAGATTGTAAACTGTTTTGTGATTGTTGAAGATTCCCTAAAATACAAATTCTGTTTTTCCTTTGTGGCTGTTTTAACTGCCTTATAGTAAGACTGAAATGCTGGTTTGGTCTGAATATTTAAATGGCAAATAGTAAGACTGTGGTTTGAATAAAAGTTATAACAACTTGACTCTTACATGGAAAACTTAAAAAGTAAATGGTGCTGTTAAGGCTATAAAAGACAGAATTTGAGATTTGCTTGTTCTTAAAAACACACAAACAGACTCACAAGGAGAAACATTTACAGCTGAAAAAAAAAACCATTTTAAATGGAAGCACTTTAAAGAGTAAAATGTTGGAAATGCCTATTCAAGTGTTATTTTATACATCAAATAAGATTTCAGCAGTGCAAAATGCCCTTTTTAATTCTCTTTGTTCAGTCTCTTCTCAATCTTTAATGGTTGGAATCTTGCAGAGAAACGGTAACAAAACAAAACAAAACCAAAAAGAAAAAAGTCCAATGATCCACAGCTGAGGCCGCAGAGCTGACTGAATTACTTTGCAGGACTTCGATGCCTAAAGATCAGTGGCTGCTTTGTTCCGATGTGAGTCATAGGGAGCTTGCAGACATCTTGTTTATGATTGTTGTCATTTCACAAGTTCTGCTGACAGTGAGTCATGAACCTCTACACTTGAATTTTATAACAGGCTGGCATTCAAGAATACTAAAGCAATGAATGAAACATGCGTGAAAAGGGAGAGGACAAAGCCTCCTAAAACGCTACCCTTTGAAACGTGTCCCACAGGTTTC
This sequence comes from Kryptolebias brasiliensis, assembly GCA_028566095.1. Lineage (NCBI taxonomy): Eukaryota > Metazoa > Chordata > Actinopteri > Cyprinodontiformes > Rivulidae > Kryptolebias > Kryptolebias brasiliensis. The sequence goes on from JAOXNZ010000044.1 coordinate 13,119,495, forward strand.
AGAACAAATCTTGATAAAACTCCATCAGATTTAGAGTGTTAAGTGTTTCATTCCTTTCATAGGTGAGTAAAAGAGCTACTTGAAGGATTTTGTAAAGAACTTTTATGTGTCAGAGCAAATTTATGGTTTTACTGAGCATGTAAACACAAATAAACCTTCCCAAAGAGGTACACCAGGCTTAGACGCATCATCATCACCACTTCATCTGGACTCAAATGCTGGGTTTCCAAGGATGTGGGTTTCCATAGAAACCTTCAGAAGACTGCAAACAGCACAGAAGGTTGAGCAGTGTTATTTCAACTCGTCCTCTCCAACACCACCATCTAACACACTCGCTCACACAGCGGTATAAAGCAGAATGAGGTGTGTGGACAGAAGAGGGCAGCGCTAACAAGGAGACGAAACGTCAGCGTCTTCCCGCGTCAAATATATAAAGCCAGCTGTCAGAAGAAGACTTTTTGAACCCATTAAGGCAGTCTTTTTCTATAAGGTTTTACACATTTTAGTTCCACACTAGTTTGTGATATCTAATAAGCTCTTATTGTTTCTGACAACTGATGCAGAAATTTGACTTATGAACAGAATGTCTTTAAAAATTTATTATACAGAAACAATTTACACGATCAAATAAATTTGTAAAGCAGGTCAAGGCATTTGCGAAAAATTTGTTTAATAATGAATAAATTAACATGTATGATCATGTTTGATTTACAAATAGCAAACATCTAGCATCAATCCATCTGACAGATCCTCTCAATCATTAACTTGCCATGATGGACACTATGGTGAGCAGGGAAGACCCCTAAATGTGAAAGGTGGGAGCTGTGCTGAACCCCCACCTACCGAGAGGAGCTGCTGCAACATTTAGTTTTTAATTCGTAGCAGAATTAGTCCCCTTACAATTCCAAACTCCAAATTTGATTTACTATCTTGCGCCTGTACAAAACAAAAAAAACTTAAAAGCACACACAACAAATCAGCTGTACTAACGTTGATTTCCCTCACTTTGACCTCACGTTCATTGAAAACGACTCAGTGTTTGTCGTAAAGTTACGTTTCATCCTGAGAGGAGACAACTGTAAACCTGATCAAAATTGCACCACAGATTTGATGCTATAAATGATACATTTCACTGAGCAATTTGTTGCAACCAGTTGACTTTTTTCAAATCAAACCCAACTCAGTGTCTTACCTAAAGACAAACAGATCAGCTCTAAACATGATTTGAACACATACTTGGAAGTTTGATGCCCCTTGTTCTTCTTCCTTCTAATAAAGTCCTTAATACTTGTTTATAAAGGCTGTAGGTGATCAGGTCCTTCTGAAATTTATAATTTCTTCAGTCACTGCACCTCACAACTGCAGAAGGATAACTCACAACATACAACTTCCCTTTGCTTTAGAAAATATAACATCAAACGGGTACCGCCTACGTTCAAACCTGATGAAGGGTTTTTGATCAAGCATTGAGATGAGTTGGGAGTGGAAATGTGTTAAATCAAACTACTCTCCTCTCAAATTCACTGTATAAAATCTAAAAACTTAAGTTTTAAAAAAGTGCTGCATACAGTTGAAGTATTAGCAACCGTTTTTTTAGTTTCACAAAAAGAATGCTTGATTTGATTTTGCTGCAAATAAAACCAATTTTGTGACATTAAATATTAAAATAAACCTATTTATCTCCATTACAATGACAATTTTTACTGGTGCACAGGAGGAGGAGCATTTATAGTTAAAGATGACTTTTTGAGTTATGCAACACAGCTGGCTCCACAACAGGGAGCAGGTGGTTGTACTTGGGTTTGATGGAGATCTGTAGATTGGGGGTGTAGGGATCTGAGAACACGACGCGGTGAAGTCCAGAGTCATCCTGACAGTCCTCCATCTGAGGCAGCCCTGAAGAGTCCAGTGGATAAAGTTTGTCCCCTGGAAAGATATGAGAACCCAAAATGAGGAAAACAGCAGACGGAGGTGAAATCAAACTGAACGAGTTATCTCTTAAATACAGTTTTAAGCAGCTTCACTGATAAGATCTTCCTCCTTAGCTTAAAAATGGTTCTGTAGCTTTCAGACAAACATTGTGCAATTCAGACTTAAAATATAAAATATTGTCATTTATCATAAAGAAAAAAACATCATTTTGTACAAATGAAATAAGTTAAAATAAAATTACCACTTGGCATGCTTCTGTACTCTTGCTTTTTAACTAACTGCATAAAAAAAGATGAAGCATCTTTATCTGCCCAAGGTCTTAAAGTCCAACTCTAGCAGCTCTTAACTTCCTAAAATCATGTTTCTGAAAATGATCTGACTTCACACACGTCTCAGCCTCTCAACTCTTCTGACTCTGTGAAACCAGTCATCACAGTAGCTTTTTCCACCTTTAAAAAGAAGCTTTTCTGGCCTGGGTAGTTAGAGAAAACACAGTTAGCAATCAGCACCTGGCAGCACTGAAGTATAGTGCTCATCTTTGGGGACGACAACAGGCAACCACCGCTCGCAGCCCTCTGTGGCCCGCCGGTAGGTGAAGTTATGGAGGTCGTTCAGTGAAGGGAAATGACACATTCGGCTGAGCTCGTAGAACTGAGGAGGAGCAATCCACAGCTGCTGCTCCCGGTAGCTCTGCAGGATCTCTGAGGGTGTGGACCACTGAAACACACACCAGGCAGTGTTTACCATATGTGTTAGTTCAATTTTTACATCAAACGTCATGACATACTGATGTATTTAAGCGGAGTTAAAAACAGTTTAGTTCGTTGATTATTGCCTACTGCCACGAAAGGAAGGCAATTATGCAACTGCCAGTGTCTGTGCATTCATTAGTGTGTTTACTAGCAAAATATCTCATGAACCAGTGGACAGATTTTAATGAAACTCTCAGAAAGCAATGATTAGATGTACATCAACAGTTGATTAACTTTTAAAATCCACTTGATTTGAGATTGCTGCCATAGCTAAATTACCTTAAACAAATTTTACACCTATTGAGCAGACAGCTGCTGTGGTAGTAGCCGTGAGTTATCCCAAACACACTGAGCACTAACAAATCGCGTAAAATCTTTGTTTAAAATTTTGGCATCCAAGGTGGCAATTTTGTCAATTTATGACCAGTCTACTGTTTAGATCTTCCGTAACAATCATGAAAAACACTCATGGTCTCAATAGCCTAAGTATTATAAAAACTATGAATAAGCCTCTTTCTACTCGTCTTATACTTTGACTAGCATTACTGCTAGTAATAGAAAACATAAATAAAAAGGTAAATACCGAGGTTAAAAGATGAGGGATGACTGGAAGTCCTGCACCAACAGGGCAAATATTTGTAACTTCTGTGCTTTTAAAGCCACATTTCAACTCTCTTGCATGCAATGTCACATCAAAAACAAATCACGATCCATTATAACTTCAGGGTATTTTTATTGTTCATCGTGCTTTGTCACCTGAAACTGAACAATTTCCTTCTCATCTTGGAGTGCGCTCGGCGTCTCCTGTAAGCAGCACAGGAAGAAAGCCGTGTCAAACCTTTTTCTGCCATATCTGCCTTTGGGAGTCAGCCAGTTGGACCACTCATGTAAAGCCCAGATGTTGGGCAGCAGCGCCAGCTCCCTGCACATCCTGATGAAGTTGGATGGGTCCTGGTTCACCAGAGCTCTCCACTTTGTGAGCTCACTGCTGCACACGCCGTGCACCGCTGCGCACACCGCATCACAGCTGTCCTCGACGCTTTGCAGCCAACCCTGCTCGTCTTTTCTAGACACAGCCAACAGCACGCCGGACTCCTCAAACGTCTCCCTCAAGGCGCAGATCCTCAGGGCGACCTCTCCCGGGACAGGAGAGCCCAGTTTCAACCGGTCGGTCGCGAAGATTGGGGGTCTGGTCTCCACGGGCTGTTCCACGCGTCTTAACCCAAAGCTGGGGGAGCCAGTGAAGGGTTTAAAAATGTCCAACCAGTCGCTGGAGAAGTCCGAGGAGTCGACCATGCCGCCAGGAAAGACATGAGCATTAGGCATAAATCCGCTCTTGGAGCTTCGTTTGAGCAACAAAACGTCGTAATCAAAGCGGGACATGTGGGGCAGGTGTGAGCCTCCGTCCCCGCCGACCCGCGCAGTCCGAGACGATAAGCTGTCCGCGCCGACCCGGTGTCCTGCGGCTAATATGAGAGTAGCCGCCTCCTTCCAGTGTTTCAGCGCGGTGTTCATTATCAGATTACTAGATTTAAAAAAAAACAATGTTTTTTGCAGTTCACTGTCTCTTAAAGTTTGAGCCCCAGTAGTCTCACGGTCATTTGTTTTGTCGGAATTGACGTAGTTAGTGAGCGATACGGGCCACTACCGCCCCCTACCGGCCGGAGGACCTGAAGTGAAATTTGCAGGTACTTCCGCGTTTTTTTATGCTGTTGCTTACTGGCAATAAATCTTATGTTGCCTCAAGTTCAATAAAAGGTTCCGTCACACAATCAAGTCAAAACAGACAATTTATTAGTGGAAAAATGAGTGAAAAACCACAACCACCCAATAACTACGACAAAATTTAACCATACAACAAAATTCAGATAACGCTGCAAACTCCAGGTTTCCACACCACTACACACATAAGCAGGGTCAGGACTCCTACACCTAAAGGCTTGTGGCTATAAATTACATCTGGTGTTATATAGTGAGGTGGCTGAAAAAGACTAAAAACAAAAATAGAAGTCCGCCCTCACAAGACACACTCCCAGATCCTCTGGTCTACAGGCCACGCAAGGCCGGGCGGACTAACAAAAACAACTCATTAAACTCAACTCAAAAAAGGACAGCAAGAAACTGTACATCTGAAACTATAAAATACATAAAAATCAAATTAATAACTAGACAGTTCCATATACAATTTATTTTAAGTCATTAAACTACAATATATAAAAAACAATAAACTCTATACTTGACACGTAGTCACTCCCACATGCAACTGAATGATGTAGAAAACACCTTCAAATCTCGTGTGGCCACACTGCAACATCCATACATACAACACATTAAAAGAGGTACCTGCATTGAGTTTTAGAAACCACCAAACCATGATAAAAATGTGATTTCTTACCACACACTCACAGAGACACAAACATCACCACACCTACTCCTTCATCTGCTTGCTTTTCCATCAGTGGGGAGCACCAACAGGTGCCACTGGTTACACTTATACCCTTTGGAAAGCCTGTTTATTTCCATTTAAATGGAGCCACATTTGTTAGGAAAGCAGCAGAGTTGAGTATTTGGGTTGTCTCCATGAAAAACTTGGCAATCTTTGCCAGTGCCCAACAACTTGTTCTGCTAATGACTCTTGTTTGGTGTTGTTTATTGGACTGGATGATTGAAGTCTAAAGAAAAAGATTTGTAATTTAACTATTTAAATCATTTAACAAATAGAAGCCTTAGTAGCATGTGGAAGAGCCATACCCAGCCACAACAGCCTTGCATCTGCTCCTCATGCTGCTCACCAGCTTGGTCACACATTCCTGTGGGATGGCATCCCATTTTCAACCAGTGTTTGTTGCAAGGCAGCCAATGTGGTTGTGTTGGTCACTCTGGAATGAACAACATGCCCAAACTGATCTCAGTGGAGTTGAGGTCAAAACTGCAGGGAAGTCATTCCATCCTTTCCACTCCCAAATTCTAGAGGTAGTCTCTGATAAACCCTGCTTTGTGGGGGCAAGCATTGCCATCTTAAAGAATATTTGGTTTGAGAGTGTGGAGAGATGGGATGACCAGCGGTTGCTCACAAGTGCTGACAGTCCGGTGCCTGATCAAGAGTCAGTAGCAGAATAAGTTGTTTGGCACTAGCAGAGAAGGGTGCATACTCAGCTCTGCTGCTCAACCCACAAATGCATTTTCCTAACAAATGTGGCTTCATTTAAGTGGAAATAAACAGGCTTTCAATTGGTATAAGATTTACTGTCAGTAAGCATTGCTACAGCAAAGACATAATCAACCAAACACACATTTGCTCACTTTTTGTGCTGTTTAATTATTACCTTGCTGCTGTATATTCAAGTATTCATTTTCCTAATATGCCTAGCTGTAATTTCTTATCTGGTGCTTAAAATGGTGATGTGACACTATGACTGTGTAGGTGGGACTTTAAGCTCCACATCCTCTGTGTGCAGACACTTGCTCCAAATTACAATAAGCCAGCCCTCTTGATATTATAGCTACACTTCTGTGCAATGGAAGCAGATGGAGACAGGTTGTCTATTTTTACATACAGTCTTTGGGAATGAGTGCTGATTACCAACACCAGGTACTGTTCTCTCACTGGTTTACCTGCATGCAGCTGAAAAACATCTTTTTATTTTTACATTTTTTGTAAACTTTTTTTTTACCCTTTGTTCATATAGTATGTAATATTCAGCAATAATAAAATGGATGTGCATTGAATCATTCAAATGCTGTAAGTTTGTTTGAATGTTTAAACTCAGTCACAGGGGTCTAAATATACTGCAACACTGCAGTGAATAAATAGTGAGTCCCTGCTGAATAAATTCCTTCGAAACTGGCTTACCGTGATGGCTGTAAATGAAATCAGTCAGATCTTAAGCGCTCACCCCCCCACCGAATGTGTCTGAAACTTGGTCATGTTGTTCTTGTTCTTCTCAGGGTTACTGAGTTCAGATATCAAAGTGTTCCTTTGCTAGCAGATTACAACTGCGTACAAAGCTACTGCTCAAACGTTGCAAGTTTCATGAAAGAAAAAAAAAGTGAAACAGTTCAGGAGTGTCAACAACAAAATAAAAAAATGGGTCAGAAAATGAAACCTTTTGATTTAAGGAAACTCTATATTTGTTAATGAGGTGCCATTTTGTTGGTCATGTCATTTGATAAGGAAAGGGTTTGAGCAAAGCAGAAGCTGGCCATTTAAGACACCTGATGCTGAACAGGAGATAAATTCTATTAACATAAGGAAAAAGAAAGTCAAGTCAGAAAATAACAGCAACATTAAAGTGTCAGATTCTCTTACAGGCACAGACTCCTTAACATATGGGGCAAAAAAAACGAGTAAAAAGAGGAGAGGAACATAAAAGTGATGTGGTGCGCACACAAATGTACAAGCACACAACTTCAGTGGTGTCGTATAACTTTATCAAAAAGGGCATTGTGTAGGAAGCCTGGTAAGGTAAGCTCGGGGTGGGGGGTGGGGGATGTTTCAGGATTTCAGTGTAAAAAGAAAAAGTCCTGCATGCTTTTACTGATCTCTTATCTTGGACACTTCCATCTGAGCTCCAATCGGTGATCTTTATTTACTTAGAACTCTGGTTGTAAGCCAGCCCCCACTTCCATCCAGGGCTGTCCAGGTCGACCAATCCGATCTGGGAACATCCCATCAAGGGAGTGTGTTCAGGCTTACAGAGTCCCAGGTTTTCTGTTGGGTCAGACTTTCCTGTTATTCTTCGCCTAACTGGCATCACCTGTGCAAACACATCACTGTGTTTGGGTTTTGTGAAAACTGAGCACTGAAAGTTTATAGATTTTCACTAAAGTGGTTTAATTCCAAGCTGCATGTAAGTAAAACACATTTTATTTCTATTTCAGTACTTTTATTTTAGCAAAGTCTCAAATCTGTTACCTTTGTTAACAGCTGAATACACTGATTATACATTAACGCAATGGGAAGTTAAACATTACTCCTGAGTATAATATGAGTGAGGGTAGCCAGCATTTCTACATACGTTTCTGTAATTAAGAAAAATAATCTGGCATTTCTACCCACCCCTGCTGCATCTAAATGCATAAGTCTGCTTTTTTTAAATCCTGAGCTACCAGGGTAACTGAACTTTTTGAAATATGTTTTTTACTACCCCAAAAGTAAAACTGGATATATTGATAGAATATGCTTTTAAAGTTACAAAAAATAGTGATAAATGTCTAGACAAACAATGATTTTTTTTATAAATTCTGACTGTCTGTAATCTGTAATGGCCTTTTTCTGTGAAGTTTAAATCCACTCTAAATCAGAGCAAAGGTGTTTAGCTGTAAACAGTGTGTTTTGAGAAAGTTAAAACTGCCTGGCTTTTCCTGAACTGATTCACAGAAACTGTAAAATGTCACTTATTGAGGCTCAAATTTCATGTCTCAAAGACCCAGGATTAAATTCAGCACTATGACAAAAATAACAATGTAAAGAAATTAGATTTTTGGTGGATTTTGACTAATGTTTTGTTCATTTTTGTGTTCCTTATTTAGTCAGATCAGATTTTATTTATTTATTTATTATTTATTTATTTATAACAGGGAACAGTGGTTCCTACAAACATTATCTTGTGACCTGTGTGATAAACTTTGATAAGATGCTTGAAATTGTAAAATTAACTGCTGTAATAACGTTTTTCAAGCTCCTGTCGACTCAAATGGCAGCAGACAGCGTCAGGAAGGAGTCGCAGAATGGCTGCACTGACCACAGTGGCCACACCAAAGACAAACCCAAAGCGAAGGCAGCTGTGCTTCACAAAGATGTGAGTGTCTCTTAGCTGGCTGGCCCGAGAGGGTCTTTGAGAAAGAGAATTGTTAGATGTTCACACCACAGATTTCAACCGTCTGTACCTTTTGCACTAAAGGGGTTAAGGCTTGGTACCAAGCAGTGCCACCACAAATGTCTCTGCAAATTAACTGTGCAGTCATCCACTCAGAGGTGCTGTCGAGGCTCTCTAAGCTTCCTGAGCCCTTAGATGCATTTAAGGGGACTGAAAGGATTTCAATAAATAATATAGCTATTATTATTGAATCATTTCCCAATATGTTATTGTTGAGCCTTTTAGGAAATCCTAAAAGATACAGTCTTATCGTGTTTGTGAACAAACTATCAATCTGCAGAAACAGACAGTTACAATAAACATTTATATTTCAAATTCCTTTGTAAAAGATGAAATGTTTTTAGGAATTATTATTGGAAGTCCATTTGGCTTCTTATTTAACATCTTGGACTGTCATAAAAGAGACTTCTTTGTTCAGTTAAATGATAAAATCAGTGAACTTCCCTCCATTTTTAATCTCAGTGTTTTCTAATTCTTCTGAATTTTTGCAGAAAGATAGAAAGGAAGGAGGGTTGATTTGATGCTCTGAATACTGCAGGTCAAGCTGACCTTCTTGGTGACCTGCAGGTATTAAATGCACAAATTCATGTTAAGTATAGAATGTATTTGATATGGAAAATATCAAGAAATGTGGGAGATGATTAACAGAGAAATAATAATATGGCTAAATGAGAAGTAAATATTACATTTCCATTGCAAGCCATTAACTCAGATGTGCAAGTAACTGTCCATTAGTCTTTTGTTTTTGTTGCTTTTGAGGGATACAATAAATCTGGGTTACTCCCAAGCCTTTTTATTGCAAACTAAAATTTATATTCAAAATTAAATTAGATTTTACTCTATAGGAAGCCTGCTGTAATAGTCTTAATTGTGATTTTATCTAAACACTAACAATGTTAACATGCTCATCAGCACTCTAGGACTTAACTTCAAAATTGGAGAGATTTCTTTTTTTAAAACATCGGTATTTCAGCTACACTAAGTTCTTTCAATACCAGAGGAATCTCTTACCTCTCATACATTACTGAAGAGAATGGAAAGAGACCATCTTATCTGGCAGGTTATAATGGTCCTTCGTGTCTCTTAAACATGATTTTCTAAGAAAATTAGTTCATTATTTTTTAACAAACTTCAGGAAACAGCCCCATACAGACGGACAGCAAGTGAAAAGGTGAACTGTCAACTGTCAAGTTTCTTCTGTCATCTCTCTTTTCATTCATGAAGTAGTGCTCATTTTGGTTTCTGAGCCTCCACGGTTGATAAATGTGTTTTAAAATTATTTACCGTGTGGTTCGTTTTTCTAGAAACAAGTAACCAATATGTTGTCATTTGGACATTACTGTTGATTTGAACTGAAGCTGATGGATGACAAATATTGATGCTGAGCTAAATGCTGGTTGTATCCTTTCTCATTGAAGGTAAACAGAAAATGTTAGTGAGTTTGGTTTATGCTTCAAAACACATGGGAGGCTGAGGAATGTTAAAGACAGGCAAAGTTCAGGTCTTGTGATATTTAACTGGTGGCACTTAACCCCTCATTTAGGCAGTGTTTGTACTGGAATACCTTGCATGTTAAAAAACCTGACCCCAGATGATTCTGATCTGTTGGCAACATGCGAGAAACTAGGTGAAAGAATGGTTCATAAATTAAAATTTTAACTGAGCTAAAAAACTCAGACTGAGCTGCTGAGGAGATGAAAATTTAGGAGATTATCAAAGTCACAGTAGTTAAAATAAATATCATCTCAAGGCAGTCTTTGTTAATTTATGGAGAGGATGTTGAATCATGACCACAGTCTGTTGAATTGGCAATTGGCAGCTGGATTCTCCTAACAGATGGAGTGAAGATGCCATGCTTGCATTAAAAAAATATACAATCACACATTCAGTATTAAATGAATCCAAAGGGATGATAAGTAAATAATGACACTGAATAAAAAGTGAATCTGAAAAAAATGGTAGTGGTGTACATAACATCCTTTACCAATTTCTAAGAGTCAAAGAGTCCTTGGCAGAGGACTCTTTGGCCTAAAACATCCAGAAATCAAACCATCAACTTGAATTTTCCATAAACATAAAAAGACAGAAAACAGCTGAAAATCTATACAAGTATTCAGAATTTAAAACATAAAAAGGGCCTAAAAATATTATTAGTAAAAATGATCTATTTTCTGCATCTGTTTATTTGAAGTAATAAAGGATTTATAATATTAGGTTTCTCAAGCTGTGACCGCCTAACTGTCACATCAAATTGTTTCATTGCTTATTAGCTTCCAGTTAATCGATAAAGAAAGGTGTCTCTCTGTCTTTAGTTTGATCTTCAACTGAACTGCAGCTCAGTGACTGACAGGCTCTTAACTGTGACAGTTTCTTCATTGGGTAGTTGGATCATAGATCTTCACAACACATACTAAAATTGAGATGTGATAAAATAATATTGTGTAATATAGTTAACAAACATTTAATTTCCTCATAATTATTGCGTTGAGATACAAAAACTGAATGGAAATACATGTACGGAAAATTTTTACCTGTGTTTAATTTCTTTCTGTTTTGTTTCTTTGTTTTTGCCTGTATTTGTCCAGGTTGGTCTGCTGAGTGGCATTTCTCTAATTGTGGGGACTATGATTGGCTCAGGCATCTTCATTTCTCCTAAATCTGTTTTGCTGTACTCAGGAGCTGTGGGACCCTGCCTTCTCATCTGGACTGCCTGTGGAGTGTTATCCACTTTGGGTAAGATATATAAGTTGAAAATGACGCATCCCTTTTAGACATGATCACAGTTCTGTAGGCTGATTCAGTAAAACTCTGATTTGTCAATTTTATGTTTAGCAGATTCCAATTTATCAGCATAAAATATACACGTATTTTCAAAATTTTTGATTGAACTGAAAGTTTGACTGTGTTTACAATAAAATGTTCACAGTAAAAACCTTTCACCAGAACCACCGTCTGCAGAGCTTGGAAATCTACAAATAATATCTCTGGTGTTATTAGACAGAGATATTTGTAAGATCTCCCTGGAACAGAATTACTGTACCTTGTTTCTTCTTTATAAACCAGATTAAAGCTCCTTAATATGCTCTATTTATCTTTCTTCCACATTAAGGAAAAACACAAAAGTGCACCATATCACAAGACAATTTTTTTCTACAAGAGCTCAACTTAAAATAATGTGTCCAACATAATATTTGTCAGAAAATAAAACAATGTCAGATGTGTTAGACTGTGAAATGATTTGTTTATTTTTTTATTACTGTAGAGTAAATTACAGTGTGATAATCACGACAATTGAACACATTTGTTATTTAAATTTCCCTTTATGTCATCACTTTACGTGGCAGTTGGTGCTTTAAAGGAAACCCTCAGCTGTAACGGTAAAGCAGCACACATACCTCTGCAGAAACTCTAACTTTCTGTTTACTTATAAATTTTATACTCTGTACAGCACTATGATTAGCTAAGTTGTTTTTTAGTGATTTAGTAGCCTATTAAACCTTGACTTGACAACACAGTGAATCACTGATGTGTAGAAATGATTTAACCTGCTGCAGTGATGAACCTTGGACATCAGGTTTTCCACATATACCCTTTTCCCCCACCCCTCTACACACACCCACACACCTTCACTCACAGATTCACAAAAAAGTCCTGATAATTGA
>JAOXNZ010000044.1:13131819-13147316 GCA_028566095.1 Kryptolebias brasiliensis
ACACCCCCCCCCCCCACACACACACACCCTCCCAAGCCAAAGTTAGTTTTACAGAAGCCTTAATCTGTCAAATTAATCAATTCATTATATAGGAGAGAGTGACTGATGCTGTAAATGAAATATGTGTTGGACTTTTGAGTTTTTGTGATTTTGTTTTTTAACAGCACCAGATTTACAGGTCATTGTTTTACGAGGATTATAAAATGTCATCTTCCATTTTTTTCCCCCCACACAGCACAAACTCCCACTGGCATTTCCTGTAAATTGTCTGTTATTGTGTAAAAACTCCTAGAATACACAGGACTTTGTCCTTCCGTTTCAGGGTAGTAAATGTTAATGTGTAAATATGGACAACATGACTAAATGCTTGTAAGTTGGGTAAGCAGTGGTGTAATCACACACCAAATTGTTCTGGAGAATACAAATTACATTAAAATGAACTTCATCCTGTTACTAAATTAGACAGTTTATATTTGGATATCATGTTTTCAAAAATGTCATAATTAAAAAAATAAATATATATTTGAGTAAAAGTTTACAAAATTCTTACTATTAGTAACATAAATTAACATAAAGTAAATGCTGTTTTGGTATTGAATCAACATACTTTGGGACAGCAGGTACTTACTTTTGAAAATATTTTTCCAAATAAAGACATTTAAAACACATTTTTTTTTAGCATGCCCATGTTTTGTTGATGTTTCTTCTTTTCTTTTTTCTGTGTTTGTACTCAGGAGCTCTGTGCTACGCTGAACTTGGTACCATGATCACCAAATCAGGAGCAGAGTATTCCTATTTAATGGAGGCTTTTGGCGGCCTCCCGGCCTACCTTTACTCCTGGACCTCTGTCATGGTGCTGAGGCCCTCCTCCTTTGCCATCATCACTCTGAGCTTTGCAGAGTACGTTTCTGCTCCTTTCTACCCAGGCTGCGCTCCTCCTGTTGTGGTAATCAAGTGCCTTTCAGCAGCTGCCATATGTAAGAACATGATTAAATGCGAAAACGTTTATAAGTTATAACAGTCTTTTAAGCTAATAAAATATATGGTTAATTGTTAACAAAGGATTTGCATGTACTGAATAATCTCAGACAAAGATTTGAGCAAATCAAATATTTCATTATTGTTTCTAAGTTATTGCAATAGGATGATGAAACTGTAGTATGCTGTAACCAAAAGGAAAAGGAAATTTGGAACAGATTGTACAAAAAGTAGCTTGTCTTTGAATAAAACGGTTTCAGCTGCATATTCAAGAATACAGCCATTTATGTTATTCAATCTCTTGTTTCTTCTCAGTTATAATCATCACTGTGAATTGCTTGAGTGTCAAACTGGCAAGTTTTGTGCAGAACTTTTTCACAGCAGCCAAACTTATCATCATAATCGTCATTGTGGTAGCTGGCATCGTTCTGATGGCACAAGGTGAGAGCTTCTGGACCTCTCAGTGTTCTTGATTTAAATATATGAAATACAGCTGATGTGTTCTCTTAATATTTTTTACATGCTTTTGTATATTTCTTGTGTTTTGGGGTCTAGGAAACACACAGAACTTGTCAAATGCCTTTCAAGGCTCAAAGACATCTGTTGGAGCAATCGGACTTGCATTTTATAACGGGCTCTGGGCTTATGATGGATGGTAACAGTTAATGTTCTCTTGACTTTCCCTGTTTTAGAATTTACATAAGATGACCACATTTCTTTTTAAACCTGCTTTTTCCATCAGCTGATCGTTATGCTGACTGATAGGGTTCTCTATCAACTTCTCCAGCATTTGAGACTAAAACTAAAGCCCTTTAAATACAGTAAACTACCTTTTCAGGTTCTCTTTTTTGACTGAGTGGAACCTATTTCCCGAACAAACTGTTTTTCATTGTGTAATCTGTAACCTAGAAATCTGGTGATGAGAGAACATAGGTGATGGCGTTTTTTAGGTTTACAAATGTAACAAACATGAAATGGTATGGCCATAAAGAGCATCATTCCTCTTCTCCCTTAGAGAAAACCTCCTACAGACTGCCCTGTTTAGCCAGCTGTCTGATGTTATCAAACCTACAGACCAAACGACTGATGAAGTTCATGGTCACTGTTGTTACTGACAACATGTTGAAGTCATCAGGCTTTAATGCTTCTCTGATGTATAACTACATGTCAGTTTGCATGTCCCCTGTGGTGTCATGTGCTGCACATTTGATGCCGTTTATCACATTAGACAATCTTCCAGTGATGTTGATCTGTAGATGTATTCAGGGTTGGTTTTTTAAAACATATAGTACAGTCATTTCAACAATAAGCTCGACACAAGACTGAATTAATGTTGTTTAATGAAAACTCAAAACCTTTGCAACTTAAGGTCTGTTGATGAATCTACATGATCAGTTCAAACAAATTTGCAGTCTTACTTTTGGCGGGACCTTTTTTTTCAAATAAATTGCCCCTAATTTGGACACAAAACTCAAATGGCTGACTTGCTGTTGGGACTTAATAAGATGCTTTTAGAGGATGTTAAATATGTGTGCAGATCTTTATATATTTAATGATATATGAAGAATACTTAAGATATTAATGATAATATTGGTCATACAGCAAACAATTTCACATAATTGTTTTAAATATCCCATTATTTTACCAGGAACCAACTAAATTTCATCACAGAGGAGCTGAAAGACCCATATAGGTAAAATATTTACTTTTAAACATTCTGTTCAAGGAATGGTTTTTGGTTATTTGTACAAAATTTATGTTTGGGCTTACCCCAAAAAAGGGACAAGTACATTTTCAGCTCAACAAATTATTCACAATTTAATTGCACATTTCCTAAAGAGACACTGACAATAAATCCTGAAAAACGTCTTTCCTGATTTAGTTTTATTTGCTAATTTATTTCAGAAATTTGCCACTGGCCATCATCATTGGAATCCCTTTGGTTACTGTGTGCTACGTGTTGGTCAATGTTGCTTATTTTACTGTTATGACCCCCACTGAGCTGCTGTTGTCTCCAGCTGTTGCTGTGGTGAGGAGAACTGTGCTTTGAAACTATAAGAGTTATAGACTTTTACAAATGGTTTCTCATCAGTATGATGTAAATTTAAATATTAATAGGCATTAATGAGAACTTTCTAAAAGAAGCTAATTACCACGGCACACATAGGAAGTTTGCTTTTTTTTTTTCCTCTGAGAGTTTTAGATTAAACCCAGTAATGGCCCATTTGTTCCACTCCCTTGTCTTTTCTGAAGGATTTTTTTCTGCCTCCATAGACTTTTGGAGACAGAGTCCTTTACCCTCTGTCCTGGATTGTTCCTCTGTTTGTCGTCTTCTCAACATTTGGTTCTGCCAATGGAAGTTGCTTCACTGCTGGCAGGTAAAACAAAAGTTTACACAATAATGACAATAATGATGAGGATACACTCTCACTGGCTGCAGTGCAAGTTGGTCTTTGTCTTTATGTTTGTATGAAATCAGAGAATGATGACACAGTAAAAATCATACAAGAAAACTGCTGTAAAGTGTAATAAAAGTGATGGACGTTTGTCTTCCTCCTCCACCAGACTGTCTTATGTATCTGGCAGAGAAGGTCACATGGTGAAAATCTTATCCTATATAAGTCTGAAGCGCTACACTCCTTCACCTGCTCTCATATTCAATGTGAGTCATAAATATCTCTTTTACATTAGATGTGCTCTCACAGATCACACTTCTTAACTTTCTAATGTTTAGACTTGTGCACTTTGATTGTGAGTTGATTTGCAACTTCTAGAATTTGTGCAATCAAAGTTACCATTAAGACTGCTGCATTCTTATATATAAAAAAGGTTATTCAGCTGTATGTTTCCTATCTGTTTTATAGGGGATTTTGACTTTTTTCTACATCATCCCAGCAGACATCAACAGCCTCATTAACTACTTCAGTTTTGCTCAGTGGGCGTTTTATGGGCTGACAGCTGTGGCTCTCATAGTGATGCGTTTCACCAGGAAGGAACTCAAAAGACCTGTAAAGGTGAATCTCTCTGGAGGCTTTTTATTGACACTTTGAGCAGTTTATTTTAATTCTTTGCTACAAACTAAAGTAAGTGACAGATGTCTTTTGGAGGTCAATGTTGTTGATATGTGGGGATATTTTTTCAGCTTTTAAGCTAAATTCTTGAGCTGTTAAATGCTTTTTAATATTCTTTTTTTTTCTTTCTTAGAAATTATAATGGGGCACAGCCTTTCAGCATGGTGTATGCAAAATTAACATTCTCTGCGTTTGTGTCTTACCATCTAAAGGTGCCAGTTGTCCTGGCTGGTATCATGGTTGTGGTGTCTTGCTACCTTGTCTTGGCCCCAATCATTGACAAGCCTGAGCTGGAGTACCTTTACTGTACTATTTTCATCTTCAGCGGACTCCTCCTTTACTTCCCCTTTGTGTATTGGAAAGTAAACTGGGCACAGATATTCATGAGTATGTTCCCTTTTTGAGTTTATCCTCAAAGTCTTCTATTTGTTGAGTTGCTTATATGTTAAATCAAATGAAATGTATTCAAATGTAAATATTAGATTAGAAACAACCTATATTTCTCTGCAGAGCCCATCACCATGCATCTCCAGCTGCTGTTGGAAGTGGTTCCTCCAGAGAAAACTGAATGAGAAGTGACCATCGGCTCAGTTGAGTCTCAAAGAGTTCCTACCTGAAAGCATTTGGATGGTGCTCAGATAAGATCAAAGTCAAAAACCTGAACTTACTCCGTTCAAAAAGCTGTTTTCATGTCAGAGCAGAACTTGTAAAAGCTTCTTTGGAGCAGTTTTAATAAAAAATAAAAATAAAAAGTTGTGGTTAGAAATAATATCCATGCATACAGTAAGGTTTAAAATTCAGAACACATGGTTAGGGTAAAAACAAAGACACATTTTGAGGTTAGACATTTGATGATTCCGGTCATGTCATGTGGATGTTGCGTCACAATTAACAGCAGGGTGGGGTTTTGTTTTTCCTCGTTTTTCCTCTCATAAATGTTAACCATGAACTGTGAGTCTGCTGTGTTTCAGAGACGAAAACAAACACAAGTGTTGTGGTAAAACCTGGCTGCATGACAAAAGGAAAAGTTGTTCATAAACCTGTGCTCTGGGGGTAATATAAAACCTTCTGATGAGTTCAGAAATATTTTCAGTGTCTCTTCAAGGAACACCCCTATGTGAGATTTCTTTTCATGCTTATTTTTTATTTCTATTTGAAAATTAAACATCACTTGCATGAAATATTTCCACAACCTGTATATTAATGAAATTGGACATCAGATTACGTCACTGTTTTTATTTTTTCATTGCTGCACATAGATTACTGTAGAGCTTCTATTCACATATGAATAAAGGGACATTTTAAATACATTAGCATAGTGGTTCCAAAATGTTTTTAGCGTCCAACGCACAAAATGATAGTGACAAATGCTTGTGACCCCATCTACTGCCAGTTTAAGTATACAAAAATAGCAGCACAAGCAGTTTTAACCTTTAACAGCTTTTGCCTTTTTTATGCTTTTATGACAAGTGTTTTTATCCTTGTGACAATTGTGGTAAAAATATGTTGTAAGCAATCATTTATAAATGTTAAATTGACATCTGAAAATTGTCTAAGGATCCCTAGTTGGTGTTTCAAGACCCACACTGGCATCCTGAACTTTGGGAACCACTGCATTAAGGAATGAGGCACATGAAGACTTTGGTTTTGAGAATATAAATGAATACATCTGAAATTCTGTTATACACGTATAGTTTAATTGCTCAATTATACTGTAACAGTACTGTATTGTGTAAGCTTATTTTTTATAAAAGATGTCAATCTTGCTATGTACAGTATAAAGATTATGTTGATATCTGCATATTGGACCTTTGCAAATAATTACCTAAGTCGGATTTTACACATCTGCGATGGACTTGAGACCTGCCCAGGGTCTACCTCGCCTCTTGCAGTGACTCCTGGAGATAGGCACCTTTACTGTCAGTTGAGGATGGTCTAAAGTTAGTTATTACTCAGTGTGATTGGAGTTTGATTACAATAAAAGTCAGTATTCAGAAGGCCATGTGAGCAGATTCTGTATAAACAGATACAAAGAGCTCCTGCCTGAACCACTGTACCAGTATTTTAAGTTATGTATTGCAGACGGAGAAATACAGCTACAATAACATCAACCAAACAGTAGGCAAATGAGCAGCAGGTATAACACCTTTGGTGCTGTATTGCTGTTTTAATGAGAGTTTTTATGAGTCTCGGAGGTTTCTTCAAATACAAACCAATAAATGAAAACAAAAGTCTAAATTGAAACTGTTTTATTCCTTTACTGTTTGTCCACCAGATGTCACTACAACACTGATATATTAGACTGTTTGCACTGTTGTCATCAGATTTGAAAACTAGTCACATACTCCATAAATTTGTTATGCATATTTAATGTAACAAACAACAACAAAATGCAGAATGTATCCATCAAGTTTGTTTAGATCTTTTAAATTCTAACTAATAAAAATTGAAAAGATGTGCCACCGTATCTGTTACTGGTTGTACTACACAAATGTTGCTAATGAGCCAATTGAACAAAAAACCCTCAACAATCATAACGCAGTTTTTATTAATTTACAACCTACTGTTTTAATTTCTTGTAACAACCACAGTGAAAAAAATGCTTTTAGAAATCCTTTTTACAATTAACTTAAGTTATGGACATTATCTCAACCCCATGATGCAACACACACACACACACACACACACACACACACACACTTAGTACTTCACAACTCACAGTGGGGTGCTGACTTCATCTTTGCAGAGTGTTGGTTTAAGAAAAAAAAATATGTAGAGAAGACCTGTGTGTAGACTGTAGGAACAGGAGGTTATGTGAAACCTGGTTTGGTTTTTGTTGCCCTCTACTGAAACAAAATCTCCTAAAAGCGACGTCTGAGACTAAAACGAGGGAGTTTTCTAAGATCAGTGCAAGTAAATCTGACTTTATTGTTGACAATGAATGTTTGCTATGTCGTACAGAGATGAGTTGTTAAAACCATGGCTGTGAATCTGTAAATTCCTTTAACGTAACAGGTTATTCCATATCTCTTCACAACTTCCAGGCTGTGGGTGAATCTTTTGCAGTAAAGACGAGCAAGCACTTACATTCTGTTTCATCATTCTTTAATGAGTATTGGGTCCCAGGCTTAAGGAAAGAGCATTTATCATTTGGATAACAGGTAAAAGAGGTAGAAATTATCTGGATTTATGAGGAATTTTGACTTTATGTCTTTTTGGTGCTTTTGAGGTGATGCAAACCAACTCTCCATCTATTTAGTGGGAGTAGTGTATATTGAACAAATGACATTGAACAAGAGGTGAGTTAAATTATTTGGTGTTGTCAAACAAAATATTTAACAGCCAGAGATCTACACTAAATGAGATGAGTGAAACTGTGGTTCTGTTTAAATATTTTTATGAAGTGCACTTGACAAAATGAATCATAATTTACAGGGATGCTAGTTGTATAAGATTAGAAGATAAAGTTGTTTCTTCTCAATTTGAAGTCATAAATGTAGGACTGCTACAAAAAAAAAGCTGCACACAGATTGTCATTTATTGCTTTGACATTGTCAAATATTGTAGTCTCAGACAACAAGCGTAAATCTTTTTTGTATTCTGTGGATAAAATTTTGCATCAGCAGAAATTGTGATCTCAGTTTTAATAGGTATTATCAGTGAAATCTGCGAGTATCACAACTAAGAGTACTTATGCTGCAGTAAAATAATACTAGGGATTTCACTTTAATAATAAGTATTCCCCACCTCCCTGAAAGGCAGACAATCATTTAAATACTTGTGGCTGTGTGTGTTTGTTTGTCTGTTAGCAAAATATGTAATGAACCTCTGAATGGATTTAATGAAATTCTTAGTAAGTATCCATTGGATGTACATCTACAACTGATTAATTATTGGAGTCAACCTGATTTAAGATGACCACCACAGCTAATAGGATGTTTTACAGTTATTGAGCTAAATTTTGGTGTAGTAGCTGAGAGTCATCCCCAAATAATACTTCAAGTGCTAACAGATCATGCAACATCTTTAGTAAATATTTTGGCCTGCAAGGCTGTAAGTGATATGCATTCCTTCAAGGAATGTTTCATTTGTAATCAGCATTATACTTTCAGTTTTGTACAGTGGTTATTTCCTGTAGGCCTCACCAAAGTGTCGCAGTAAAGGTTTAAGAGATCATGGATGGAAATAATATGAGTAAAGAAGAAACCTAGCAAGCCCAACATTAACATCTGTAGCAGGATGAGAGGAAGGGTACATTCTGGACAGATTTAAAACTTCTCTAAAAGTAAACACACTGGTCTCGGAAGTTTGAAAAGACATAATCACATGGAGTTATTTCCATCTGTTAATTACTGACTGTGGCCTGTCCTAATCAAATTTGGCATTGCTACGGCAGCAGAATGATTGAACATTAATATGTTAAATATTCAGCTGAAAGTGTTTGAGCACTCTAACACACATTATGGAGATAAGCATGCAGCATTGCCAGCATGGACGCACATGCACACACTCACGGTACCACGTACAATACACTCAAATATTGCCTCATTAATGGATAGAAGCTCTGATGAGATCTCATCTGCATATCATTATCATGACATTACTGTGCTTTTCCAATCAATTACTGAATTAGCATTTGGATTAGAAGCTCGCAATCATTCAGCGACCTTTCCAAAAACTACATTATAATGTGTCACTAATGAACATATGCTACAAATGAAGTCTGTGCTTGTTCTGATTGTTTTTTTAGATTATTAGAAATAATGCGCCAAGACTTCAGGGTGTACGAGAAGGGTTTCTGATTTTAACTCTCAAGGTTTAACTGACCTAATGTTTTGTCATATATAATTGTTGGATCGTTAAAACAACCTATTATTTAAAAATGTAACTCCTAATGAACTGAATTTACAGACTTTGGCAGATTAGTAAAGCAAAGTCACAGTGAAAAAGAACATTGTTGAGGAATCCATTAGAGCACCCCATAGGTATTTTTACTCCTGATTATTTCTGGTTAAAAACAGCATTTCATATCCTCTAATGGTAATTATAACTTTTAAGTTTGATAAGGCTGATTAATTAAGGTAATGATTTATTATATGACTAAACATTTAGGTATAAAGAAAGCTTTGCTTTCTAATTTGGTTTATTTTATCAGTCTTAAATGACAGCAATGGAACATGGCAAAAGATTTTAATTCTATTGAATCAGTATCATGGTAAATATTTGGTCAAGAGATTTTTTCTTTCTTCATTTTCTCTACCAACACTGAAATAAAGTTTCCACACAAGCCTGTGATTGATATGAACTGACTCGTTGAATTCCCAGGACCAATTTCAGTCCCTCTTTATGTGGTTTAAAGCCAGATAACCCTCCTTCAGCTGCTCCTCTTCTCTTTCTGAAAGTAAAACAAGACAAGTCATCTTTAAAAATATATGTTTTAGCATCACACAGCAAGTTTTAGACATAATGATGCTCCTATTGCTGCAAGCATTAAAGGAATGTGACAAAGGATAAAGAGTTGATACACACCTGCTTTTGATTTATATAACCGGTACAATCCCTTTGTATATCTGGCATGTCAACATGACCTGCTTTCTTCCATTGGAGGGCACACTTGAATAAGCCATGGATTTAAATGGAGCCAAAAATCACTTCATGAGCATTTTCTTATAATTGGGTGTTACTCCAACATGGCACAGCTCCCAGAAATGTCCTTTCATTGACTTTAATGTTAAGATAGTTATATAAAATATTCTCTTTGTCTTTATTATTAGGTTTCAAATGACTGTTCTTGAGAATCATCGTCTTAATAATTTTGTTTGACAGCCTTTCTCATTATGAAATTCGGTGTATCTGCTGTTTTTCTCCATTCTTTAAGTGGATTGCTGTTGACTTTCTTAAAGTGACGCCACATGGTTTTTGAGTTAGAACAAAAACACAAACTGAAAAGAGGATTAAAAGTCAGTCATTCTCCTTAGTCAGGAAATGTCTGTCTTATACAAAACAATAGCTAAAGAGACAATTGTGGAATGCATTTCCAACATCTGGATAACTTATTTACAAATTCTCTACAGCACAAACTAAGGTGTGCCGTATATGTGGCATTGGATTGCTGAGACTGTCCTTCATTGCCCTGTGAAAGCTGAAAAGTTGAAGCTGAATCTATTTAAGTTTGTTTTTTCACTAAACACATTTTGATTATCAAGCGTGAGTTCCATGTAACAACTGAGGTTAATCTCTTTTGTGGATCAGACTGAAAAATTTCTTAACTTTGACTTAAACTTTTCATGTTTCTCCAAATGGTAAAAGTATGGTAATGAAAATATTAACATTTTTTAAAAACTGTTTAATGTATTTGTTCGGTCACCAGCTCAGCTGTTAATGTTTTATCCAACATTACAGGTAATAATGAAAAATCCTCTGGGCAGACATTATAGATTGAAACTCAAATCTACCAGTTCAGATCCTGGAGTGCAGAGATGCTCCCCCTCAGCAACATGTCCAGGATTACACCATCTGTTGTTAACAAACACAGCAATCTCTCCTCCTTTACTCCTGTTCTGTCAACAGCCTCTGTCTGTCTGTAGAGGCGGTGGAGTCTGGAGTCTGTCTCTGCAGCACCGTCTTAGTGAACCACATTACCAACACTATAATAAACATTTTGACTTTTTGCTTTGTCTTTGTCTCCACTGCAAGATCTTGTCTTGAACTTGTCAGGATTTTTGGGCTAATATTTAAGTTACTACCTGAGCTCAATCAGATGCTCGCATATATGAAAATAATGTATTATAACATATGTTAAAAAGTACCAGAATTGCCAACAGAAATTCCTTAAACAGCACAACATCCAAACCATTTTAGTACATTTTCAAAACAAATAAAAGAGAAAGAAAAAGCTTCAAAACCTATGTTTTCTAGTTAGGATTTGTTATTTTTAGAGTTTCTTTTGTATTAGGGTTATTGTTTTAAGTTTCTGTAGTTCTGTTTTATTTCTTGTTATTCCTGTGTTTAGTTTTATGTTGTGAGTTCTTGTATAGTTTTTGCTCTCTGTGCCCTTTGTGTGTCCCTGTCATTATTCACCTGTCCTCAGCTTAGTACTTGTCAGCCTGCCACACCCATCTGCACCTGTCCCAAGTTTGTAATCAGTCACCTGTGTCCACTTACCAATCAGCCTCTATCTTTAAAACTTGTTAATCTTCTTCACATACTCATTGGCTCATTTTTGCTACGATGCGTTGTCTGGTTTTCCTCGTGTTTCCATCCTTGTGTCCCCTGTGATCTCAGTGTTCCCTGATATTAGTCTGTTTGTGTTATTTAGTGAAATAAATCAGTTTTATTTTGAGCTCCTCTGTGTCAGCCAGCATTTTAGGTTCAACCAACTCTCCTGACAATGATTAGAGTAGTTGCAACAGGTTGCCACTTAAAAGGCACATGTAACATATAGTTACAACAATATGTAGAGGGAAAACACTTGATGCCAAATGGCATTGTTTTGTAACCTCGAGCAAAATAAAGCTCTCACTGCACTGGTCACACCTACCAGTGTGACCTTTAACTTGTTTTTCTTAAAATGTGTGACTGTACCAGCAAATTGAAAAATGGGCTTCTTTTTTCTGACTTTTTTTAATTTTATGAATTCCCCTTTAATTTATGTTAAAGTAAAAAGAAAATCTTATAAATTCTCCCAACAATTTGGTGCCTAATGAAACTTAATCTAACTGGAAATACCTTTCCTTTGATTTTGTTTACTGCCTTTTTCTAAAACCCAACCATGCAATAACTTCTGTCATTCTGTCAGTTAATTGATAATTGAAACAACACAACCCTGAATATTTTTCTCTTTTTGATTGGACATGTTTCCCCCTAGCTTTCCATTTCCACAATTTTCTTTTTAATAAATAACATCTCCTGTGCTCATTTATCATCTGCTTCTCCTCAGTTCACTACCCTGTTCACTTTGATCCTCTTCTTCCTCTGCTGTCCCTGCCCTGTTGAGGCTCTTCACTTCCTTAATTGTGCAACTTAGATATTAGTGGATGAAACTATCATCAGCAGTCACTCAAAAGAGAGCCTGCATTTAATCATACTTTATATGCATGTGTGTATGCATACAGATTTTAAACTCAAGTAGACATTTACATTATGGGGTTATGCCGCTCAGTTTTGTATGCACATATATGTATATATGATTGCGTTTGCGAGTGAAAATGTCAGAGGTTGGCAGTGAAATCCAACATGTAAAGAAGTGCTGCTTGCTAATTGTGTTGTTGTGCGTGCTCTGCTTTTGGACCAGCTGTAGTTTCTGGCTGTTTGGAGTCTCTTTGATCAGCAGATAGTATGATGGTGGGGAGGCTGGTTATGGAGGATTACTCGCCTGGTGTACGGGTGGCTTCTCCTCACACTCTGCACACAGTGGGAGGCCAGACTTTTACTGTTTGTGTGTGCACATAATGTACATGTGTGGAAAAAGGCAGAGAAAGAAAGAAAGAGAGATGGATCCAAAGGGATAGGAGGGTAGTATATGAAATAAAAGAATGGGAAAGAAGAAGAATGGGAATAAAGAAACAAAAAAGGAAAATTAGGGGGTAAAGCTCAAATGAAGGTGGGTAAACTGCTTTTACTCGTCTTCCTGCAGCGTGCTCTCTGATGTGTACCTTGGCTTGTGCACACTTCTAAACATTGCCTCCAGCCACTGCAGCTTCACAGCCAAGTTATGATCTTTCACCTCCCTGTCAAAAGGGTTTTCTTCTTCTGTCAATGAGCATTTATGCAGCTGAAAACAGCATATTGATAAAAAAAAGCACTTAGCATCATTTGACTGGGTTCAATCAACACACAACAAAGTCAATAATACTACACAGCCAAGTGTGCTAATGATAATTTTTTTTTACTTCAACAGCCACTAAATCAGCTATTTATACTTCACATTTTTAAACTGGCTAAATAGTTATGTCTTGGAAATGTTAAATATCCCTCGTTAGAACAGTTTTTTGAACTGGGATTGAAGTTACGAACAAGAATATCTGACCTTTTTCACAATGAAAAATAGCATTTAGTTCTGATTGAACTGAAGAGCCAATGGCTAGGTTGAGCAAGGACAAGAAAAAAGTGGTTTGCTGTTGTCTTAAAACAATACAGCACCGGTCCTTGGTCTTGGCTCCACTCAGCTGCTAACATACAATCTGATTCAAACTCAATTTCTCCAACTTGGTGTTACTGAATGAGCTATTCTTAACAGGTAAGATATCAAAGTTCATAAATTTTCCACAATGCCCTGCCTCAAAAAATCTGAACTATACCTTTAAGTATGCCCATTAATATATTTTATTGTTAGATATTTTCTGAGGAGAATAATATCCAATCTTGAGCCCGTCTGCTTATTTAGATCAATAATGCTGTTTTCACAGTTGACTGAACTATGTAATCTTGTTTTCTGACCAAACTTTGACTTGCTGCTTGTCCTCAAGTCAATAACAGGCAGCCTGCCTATCTGGAGATGGCACTAAAAGATAACAAAGACTGGAGCTTATGGGCCAGTTCATACAATCTTTCTCCAGCATGTTACCAAGAGGCTGTTTCTCATATTTGGCGCAATGAATCAACTTTCCTCATCGACACATTGGCTAATGTGTAGTGGGATTATCAGTGACTGTACTGACTCAGATTTCTACTGTACCTATAAAAAAGCCATCACTCTTGTTACATAAAGGCTGTGAGATGTGAGGTATTGATTGGATTGTCTTGAGCTACTCTAAACATAAATTAAATGTACTTCAAAAGCTCTCAATCTGATTTGCATGTAAAATGAACATGAATTTTCTAATGTTTCATGAATTACCTGATTTACTTAAGTTAAAATTAGTTTGGAAACTGGCTTTTTAGCTAAAACTGTTGGTCAGAAACCATTTTATTGCATATCGTCTGGTCTGATGGTGATGTCCATTAGTGTGAGGGACAATGACTGTAAATTATCTCCAACTATATCCTTTGGTGAATGAACAACTGTCATGTATAAAAAAAAAAAAATCTGCTTTTCCGTGTGAATTCTCTTCTTTGGGTTTGTTCAGCAAGCAGGATTTTCTAACCCATGTTTGATCCAGTGTCTAATTAATTCCTTAAGTTCTTGTGTTTGTTGCAGCAGAGAAGGTGTTCGATATATGAGGAGAGGGGATCTGTCTTTGAAGTGGTGTTCTCTAGTCTCTAGAGGACAAAGACGCCTGAGGCTGGACTCAGGCTGTGGAGGAAAGCAACAACCACTTTTCTTACTGTAGGGCTGAAACTAAGGTTTGCTGTGGTCATGTTTGCTCTCTGAACTGCCACCATTATCAATTTATCCACAACAATACTGTATCATAATGGTAATTTCACAAGGCTATGAAATGTCACCAGAAAACTAAAACTAAAGAAAGTTTGCTTTGACAGAGAGCAATAAATCAAAAAACAAGTTAAAATAGCAAGTCTTTGGCTGCATTTTCCTGCCCTGTCTGAAATACAAGGTTTGTAGTAACACTGAAAAACTGATTCTTTAAATCCTCTGCGGTAAACCCCTCTTTGTGCTTAACTAGCTAATGAACTATCAGTTATTTTTCCTTATTTTACCCAGGGCCTACTTGTCCGTCCCTGCAGACAGAAGCTATTTCTTGGCAGGTCTTGCTTAGGGGAATCGAAATCTCCTGGCTGTAAAATAAAGTGCCGCTTTCTTCTGAAAGTCATTTTAAGGTGAGAAACAGAATTCAGGGATGCTCTTTCTCTTGGCGTAAACAGCACCATCAATATTTGTGACCATTATACCACCTTATTCCCACAGCCACAAATCAGACAGGCTGCAATCATCAGTGGTATCACCAAAACTGTCAGCTTCTAAATATACCACAGGCTTTTCTTTTTTCTTTTGAAGTGTTCGCCAGAAATGAGTATCCAACTTGATTTTTTTATGTTATCTTGAATTAACTTGGAAGCAGCCTGAACCAACCGACTGGCGCATAATATGTTTGAATATTAAATGGTTTATAACTTCAGTAACAACAAAACAATTAGCTAATAAGGGCAGGAAGTGTGAAGTGATTTGTGCAGCAGTTTGTTTGATGCAGCTGCACTAACATAAAAAAACAATCAGAAACAAACTAATTTGTCAAAAAGAAACAACAAACAATGTCAAACAGGTGGCCTGTGTACCGTTTGATCATTAATTTTTCTTTTCAAAAACTAGAGTTTCATCAAAACATTTTGGCATTATTTAATTATCACTTCAAAATCCACAGTTTAAAAGCAGATATAGTCATTTACAAAACATTTTGCTGTTAAAGTATAAAGTAGAGGTTGCATTTTATATATATAAAAAGAAAGTACTCCAAATCCATCCATCTGTATGTATATCCATCCATCCATCCATCCATCCATCCATCCATCCATCCATCCATCCATCCATCCATCCATCCATCCATCCAT